>VZQC01009088.1:1683785-1762557 GCA_009823505.1 Rhizomys pruinosus | reverse complement strand
AAGACTCAAAATGAGCCTTCCATTTGACCCAGTCATACCACTCCTGGGTATATACCCACAAGACACAACTTACTGCAAAGATACATGCACAGCTATGTTTATTGCAGCTCTGTTCACAATAGCAAAAAGCTGGAACCAGCCCAGGTGCCCCTCAACTGACGAGTGGATAGAGAAAATGTGGTACATGTATACAATGGAGTTCTATGCAGCAGTAAAGAGGGACAACATCATGAACTTTGCAGGTAAATGGATGGAGCTAGAAGATATTATGTTAAGTGAAGTAACACAGTCCCAGAAAAACGAACGATGACTGGGATCCCTCATCTGTGGATGCTAGGGCCAATTACCTAGTAGTAAGTATTTCTTGTGCAGGGCTCCTTGAGCTTTTGTTCAAGTAGTTGGGAGTGGTGCATATTGGAAAGAACAACAACAACAACCACAGAAAAGAAAAAAGAAAATAAAGAAAACAAAAAGACTTCCTAAATCAGACAGCAGCTGCCCAAGAATTAAGGTCAACAATTGACAAATGGGACCTCATTAAACTCAAAAGCTTCTGTACATCAAAAGAATCAAAGAAGTGAAGAGAAAACCCACAGAGTGGGAGGAAACCTTTACCACAGATACATATGACAAAGCATTGATTTACAGAATATATAAACTACTCAAAAAACAAAGAAGAAATAAAACAAATGAATCACTCAAAAGATGGAGCCAAGAACTGAATAGAGACTTCACAGAGGAGGAATTAGAGATGGCCAAGAAACATCTTAAAAACTGTTCAATGTCACTGATAATTAGGGAAATACAAATTAAGTCCACTTTAAGATATCATCTCACTCCAATAAGCCTGGCCAGGATCAAGAAAACAAATGATACCAAGTGCTGGAGAAGTTGTGAGGAAAGGGGAACACTCATCCATTGCTGGTGGGAATGTAAATTTTTTTTTTGTACAGCCACTATGGAAAGCAGTGTTGAGAACCTTGGAAGACTCAAAATGAGCTTGCCATTTGACCCAGTCATACCACTCCTGGGTATATACCCACAAGACTCTTCTTACTGCAGAAATACATGCACAGCTATATTTATTGCAGCTCTGTTCACAATAGCAAAAACATGGAACCAACCCAAATGCCCCTCAGCTGATGAGTGGTTAGAGAAAATATGGTACATCTATACAGTGGGGTTCTATGCAGCAATAAAGAAAGACAACATCATGAACTTTGCAGGTAAATGGATGGAGCTAGAAGATATCATGTTGAGTGAAGTAACACAGTCCCAGAAAAACAAACGACAAATGGTATCCCTCATCTGTGGATGCTAGCGTCAATAACCCAGTTGTAAATATTTCTTGTGGAGAGGGACGCATATTAAAAGAACAACAACAAAAAGACTGCATCAGAAAACTGACTGAAATGGTGAATC
The DNA here is from genome assembly GCA_009823505.1 of Rhizomys pruinosus. NCBI lineage: Eukaryota > Metazoa > Chordata > Mammalia > Rodentia > Spalacidae > Rhizomys > Rhizomys pruinosus. Next base: position 1,761,135 of record VZQC01009088.1, on the reverse strand, counting down.
GGAAGGGGTGGGAGGGTTGGGAGAGGGACAGGGGTCTATATTCTATTAATGTATATTTAATTGACATGAGTTCAACAAGTATCCAATTTTGCCCAAACTCTAATACAAATTACATAGTATTTTAGGACTTAGTAAAAGTAAAAATGTCTATATTAAACAACATTGGTTTAAAGGTTTTAACATAAACAGTAATACATCTAAGTTAATTGGAAATATAAATTGTTGTCCACATCTGTTTTACTTAAAATCTGTATAACAATAACTTTGGGATTAACATATACAAATGTTCTCTATAATTTTTATGTTATACAGTATCATCTTGTAACATTCTCTTTACCTGTATGATAATTTAACTTAAGGAATTAAGTTTGCTTCCCAAATTAACAACATACAGTCACCCAAAACAGCTTGGATAAATTTAATGAAATTTACACCTTGATTCCTGCCTATGGGTATGTGTACTATAACTGCCTTTTTAAGATTCATGAGTCAAAAAATAAAAACCTAAAATAAAAAAGGGGAGATACAGTTATATATTAAACCTTTTGTCAAAAATTTTCAATTTAATCTTAAAACTAACTCTGGGAAGAAATTTGTATGTTCCCACAGGTCAAAATGTCACCAACTTAATGGCTGAGAAAGAAAAGATGCAGCCTTGCATTGTGTAGGATGTACCAAGAAATACCAGCAGAGGAGTTAGCCCATCTAAACACCAAAAGGAAGAAAAGCCTCAGACTGCTACAGGTATCAAACATCTCTGTGGATCCTATTTGTAACAACTGTTTATAATGAGTCCTATGAACCTTACCTTCTAGGTGCTGCAAAGTTTTAATATGAGAGACTTTCTTACCTCTTTTTCATATAACAAAGAAAAACATGGTGGTAATGAAGTCATTCTCTAACTGTAAATTAGAGCTGACTGTTATAGAGGTAATCTCTTATAAAACCAGTTAAACTGCTTTCTTTAATTGACTAATAGACATAGAAACTGTGAAAAGGGTTATTCTCTATTTAGAACCAAATATAATACTAAAGTCTCTTTAGGCTGTGCATTTAAACAAATTATTAATACAGGAGAGCTCTGATATCAGCAATGGATTATTCTGCCAAGGAGATGTTGGCCAGGGGATCCAAGCCCCCCCCCAAAAAAAGGTAAAGACTTCTTGCCTGTAAATGGGATACCTACAAGAAGAGAGGTGGTAAGGCCCTGCTGTCAAAGACCTGATGTAAGCATGGGAAAGATGTATTGAGACCACACTTGCAGGTGTACAGTTGGTCTCTGGAATACCAGAGAGTGTTACCAAAGGCCACTAAACCAATAAAGCAAATATTGATCTCCTTGAGTCAAGCAAGACTCCTCCATCAGCATCAGCTACACTTCACCTCCCTGGAAATACTGTGCAGCAGTGGCAGCCATATCCCTGTATGTCCCAAATCTAATTGGCTATTAGCTCTCTCCTTGGAGGAATAACTCATGGCTGATGCCACAAGCTTACATCCTCTAGTGGTTAGGAGATGTTATAAGCCACAGTAAGACCTTGTCATCTTTTACAGAAAAAATGTAATTCATGGATTAGCATACCATCCAAACATCTGTATCTATACTAAAGTAACCTGCCATAATATTTAGTATTGTTTAAATACCTATATATCTAATTGCTTGTGCTTCATTAGTAGGATTGAAAGGTTATTCCTGAACAAACTGTCAGCCCATGAAAGGAAACAGCCAGAACTGAGCAGAGTCCAAAATGACGTCTCCAGAGAAAGTAGACTGTTTGCTTCCTGTCCACCTGTGCCCCTTTTCTAAGCCTAGGGAACAATCTGTGGTAGAGGGAGCAAGGTAGAATGTAAGGGCTGTGATTGGGGCAAATGGTGAAGCTACAGCAATATAGACTGGACACCTATTTGGTCAACTTCATTGTACATACAAGCCCCTCCAGCTGGATGGTGGGAGCCTTGGGCTTTGTGGGTTTGGGCACAACTGCTTGCAAATTGGTTTTACATGAAGGATGCTTGTACTCATTACTTACTGTTAAAAAAATGAAATAAAAGAAAGTATATAAAATAAAATAAAATAAAGGAGACCGAATATCTAAGCTTGAAGACAAGGTAGAGGAAGTGGAATATTCCACCAAGGAAAATGATAAAAAAACAAGAAGTGATGAGTGGGATTTCAAGATATTCAGGACACTCTGAAAAGACCAAATCTAAGAATCATGGACATAGATAGGAGAAGCATTTCATGCTAAAAGCATACTAAATATTTTCAACAAACTCATAGAAGAAAATTGCCCCAAATTAGGGGAAAAGATGCCAATCCAGATAAAGAAGGCATTTAGAACATGAAGCTAAGATGTTATATTATAGATAAACACTACTCTGGCTGCTCCAAAAAGCCATCTTTGCATTGTTCCTGGGTTGGCTCCACACTGGCTTCAGCCACCCTTGCTGCCCACCTCCTCCATGAGTCCTCTGCCTAGTGCTCTTTCCTCTGCCCACTGCATCGGATCACCGGATCACCGGCGTGCTCCATCACATCAGACCAGACCATGGACACCAGCTCGGAGATCACCATCAGACTTGAAGGAGAAGAAGGAAGTTGTGTTGGAGGCAGAGAATGGAAGAAACGCACCTGCCAATGGGAACACTAATGAGGAAAATGGGGAACAGGAGGCTGTCAATGAGGTAGAGGAAGAAGGTGGGGAGGAAGAGGAGGAGAAGGAAGGTGATGGTGAGGAAGAGGATGGAGATGAAGATGAGGAGGCTGAGACAGGTGCCACCAAATGGGGAGCTGAAGATGATGATGTTGATACCAAGAAGAAGACTGATGAGGATGATTAGACAGCAAAAAGGAAAAGTTAAACTTTAAAAGCCACCGTGACCTTTTCACTCTCCACTTTTCATCTCAGAATCCAAACGTGGTCACCTTCAAGAAGAGAGGCAGGCCTACCCACCCCCAGCAGGCAGTGCCTCTGCAGATGACATTTGCTCTCCACCACCCCACCAAAACCACAACGTGAATTTCCAGCAGGGGAGGAAAAAAACCAAAGCTTCCAAGGCCCAGCTTTTTTTCTTAAACATATTTTAAAAGGAAAATTTGTGTTTTTTATTTACATTTTATATTTTTTTAATTTATTTTGTTAATTTTTTTAACAATAAGCCTTTACTTTTGGGGGGCTTGGATCCCCTGGCCAACATCTCCTTGGCAGAATAATCCATTGCTGATGTCAGAGCTCTCCTGTATTAATATATTTTGCTTAATTGCACACCTTGAAAAGACTTTAGTATTATATTTGACTCTGAATAGAGAATAATCCTTTTCACAGTTCCTATTTCTTTTTTTTTTTTTTTATTAATTTTATTTATTTTTGTATGTGTATTTCTATTAGTCAATTAAAGAAAGCAGTTTTACCAGTTTTATAAGAGATTACCTCTATAACAGTTGGCTCTAATTTACAGTTAGAGAATGACTTCATTACCATCATGTTTTTCTTTGTTCTATGAAAAGGAGGCAAGAATGTCTCTCATATTAAAACTTTGCAGCACCTGGAAGGTAAAGTTCATTAGGACTCATTATAAACAGTTGTTATAAATAGGATCCACAGAGATGTTTGATGCCTGTAGCAATCTGAGGCTTTTCTTTCTTTTAATGTTTAGATGGGCCAACTTCTCTCCTGGTATTTCTTGGTACATCCTTTACAATACAAAGCTATATCTTTTCTTTCTCAGCCATTAAGTTGGTGATGTTTTGACCTGTGGGAACATGCAAATCTTTTCCCATAATTAGTTTTAAGATTTAAATTGAAAGATCTTGACAAAAGGTTTAGTATGTAACTGTATCCCCCCTTTTTTATTTTAGGTTTTTATTTTTTGACCCATGTTCTCAAAAAGGCAGTTGTAGTACACATACCTATAGGCAGGAATCAAGGTGTAAATTTCATTAAGTTTACCCAAGCTGTTTTTCATTGACTGTATGTTGTTAATTCGGGAAGCAAACTTAATTCCTTAAGTTAAATTATCCTACAGGTAAAAGAAAATGTTACAAGATGCTACAACACAAAAATTATAGAGAACATTCGTATACATTAATCCCAAAGTTGTTGTTATACAAATTTTAAGTAAAACAAATGTGGACAACAATTTATATTTACAATTAGCTTAAATGTATTACCATTTTTATTAAAACATTTTTAACCAATGTTGTTTAATATAGACATTTTTACTTTTATTAAGTCCTAAAATACCATATAATATGTAGACAGTTTGGGCAAATTTGGATACTTGTTAAACTCACAGCAATTAAATATACATTAATCGAATATAGACCCATGTCCCCCTCCGACCCCTCCCACCCCACCAGATTCACCGTTTCAGTTAGTTCTTTGATGCAGTCTTTTCTTTTGTTGGTGTTTTGTTGTTCTTTCCAATATGCAAACTTCCCACACACAAAAAAAATATTTACAACTGGGTTATTGGCGCTAGCATCCACAGATGATGGATACTATTCATCGTTTGTTTTTCTGGGACTGTGTTACTTCACTTAACATGATATCTTCTAGTTCCATCCATTTACCTGCAAAGTTCATGATGTCCTTTTTTTTACTGCTTCATAGAACTCCATTGTGTACATGTACCACATTTTCTCTATCCACTCATCAGTTGAGGGGCATTTGGGTTGGTTCCAGCTTTTTGTTATTGTGAACAGAGCTGCAATAAACATAGCTGTGCATGTAACTCTATGAAGCTGGGTCTTGTGGGTAAATACCCAGCAGTGGTATGACTGGGTCAAATGGCAAGCTCATTTTGAGTCTTCCAAGGGTTCTCCACTTTCCATAGTGGCTGTACAAAAAAATAATTTACATTCCCAACAAGCAATGGATGAGTGTTCCCCTTTCCCCATAACCTCTCCAGCACTTGGTATCATTTGTTTTCTTGATCCTGGCCAGGCTTATTGGAGTGAGATGATATCTTAAAGTGGTCTTAATTTGCATTTGCCTAATTATTAGTGATGAACACTTTTTAAGATTTCTCATCCATCTCTGACTCCTCCCCTGTGAAGTCTCTGTTCAGCTCTTTGCTCCATCTTTTGAGTGATTCATTTGTTTTCTTTCTTCTTTGTTTTTTGAGTAGTTTTATATACTCTGGAAATCAACGCTTTGTCAGATGTATCTGTGGTGAAGTTTTCCTCTCATTCTGTGGGTTTTCTCTTCACTTCCTTTATTGTTTCTTTTGATGTACAGAAGTTTTTGAGTTTAATGAGGTCCCATTTGTCAATTGTCAACCTTAATTCTTGCACAGCTGCTGTCTGATTTAGGAAGTCTTTTCCTATGCCTCTTGTCTGCTGCCAACTTTTTCTTCTATCGCCTTCAGAGTTTGGGGTTTCATGTTGAGGTCTTTGATCCATCTGGAGTTGACTTTTGTACAGGGCAAGAGGTAGGGGTTTAATTTCATTCTTCTACAGGTGTGATCCAATTTTGCCAACACCACTTGCTGAAGATGCTGTCTTTCCTCCCTGGTGTCTTCTTGGCCCCCTTGTCAAATATGAGGTGGCTGAAATTGTATGTGCCCAGGTTTGGATCTTCGGTTTTGTTCCATTAGTCAACAGGTCTGTTTTTGTGCCAGTACCAAGCTGTTTTTATGACTATATCCCTGTAGTATAGTTTGAAGTCTGGTATAGAGATTCCCCCCTGTATTGCTCTTTTTGCTTAGGGTTGTTTGGCTATTTGGGGTCTTTTGTTTTTCCAAATAAAATTAAGGATTTTTTTTCCAAGCCCGTGAAGAAACTCTTGGGGATTTTAATTAAGATTGCATTAAATCTGTACAAGAGTTCGGGTACAATAGACATTTTTACTATACTAATTTTCCCAATCCATGAGGAACATTTAAAATTTTTGTACATATTGTTAGGGATCAGCCATTTTTAATGATAATGGGTGATCAAACCAGCCTTTGGAGAGTTCTCTTTCCTAGTTCTGACTTTACTTGTGTTGTGACCATGTTCATTATAATCTCAAAGGAGAAAAAAATTCTTGTAAAAAAAGCAAAAACAACAAAACAATCTTATTCTGACCATTCCAATAACTTTTTTTGTGTATACGTACGTAGCTGTACTGTTAAATAGTTGGTTTGTATGAGATGGTTAAAAAAGACCAAAGATAGCTGGGCAGTTGGTTTGTATGAGATGGTTAAAAAAGACCAAAGATAGCTGGGCGTGTGGCGCACATCTTTAATCCTAGCACTTGGGAGGCAAAGGATCTCTGTGAGTTCAAGGCCAGCCTGATCTACAGAGTGAGTTCCAGGCCAGCTGGGACTATAGGCAGACCCTATCTCAAAAAGACCAAAATAAATAAATAAATAAATAAATAAATAAATAAATAAATGCCAAAGATAATTTTTTTTCCTTTTTTTGTCTATGAAGTTGCTGTTTATTTATTTTATTTTATTTTGTTTTGTTTTTAGACTGTTTGATGTATGTGTGAAACAGTGTCCAACAATAAACTGGAATTTTATTTTGCTGAATTGTTCTAACAAAAACAAAACAAAACAAAAACACTAAATATAAAAAGATGATATATTGACATCAACAAGAGAGAAGCACCAAGTCACAGGTAAAGGCAGTCCTATCAGAATAAGAGTAGATTTTTCAACAGAAACTCTAAAAGCTGGGAGAGCTTGGAACAATTTAGATTCTGAAAGACAACAGCTGCCAACTCAGACCACAATACCCAGCAAACAAAATCCAAGACAAAGAATCAGTGAAACAGTTCTTTTAGAAGATAAACAAGATTGGGACTGGAGAGATGGCCTAGCAGTTAAGAGCCCCGACTGCTCTTGCAGAGGACCTGAGTTTGGTCCCACCCAATACAGGGGGGAATCTCTATACCAGACTTCAAACTATACTACAGGGCTATAGTCATAAAAACAGCTTGATACTGGCACAAAAACAGACCTGTTGACCAATGGAACAAAACCGAAGATCCAAACCTGAGACAGCTGAGAACCATCTGTAACTCCAATTCTAGGAGAACTCCAGTTCTAGGGGAATCCGACGCCCTCTTCTGACCTCTGCGGCATTGCACGACCCGGGTGCACAGACCTGCATGCAGACAGTACATTCATACACATACAAATTTTTTTTTAAATCTTAGAAAATGTCTACTTTCCCCAAAGTAAGCTACTAATTCAATGCAACCCCCACCAAAATTCCAATGGCATTTTTTACAGAAACAGAGAAAACAATATTAAAATTCATTTAGAAGCAAAAAAGACCTCAGATAACCAAAGCAATCCTGAGAATAATAATATAATTAGATAATATTTAATGCTCATATAATAATTATATAAATATATGATAATGATGATGGAGGTATTGTCATACCTGATTTAAAGTTGATTACAGACCATAGTAGTAATAACAATATGCCACATATACAGATAAGTAGATCAATAAAACAGGAGATCCAGACAGATATAAATCCATGCAGCTACAATAGCACCTGACATTTGACGAAGTATCCAAAAATACTCATAGTAGGAAAGATAGTCTCTCCAACAAAAGATGCTGGGAAAACTGCATATCTCCATGTAAAAGAATAAAACTTCGGGCTAGGGAATTGGCTCAGTGGTTAAGAGTACTGGCTAGCCTGGCAGAGGACTCAGATTCTAGTCCCAGAACCCACATGACAGCTAACAACCATCCATAACTCCAGTCCAGGGGATCTAGAATCCTTTTTGACCTCCTTGGGCACTGCACAACATGGGTACACTTACACACATGTAGGTGTTACACTCATACACATTTAAAAAAATAAAAACATTCTTTTTTTTACTTTTTTTTTCATTTTTTAACAATAAGTAATAATTTATGAGTACAAGCATCCTTCATATAAAACCAATTTGCAAGCAGTTGTGCCCAAACCCACACAGTCCAGCCTTCTCTCCAGCCCCAGAAAGACTTTCTAAATGGAATATTATTTGTTCAGGAATTATGGCCAACAATCAACAAGTGGGACCTCATTAAATTATATAGCTTCTGTACAGCAAAAGAAACAAAGAAGTGAAGAGAAAGCCCACAGAGTGGGAAAAATATTCACCAGTGACATATCTGATAGAGATTTAACAGCCAAAATATATAAACTACTCAAAAAACAAAGAATCAACAAAACAAATACCCAATTAAAAAATGGGCTAAGGACTTCAATAGAGTTCTCAAAAGAAGAAATAAACATGTCTAAGATACACCTTTAAAAGTTTTCAATGGGGGCTGGAGAGATGGCTCAGCGGGTTAAGAGCACCGACTGCTCTTGCAGAGGACCCGGGTTCGATTCCCGGTACCCACATGGCTAAGAACCATCTTTAACTCCAGTTCCAGAGGAATATGATGCCCTCTTCTGACCTCCGCGGCATTGCACAACATGGGTACACCAACCTACAGGCAGACAGTACACTCATACACATAAAAAGTAATTAAAAAAATTTTTTTTAAGTTTTCAACATCGTTAGAAATTGGGGAAGTGCAAATTAAAACTACTATAAGATGTCATCTTATATTGCTAAGACTGTCTAAGATCAAGAAAACAAATGACAAAATGTCTGACCTGAAAAGAGCATGTAGACAAAAAAATTTTTTTTTAGTCTTTTTGAGACAGGGTCTCCCTGTAGCCCCAGGCTGTCCTGGAACTCGCTCTGTAGACCAGGCTGGCCTTGAACTCACAAAGATCTGCCTGCCTCTGCCTCCCAAGTGCTTGGATTAAAGGTGTGTACCACCACACCCAGCATGTAGACAAAATTTAACACTGAAAAAAAAAAAAAGGAAACAAATGATACCAAATTCCAGAGAGGATGTGGGGAAAGGGGAATGCACATTCACTGTCAGTGGGATTGCCACCTCGTACAACCCATATGGAAAGCAGTGTGGAGAACTCTTAAAAAAAAAAAACAACTACCATTTGACTTGGTTACCACTCGACATATACCCAAAGGATTCATGCTATTGCAGAGAAATAAGCACATCTAGGCTTATTGCTGCCCTTTTCACGAAGAGATGGAAATGTCCTTCACCTGATGAGTGAATGATGAAAATGTGGTACATTTGCACAATGGAGTTCTAGTCAGCAGTAAAAAAAAGATGACATCATGAAATTTTCAGGTAAATAGAGGGAACTAGAAGTTGTTGTGCTAAGTGAAATAACACAGATTTCAGACAAACCAACCTTGTATGTTCTCCCTCATTTGTGGATCCTAGCACCAAATCCTTATATGTAAGCATGTATCCTGATGTAACTGCAGGGAACAGGAAAATGAACGGAAACTGAGAAAGTAAAGGGAAAGAAGGAACCTGAGAGAGAAGAGTAGTAGGAGTCAGGTGTTACCATGGGAGAAATGGATAAAACAAGGGTATCTAAATGAAAGGGGAGAGAGGGAGTATAGAAGGAAACTTGGGGACAAAAGGGAAAGATGGGGATCAAAAGAGATGGGACCATAGGAAACTTAGTATCAAGGGAGAAGTGGGGAAAATGGGGATTCTTTAAATGAAGAAGAACAGGAGGGAAGGCTAGATGTGGGGGGAGGAGAGATAAATAATGCTAGCTAGCTAGGGTAAAAACCCTGAGGGAATCATATTAGTCTACACATACAGTATCGCTACACGAGTCCATGTGTATAGCAGAAACATGGACTACATAACAAGAAACAGTGCCAGACAGGAGAAACCTTCCTGTAAGTTATTGACCAGGTAGTTCAAGAGACTCCCAAAATTACACAGGCTATTGCCACACCACTTGATTGCCTCCCAGAACCTGAAGGTAAGACTCTATTGCTGAAGACAGGACATACTTTGGAGACCAGATTTGGAGCAATAGAGCTGTCTGGAACTGACCTGGAATTCACCTCCCCTGAATGCTAGCTTTCATAGCTTTGGAGAGCACTACACAAGCTACTTAGAGTTGATGGTTCAACACCAGCTTTAAGACCAAATATCTACATCAATGTCCGACACAACATACAACACTGGTACAGCAGTGGCACTTTTATCTCAGGGGCAATCAATTGCTAACCAATTGGACTTAAAGTCCACTCAATAGGGGGAAACGTGTGTGGTACTGTAAACATATCCAGATGGAGAAGTCATAGATCTTAGAGAAATTCCCAAGGTTGTCACATCCTTAGGCTAACGTAACTTTCTTACTAAGTGCAGAATAGGTATCCTTATATTTACAGACAAATATCCCATACACCAGTCAATAAAGAAGCTGCTTTTCTACCAGATGAAGACTATTACAGAGTCTTACAACTGGTCACACAGAGACTGTCTGTTGTAGGAAGTTCCAAACAGGTACCACGTGGTCCTCCTAAGGGAAGGGGAACACAGTACCTGCCTGCAGCCACTGTAGGGAGCTGGCCCCTCGGTGCAGAGACCAGCAGAGACCAGCTGGCTACCTCTGTAGCCCGGCCTGAGAGGTACTTCCACCTCAGGCCCTTAGCCTGGGACAATGAGACACATTTCCCACTCTTGGCTATGACTTCCCACCTTCCCAGAGACTGCTGAACCCTGGACAGGAATTTCAGGCTGATGGCTGTTGGCATATTTTCAGCCTATGTCCACTCACACCACCAGTTATCCAGATTGGTGGTCTGCACTGGGACCTCTTTTCAACCCACTGGCCACCCAAATGAAATGCAGGCCTGCTTTGGCCTGTATGCGCACAAAAATTAAAAAAAAAATGATGGCTAGGAATTCTGTAATGATGTTAATGGAGATTTCATTTTATTGCTTGCTATAGCCTGCTTTTATAAGCCAAATGATGTCAGTTCCTAGAGCCAATCACAGGACCCCAATTCTGCACCACTGCACACCATTGCCCCACCCGGCATCACACACCTAGACCATGCTGTTTGCTCCTCCTTTGGGCAGGGTCAGAGAAATCCCCTGACTCTCATCCACGTGGCACCCTGAGGGTTGCTAGCTGAGAACTAGCCCCCAATTCAAACTGGATCTTCCTACAGTCTATGAATTGCCCAAGCCTAAGTGACACATTGTGATGGTTACTCCTGGGTGTCAACTTGACTGGACTAAGGAACAAATAAGAGAAAAAGGATCTTCGGATTGGACCACCTCAACTTGGATGGCCCACCCCAAATGTGGGCATTACCTTCTGCCAGCAGGCAGTATTAAAGGCCACAGCAGAGGGAGCTGGTCCCTTTTTTTTTTCCTGTGACTTGCCTCTCTCACTGGTGAGTTTGTCTTGCTGCTGTGATCAACCCTTTGGATCCCAGTGTATACTGAGACTGGCAGATCTCCTGGAATACACTGGGCCTTCAGCACCAGAGTGGGACTACTGAGACATCCAGCTTTGTGGACTGAGCAGTTCCCTGGATTCTCAGTCTCTCCAGCGCTGCGTGGCTACTGTTGGACTCCTTGAACTCTGTCACGTAAGCAAATCAATAAATTGTATATAGCTATATATTCGTCCTGTTGCTTCTGTTTCTTTAGAGAATGCTGACTAATACAATTTTGGTACCAGGAGTGGTTCTAGAGAAACATAATTGAAAGGATGAATTTCTTTAGTGGGCTTGGTAGCCTCTGGAGCCAGCTCTCCAACCCAATGAAGCCTAGAGTTACTGAAGGCTCTCCTGGTGGCATGAAGAGGAATGATAATCCTTGGTGCAGACTATTTGATGTAATTATTAAGATAGATCCATTTGACTCTACTAACTCACCTCTTGTGAGAACCAAGGAATTTAGTGACTTCTATATGTAAAATGTTTGAGAAATTGCAGAAAAGTAAGGAAAATACGGAACATTAATGATGTGGCCTGGTTGCTCCTAGCATTTCTGGATAAAGTGATAGAGGAAAGTAAGGAGCTCAGTGATAAAATTCTGCCCAGCTCAGGTTTGAAAAACAAAATATGCCCGGCTTTAATCCCTAGCACTCGGGCGGCAGCGGCAGGTGGATCTCTTGTGGAGTTCAAGCCAGGCCTGGTCTACAGAGTGAGTTTCTAGGACAGCTGGGCTACAGGGAGACCCCTGTCTTGAAAAGACCAAAAAAAAAAAAAAAAAAAAAAAAAAAAAAAAGTTTCCCCGTGTGCTCTGGAAGAGCATCTTCTTTCCAGTAGCCAAAGAGCTAACGCAGCAGAAAATCAAGCTGGAAACCTTATTATACGTTTGGCTGATTTACAATGCAAATTTAATTCCTTGCCACAAAAGAGTATCAGCAGTCAAATTGAGAGCACTGGTGGGGAAGGGTGGAACCCTGAAACTTGGGATGGACGTGTGTGGGAGAACCATGATGATGAGGATTTTGAAACTTTGGATTCTGAGGGATTTTCTTTGTCTGAGGAATTAATCTCCCCCACCCTTCAGCAGAGAATCCACACCTGCAGATCCCTCCTCCCACCCTGCCTCTGAGGTACTAACTCTCCCCTCCCAGTGTGAGCTGATGTCCCTCAGGGCCCCAGCATTTGTTGCCTTTAGACCTATAACCAGTGTCAAGGCTAAGCAAGCCCCAAAAGGTGAGATAGAAATTGTGGTCCATGAGGAGGTGTGCTACCCCACTAAAGAAATTACTGAGTTTGCTGATTCATTCTGGCAGAAGCCTAATGAATATGCGTGAGAATGGATTTTAAGGGTGTTTCTCTCCTGTGGGATAATGGTTGGAAGGAATATAAAATTGGATCAAGCTGAGTTTAATTCAATATGAGCCCATTGAGTTAGAGATTCTAGGTTTAACTGGGGAAGCTCTCGGCACGGTTAAAAAATAGGTGTTTAAAGTTTTATTTGAATTGATTGGCTGATAGTATTTATGCATTTATTTTGTTTTTTATTTATTTTTTGTATGATGTATGAATGTACTGTTGCATGTACGGTCTGTGCACCTGTATCTACAATGCAGGAGTTCAGAACACCACGAGAGGAAAAGATGAAAGTGGGTTGTGGATTTCCCTGCGACTGGCAATTGAGGAGTTTTGCTTACCTGGAGGAATTTTGGATTGTGAATTTAGCAGATCACGGTCTCTCAGCACCATGCTGGTGCTTGCTGGGGATCGGGAAATCACCACTGGGGTCCTCTGCAAGAATTTCTGCTGAGCTCTTAACTCGCTAGGCCATCCCTTCCAAGGCCCCTACACTGACATATTTATTAAAACATGGCTCATTATAACAGATGAGTTAGAGATGGCTGATATTCCTTGCGAGTTATAAAAGTATTGATGAACGGGATTCGGGAGGGCCAGTGAATTGGGACATGCTCGATGTGGATTCAAGAGTGTAAAACCACACCAGGCGATATGAGGACCCAGAGGCACATGGCACTATTGCAATGAGTTTACTAAATATGGACAAAGGTACTGAGAGAGACCACTTCCAGACACATTATGAAAGAGATCTTTGTTTTTTGCTCTCTATTTCTTATGGCTCAGATCTTGACAGTTAGAGAACGTTAGCTTGCATGGCACCTTAGTAGCCTCCATCGATAAACCAAAGTGGTCGAATGGGTGGGGGCAGAGATGGAGTTGCAATATGACATAGGACTTCGAGCTATGCAATTGGATCTGTCTACTCACCAAGGCTAAGATCTTGGCTTACAGCCTGTCCATGTCCAGGTATAGTTTAAGGGGTGGCAGTCTGTGCCACAGCAGCGAGCCAACCATTTGAGCCCCAACTCACGTGGGTGCTCTGATTCTCCCAAGTTGATAACCAGCCAGCAACTTGGTGGCAGGTTGACTACACTTGACCACTTCCATCATGGAGAGGGACGAACGTATTTGTCCTTACAGGAAAAGAACTCATTCTGGTTATGGATGTTGCCCTTTCCTGTCATGTAATGCTTAGCAAAATACGCATCCAGGGACTTAAAGAATGCCTTATCCACACATTCATCGTATCACTGGTCTTACCATGTTCCCCCCATCCAGAAGCAGCTGGCTAGAATGATGGAATGGCCTCTGAAGACACAGTTACTAGCACCAATTAGGTGAGTATACCCTGGAGGGCTGGGGCAAGGTTCTCCAGCAGGCAGTATATGTTTGAGATGCAGCATCCACCTATATGGTACATGTTTTCCTATAGCCAGAATTCAATGGGTTCAGAACCAAGGGGTGAAGTGGGAGTGATTCCACTCACTATCACCCTAGTGACCCAGTAGAAAATTTTTGGCTTCCTGTACACCATGACCTTGCATTCTGCTGGTCTAGATGTTTTGGCTCCAATGGGGGGCTTTTGCCAGGAGCATACAGCAATCTTCCATTGAACTGGAAGCAAGAACTTCCCCCTGGCCCGTATCTGGCTTCTACTGCATTTAAGCCAACAGGCATAAGGAAGGAATAACAGTAGTAGGAGGAGTGACTGATCCTTAGACTACCAGGGGGAAATGGGACTTTTCTCCATCAATGGGGGCAAAGAAGATTATGTCGTGGAAGGCAGGAGATGCTGTACGGGCCCTTCTGGTGCTACCATGTCCTTATGATTAAGGTCAATGGAAAACTTCCAACAACCCAACAGACAGGACAATAAATGGCCCAGCCCTTTCAGGCGATGAAGTATGGGTCACTCCTCCAGGGAAAGAGCCAAAGACCCGTTCAGAGGTGCTTGCTGATGGTGGGGAAAATACAGAATGGGTCGTAGAAGGTAGTCATAAATATCAGCTGAGGCCACGGGACCAGTTGTAGAAACATGGATTATAATAGATATTAACTTTTGTCCTATTTGGTTAAGAATGTGCTTGTTCATATATATATATATATATATATATATATATATATATACATGTATATTAAGCAGATACTTGTGTTGTTCCCTTTTGAATGTGCAACTGACATGTGTTAAGTGTTGTCATATTTAGGTTATTAAATACTGAAGGACTAAGTGTTCCTCAAGGACATTACCACCTGCTCTAAGATATAATGCTTTGCTATCACACATGAAACACTTATAACATGTTAGGTGGAATTATGACCTTGCCATTGTTTGCAAGTGACATTTAAGCATAACATAAGGAGAGGCTATTTATTGGGTGTCAAGTTGACAAGGGGTGGACTTATGATGGTTAATCCTGGGTGTCAACTTGACTGGACTAAGGAACAAATAAGAGAAAAAGGATCTTCAGATTGGACCCCCTCAACCCAGATGGCCCACCCCAAATGTGGGCTTTACCTTCTGCCAGCAGGCAGAATTAAAGGCCATAGCAGAGGGAGCTGGTCCCTTTTTTTTTTCCCTGCGACTTGCCTCTCTCACTGGTGAGTTTGTCTTGCTGCTGTGATCAACCCTTCGGATCCCAGTGTGTACTGAGACTGGCAGATCTCCTGGAATCCATTGGGCCTTCAGCACCAGAGTGGGACTACTGAGACATCCAGCCTTGTGGACTGAGCAGTTCCCTGGATTCTCAGCCTCTCCAGTGCTGCGCGGCTACTGTTGGACTCCTTGAACTCTGTCACGTGAGCAAATCAATAAATTGTATATAGCTATATATTCTTCCTGTTGCTTCTGTTTCTTTAGAGAACCCTGACTAATACACACATCTACAATGCAACCTCTATACCTAAGGTTCATGCAACATAGAACAAGGGGCCAAGAAGGCACTAATTAACCTCTTAACCCTCATTTAGGAATCTCCCTCATACAATAGGGGGCCAGGAACTGTAAAGGTTGTGAATAGCCGACCTGTGGAGATTAAGAGTCTACAGAGTGTGGGTCCATGGACAGGTCTCCTGTATTCAGTTTCACTCACCCAGGGCTCAGGGAACATTGTGGAAGTGGGGGCAGAAAGGTTTTAAGAGCCTGGGAGATGGTGCAAGAGTGTATGGAAACAGAATCCTACCAGCTCCTGGGACCCTCTGCTCATAGGAACTTACAGCAATGGTGCAGCATGCACAAGACCCATGCAAGCTCAGATAAAAACTAAGCATGGAAGTGTGTAAATGAGCAGCAGAACCCAATGTTAGCTCAAGAAATATTGACGGCTGATTACTGTTGGGTGAGGAAGAACTGGCCTTCTTAAAGTGAGGGACCCTGGGTAGGCTGTAAGAGATCAGTAGAAGAACCTGCACTGAGGAAAGACATGGGAGATTAATTTGGCACAATAGGCCTTAACACAAATGACAGGATGTATGAATTCCAGAGGGGGATGCTGTGGGAGGTACCAGTGGAGAAGGGGATATAAAGGCAATTAAGATTGATTGAGATATTAAGTACTAAATACGCAAAAATTCAATAAAAAATTATCCAAAAAAGATGGTGAACCCTTTAAAATTATTTATTTATTTATTTATAGATAAGGTCTCTCTGTAGCCCAAGCCCAAGCTGAACTAGAACTTGCTACATAGACCAGGATGGCCTGGAAGTCACAGAAATCCACCTGCTTCTTCCTCCTGAGCCCTGGAGTTAAAAATATGTGTGACCACCCCTAGCAGATGGTGGACAGTTTTTAAAATATTTATTAGTTGCCTGACTTCTCTGCATTTTCGAGTTGAAACATGCATATCTAGGATTTCAAAGTTACATTCACTATGAGTGAAAACATGCAATGTTTGTCTTCTTGTGTGTGGACTACCACGCTCATTACTTTCAGTTCTACCCACTTACCCATGAGTTTTATACTCCTATTGTATATTTTTATTATACCTTCATTATCCATTCATCATGTAATGGACATCTAGGTTGTTTCCAATTTCTGGCTATTAAGAAAAGGGCAGCAATAAATATGTGAACAGGTTTTTCTTTAATAGAGGTTAGAGTCATGGAGAAGAGAGGGGACACTTTCTGGGAACAGTGGTGAGTGTAATGATATAAAGGGGGAAAAGGGAAATAATAAAGTAGGAAGGATTAAATGGGGTCAGAAATAGTACTGCAGGGTAGAGGAGGAAGTATGGGGAGAGATAACAAAAACTAAAGGCCTTTAAAGCCATATCAAAATCTACCACTATAGAAACTTCTTAAAATATGTATATGTATATATATATATGTATATATATACATATATATATATATATAAATTTAAAATTATAAGGGGTGGGGCTGGAGAGATGGCTCAGCAGTTAAGAACGCCAACTGCTCTTGCAGAGGACCAGGGTTAGATTCCTTGCACCTACATGACAGCTAAGAACCTTCTGTAAGCCGGGCATGGTGGTGCAGCCTTTAATCCTAGCACTCAGGAAGGAGAGGCAGGTGGATCTCTGTGAGTTCAAGACCAGCCTGGTCTACAGAGTGAGTTCCAGGCCAAGTGGGGCTATAGGGAAACCCTGTCTCAAGAAAAAAATTATAAGAGGTTATCTTATTATAATGGGGCCATCGCCCCTACTAGACTCTGTAGGCTAACAGAATAAAACTCCAAAGCCAGGAATAGGCTCCCTCTCTTGAAACTATTGACCAGGGGTTGCATAGATCATCAAATAATACTGGCTATTGCCCCTGCTCTTCGTTACCAACCAGAACTTGATAGTAAGATGCTATTGTGGAAGACACTGCATATGTGAGCTGTAGGACAAATGAGGAGATACCAAGCTGGTACTGACTTCAAAGCCTCATCCCTAATGGTTAGCTTTTGTAGTTCTACAAGGTGCTATGTATGATACCAGAAGAAAATAATAATCATCCTTACCCAGTGCGAATCATGTGAATTGCAGCAACAACTGGCCTGGCAAGATATGCCCACCAGTGTAACAATAGTGGCCCAAGTATTATGGAAGTAGCCAACCACTTTCTAATTGAACTTAAGGTCCTCTTCATAAGAAGGAACCCATATCAATATTCATATTAGGCCTAGGAACCTGAATGTCTGCTTTCCAAGGCTCAGGGATCATTTTGATAAAGGAAGCAGAAAGATTGTAAGAGGCAGGGTGGTGGATAACTGAAAGAAGTAGAGTTTTCCAATAGGCAAGTCAGTCACTCATGTGAACTCATAACAATGGGGATAGCATGTACAAGTTCCATGAAAGCTCAAACCAGACAAAATCCCAGCATAGAGATGGAGAAGTTGGTAGGAAATCCCAACCCTGCCTGAGGAATTATTGACATCTAATAGCTGGAGTCAGTCTCTTTCAAGGATGTGACTCTTGGTAGGTAAACCAGATTACAGTGGATGAAATCACACTGAAGGACATTTGGGGACAGAGATTCCATAGGCCTTATTATATGTATGCATAGATATAATACAGTATATTAAATTGGGCAAGGGGCAGTAAGGGGAGGTGTGGATAGGGGAAAGGCTCTAAATACCATCAAAATATATTGTATGAAAATCACAGATATTCAATATTCTTTTTTTTTTTTTTTTTGTTTTTTTTAAGACAGGGTCTACCTGTAGCCCCAGCTGTCCTGGAACTTGCTATGTAGGCCAGCATGGGAAACCAATCTATCAGTGGTCATACATTTAAAAAAGAATGACTCTTCCTCCCCCAGAAGCTGTCAATTACTAATAACTCCTCAATAAGGAATAGGACCTGAAGAGCACCTACACAATCTACACTACGATTCTGGCTGGCTTGATCTTGTACAGGTAACCATAGCTGGTATTAGTTCATGAAAATTTGTCACCTTGTTACTGTGATAATACTGGCAAGATGGGAGACCCCGTCTTGAAAAGAAAAAAAAATTGAAAAAACAACCTTAAAAATTCATATGGAAGCACAAAAGACCCCGGATAGCCTAAACAATCCTGAAAAATAAAAACTCTGCAGGAGATATCACCATACCTGATTTCAAGTTATACTACACAGCCCTAGTAATAAAATAACATGCCACTAGGACAAAAACAGACATCTTGATCAATGGAATAGAAAAAAAAAAAAAGAAAACAAGATTTCTTTTATTTTGGACATGTGGTGTCTGTGTAATATTATTTTTTATTTTTTTTTTTGTTTTTTGTCTTTTTGAGACAGGGTCCTCTTGTAGCCCCAGCTGTCCTGGAAGTCACTATGTAGACCAGGCTGGCCTTGAACTCACAGAGATCCACCTGCCTCTGCCTCCCAAGTGCTGGGATTAAAGATGTGTGCCACCACTCCTGGCTCTCAGTAAAGATTCTTAGCTATTTTTATTTCCATTTCTGTGGAACTCTATTCAGTTACATAACCCACAGTTTGACTGGGTTTTCTGTTTTCTTAGTGTTTAGTTCTTGAGTTCCATATAGTCTAGGCACTAATCTTGTCAGATGTATAGCTGGCAAAGAATTTCTTCCTATTCTGTAGCCTGACTCTTTAGTTGATTAACAGTTTCCTTTGCAGTACAGAAACTTTTTAATTTCATGATATTCACCATTCACTTGTTAAACGTTGATCTTATTTCCTGGGCAACTGAAGTTCTTTTTTTTTTTAATTTTATTTATTTCTGTATGTGTATGAATGTACTGTCTGCATGCAAGTCTGTGCATCCGTGTCGTGCAATGCCGCGGAGGTCAGAAGAGGGTCTTGGATTCCCCTGGAACTGGAGTTCTCCTGGAATCGGAGTTTCAGACGGTTCTCGGCCGCTATGTGGGTGCTGGGGATCGAACCTGGGTCCTCTGTAAGAGCAGTCGGTGCTCTTAACTGCTAGGCCATCTCTCCAGCCCCCAACTGAAGTTCTATTCAGAAAGTCCTTACCTGCCTTCACATCCTGAAGTGTACTCCCTATTCTTTCCTCTAGAAGTTTCAGAGTTTGGGATATGACATTGAAACCTCTGATCCATTTGGAATTGATTTGTGTGTAGGTTGAGAGAGAATGGTCATGTTTCATTCTGCTACATGTATATATCCCGTTTTCACAGCACAATTTATTAATGATGCTGTCTTTTCTCCAATGTGTGTTTTTGGCATATTTGTCAAATTCAGGTGTGTCCTGTTTAGAATTTTGGCATCTGTGTTCATTAGGGAGATGGGTCTATAATTCTCCTTTTTAGTTGTATCTTTGCCTGGTTTTGGTAATAGAGTGATGCTGGCTTCATAGAAAGTTTGGAGGATTCCAAGTTTTATATCTAAAGTACAATTTCTCAGACCTTACTGATTATTTCTGGTTATACTTTCCTTTTGGATGCTTAAGGCCACACAGTTAGCCCAGATTAACCAAGGTTTTTGTTTTCTCAAGGTCAGTTGAGGATCTGATCCTCAAAGGTCACTCGGGGGTTTTTTTGGGGGGGGGGAGCCACTGGATCCTTTTGGTTTTCAACCACTAGTTCCATCCATTCAAGGACACAATTAGGTCTTGCTAGACCAGGCTTCTCTTTTTGAAGCATGAGCAGACTTTCTTCTTTGTAGGCTGGCCATGGCTGAAGTCCCATTGGTGGATCTCCAAGACCTCCCTGCACAGGAAGACTGGTGACTCACATTTGCAGGACATTTCAAGAGATGCCCCCATGCATATAGTCCCCTGAGACTTAGTTGACCTCTGAGGGCAAGGAACAAAGTTATCCCTTAGGTCCCTAGGCCAAATTGGTATGGGCATTAAGTACGGTCATTAAGCACCCAAAAAGGCTAAGTTACACTAGCCTGATACATCACACCTATACTAAAATTGTATCTTCTGAAAACAAACTGCATGTTATTTCTATATCATATTTCTTGATTCACCTTTTTCCATTCTAACTTCATGTTACTCTAAAATATGTATACATGTCCACCATCATATACCAAAATCCATAGTCTGAAAATAAATGGTAGGTTAGTTCTAGGACCTGTCTAGGGATTCATAATATAAGAGCATGGTTGTATTCAGATTGTGAGGAATATAGCATTAATGTTGCTCAATTTGCCTTACAACTAGGTACTTGGTATCCACAGATGAGGGATACCATTCGTCTTTTGCTTATCTGGGACTGTGTACCTCATTTAACATGACATCTTCTAGTCCCATCCATCCATTTACCTGCAAATTTCATGTTGTCATCTTTCTTTACTGCTGCATAGAACTCCATTGTGTAGATGTACCACATTTTCTCTATCCACTTGTTGGTTGAGGGGCACTTGGGTTGGTTCCAGCTCTTTGAATTGTGAAGAGAGCTGAAATAAACATTGCTGTACATGTATCTTTGCGGGAGGATGAGTCTTGTGGGTATATACCCAGAAGTGGTATGGCTGGGTCAGGTGGTAGGCTCATTCTGAGTCTTTTAAAGTTTCTCCACACTGCCTTCCATAATGGTTGTATGAGTTTGCATTCCCACCATCAGTGGATGAGTGTTTCCCTTTCCCCACAACCTCTCAAGCATTTGGTATCATTTGTTTTCCTGATCCTAGCCAGCCTTATCGGAGTGAGATGATATCTCAATTTGTTTTGATTTGCATTTCCTTAATTATTAGTGATGTTTAACACTTTTTAAGACGTTTCTCTGAGGATGGCCATTTTCACAATATTAGTCCTACCAATCCATGAGTATGGGAAGTTTTTCCACATTTTGGTATCTTTATTCAGTGTCTTAAACTTTTCACTGTACAAGTCTTTGACTTGCTTGGTTAGATTAATTCCAACATATTTATTTGTGGCTATTGTAAATGGTATTGTTTCGCTGATTTCTTTGTATGTTTCTTGGTATATAAGATGGTTGATTTTTGCATATTAATTTTGTATCCTAATTCCTTGCTGAATGTATCTACCAGCTTTAGGAGTTTTCTGGATGGAGTCTGTAGGAACTTTTACGTACAGACTCTTATCATCTACAAATACAGATATTTTGCCTTCTTCTTTTCCTAGATGTATCCCCTCTAACTCCTTCTCTTGTCCTACTGCTCTAGATAAGAGTTCAAGTATTATTTTATTTTATTTTATTTTATTTTATTTTATTTTATTTTTTAATTCTTTTTTAAAATTTTATTTATTTTTTATGTGTATGAATGTACTGTCTGCATGTAGGTTGGTGCACCCGTGTCGTGTAATGCCACGGAGGTCAGAAGAGGGTGTCGGATTCCCCTGGGACTGGAGTCAAAGACAGTTCTCAGCCGCCATGTGGGTGCTGGGGATCGAACCTGGGTCCTCTGCAAGAGCAGTCAGTGCTCTTAACCATTAGGACATCTCTCCAGCCCCTCAAGTACTATTTTAAATAGGAGTAGAGAAAGTGGAATCCTCGTCTTGTTCCTGATTTTAGTGTAAATGCTTTGAATTTTTCTTCATTTAACATGATATTGGCTGTGGACCTGTTGTATATTGCCTTTATTATGCTGTGTCCCTCTTTTTATCATATATGGGTATTGAGTTTTGTTAGAGGCACTTTTTTTTTTGTATTTTTGAGACAGGGTCTTCCTGTAGCCCCAGCTGTCCTGGAACTCACTCTGTAGACCAGGCTGGCCTTGAACGCACAAAGATCCGCCTGCCTCTGCCTCCTGAGTGCTAGGATTAAAGGCGTGCACCACCATGCCTGGCTAGAGGCATTTTCTGCATCTAATGAGATGATCATGTGGTTTCTATCCTTTTATGTGTTTATGTGTTGGATTGTACTTATTAAGTATGTTGATCATGCCTGCATCTCTGAGATGAAGCTGATTTAATTGTAGTGGATGATTTTTGGAAGAGGCGGTCTTTTTGAGAGAGGGTCTCCTTATAGCCCCAGCTGGCCTGGAACTCACTATGTAGGCCTGGCTGGCCTTGAACTCACAGAGATCTACCTCCCTAGTGCTGGGATTAAAGGTGTGTGCCACCACACCTGGCATAGTGGATAATTTTTAAAAACATGCTCTTGAGGGGCTGGAGAGATGGCCTAGTGGTTAAGAGCACTGACTACTCTTGCAGAGGACCCGGGTTCAACCCCAGCACCCACATGGTGACTGAGAACCATCTTTAACTCCAGTTTCAGGGGAATCCAATGCCCTCTTCTGACCTCTGCGGCATTGCATGACACTGATGCACCAATCTACATGCAGACAGTACATTCATACACATAAAAAATAAATAAAAATCAAAAAGTCAGCTATAATTATGATGGGTTTTCCTTTATATATGACTTGTTCTTTTCCTTTTGAAGCTTTCAGTATTCTCTCTTTGTTCTGTATGTTTAGTGGTAGACTATATCTATTCTTAAACTATGGGAGAAAATAAACCCTTTCTTCCTTTTGTCAGGTTATTTTGTCACAGCAATAAGAAAAGTAACTGCCACATCAATTTTATATGCAAAATCTGTGTGTGTGCATGTGTGTGTGTGTGTGTGTGTGTGTGTGTGTAGTGCTTTAGTATAAAGAATCCAACAGGGCTTTGTACATGTTAATCATGGGTTCTATTACTGAGCTATATACCCAACCCCAAGAAGCCTATATTTAAAAAAAATCATTCGTTTAGTGTGTGTGTGTGTGTGTGTGTGTGTGTGTGTAGGCATGTGTGCATGTGGGGTGTGCTTGTGGAAGTCAGAAGACAACTTTCAGGGATCAGTTCTCACATTTCCACCTTGTAGAGGGAGGGGTTTTTCTTGTCTGTGCTGCTGCACAGCATACTCGAGGCTAGCAGACTCTTGAGGATCTGGGTGATTCTTCTGCCCTGGCCTTCCATCTCACTGCAGTCTTCAAAGTGGTGGGATTATGGATGATGGATTTTCATGTGGGTTCTGGGGATCTAACTTGAGGTCGCACCTGTTGATCCATCTCCCCAGCGCAGAAAACTTTTACATTTTTATTTTTTCAAACTATATCCAGATTTATTAAAGACATTTTTCATAAATAGTCATGGTATTTCAGGCAGGAAATCAGCAGATAATCATTAACAGTATGTAAGAACTTTCAAACTCCCTTCTTGTATAGACTACCAAAATCAGAAAGCCACTATAAAATAAGTCTCCATCCGATGCTCTGTATTCGGGAAGTTTAGAGTGAGGATTGACATTTCACATAAAGCATGTTGTTCAACAACTTTTCACAAGCCGACCCTGACTTTCAGGAAGTGAAATGAACAAAGCAGAATTATCAGTCTGAAGATCCACAATCTTTTAGAAAAGGAACTCCTTCTGTTTGGACGAACCTTCCTGGTGATGTCAGGGCAGTCCAGATTGCCCCACTTGCTGGGCAAAGCCAATTTTAGGGAGTCAGATCCCAACAGATCGCAGGTTTTAAGAGTTAAGTCTATATTTATTCGAAGGTGTAGGGAGAGGATGATATAAAAATTAATTTTGAATTTTCCCACACCACAAAGCATTATGGATGCGACCTCAAGTTAGATCCCTAGAACCCATGTGAAAAACCATGTGTGTCAACATCAGGAAATCCCCTCCAGGGAGCCTAGATGAGTCTTTAAGAACTACTAGGGTGCCTCTGCTGCACAGTATTTCCAGGCAGGTGAAGTGTAGCTGGTGCTGATGGTGGAGTCTTGCTTGACTCAGGGAGACCCGTATTTGCTTTATTGGTTTAGTGGCCTTTGGGAACACTCTCTGGCATTCCAGAGGCCATCTGTACCCTTGCATGTGCGGTCTCAATACATCCCTCCCATGTTAACGTCAGGTCTTCGGCAGCAGGGTCTTATCGCCTCTCCTCCTGCAGGTATCCCAACTTAGGGGCAAGGAGCCCTTACCTTTTGTGGGGCCTTGGATCCCCTGGCCAACATCCCCCTGGTAGAACAATCCATTGCTGATGTCAGAGCTCCTGCATTAATATACTTTGCCTAAGTGCATAGCCCAAGGACTTTAGTATTATATTTGGTTCTGAACAGAGTATAATCCTTTTCACAGTTCTTATGTCTATTAGTCAATTAAAGAAGGCATTTTTACCGGTTTTATAAGAGATTACCTCTATAATAGTTGTCTCCAATTTACAGTTGGAAAATGACATCATCATCGTCATATTTCTCCTTGTTCTATGGGGGGGGGGAGGCAAGAAAAGTCCATTTATCAAAACCTTTGTTTTGCACCTAGAAGGTATAAGTTTCATTAGTGACTCATTATTAGTATAGTGATTACATGTAGGAATCCGACAGAAGGTGTTGATGTTTGAGGCAATCGAGGCTTTCTTCTCTTTCTATGTTCAGAGGGTCCTTTCAGTGCCACTTTTTGGTACACCTACGTGCATGTCACAAGCATGTATCTTTTCGTTCTCACGCGTTAGATTTAATGTGATTTGTCTGTTGAAAAAAACTTTTCATGTTACTGAGGGCTACAATCTTTCCATAAGTTATGTTCTAGACTTAATTCAAGGTTTTTGCATGATGTTCATGTCTATGTACGCCCCCCCTTTTTTTAACCCATGAGTCTCCAGAAGACCAGTTGTATTATACATAACCACATATAGGGGGAATCAAGGCACAGATTCATCAAATTCACCCATGTGGTTTTGGGTGACTATCATATCGGATAACTTGGGAAGCAAACTAATATCTTTGCATTAAATCATACTTAAACGAGAATGCTACAGAGGTGGATACTGGACAACAGCAGAATTTAGAGTAACATTTTATGTGGCCATATCCCAAAGTATCTGCTTCTAGAGATTTTGTGTAAAGCAAATGCATGGACAACGCAAAGCATATATTCGACTATTTAACTCAGATGCATTACGTTTTTTCAGAGTCTTAAACCATGTTGTTTAATTATCACATAATCTACTTTACTAAGTCCTAAAAACATGTATCCCTGTAGACAGGCGTCTAGGTGAACTGGGTACTTGCTTGGACTCACGATCATAAAATATGCCTTGTTGAATACATCGTACACGATTGGGGTTAGGGGCCCTCTCCCACCACTCCCCCCCTTCCCAAATTCCAGCTTTCAGTCCATTTTCTGATGGGCGAGTTCTTTCAGTTTGGTTTATTTAAATGCATCCCTCTCCATGGAGAATATTTATATCTGGGTTGTTGGTACTAGCATGCCACATTATAAGGCGACACCATTTAGTCGTTTGGTTTTCTGGACTGTGTCTTTTACTTCACTTAACTAGATTCTTCCAGCTCCACCATTAACCTGCAAAGTTCTGAGGTTGTCCCCTCTTTACTGCTGCGATAGAACTCCATGTGTATACATTAACCACATTTTTTCTCTAATCACCGTCAGTTGAGGCAACCTGGGCTGGTTTCGCTATTTTGCTATGTGAATGCTGCTAACATTTAGCTGATGATGATATCTTTGCAGTAATTGTGAGTCTTGTGGGTATATAACCAGAAGTGGTTATGACTGGGTAATGGAAGGCCCAGGGATGTGCCTGTATATCCCAAATCTAAATCTAGGCTGATTCAGTCTCTCTTGGAGGAATAACCCATGGCTGATGCCACAAAGCCTACACTTCTACAGGTTAGGAATGTCATAAGCCACAGTAAGACCCTGTTATATTTATATCAGGGGAAAATTAATCACAGACTATGTACTATTCATCCAAACATATGTGTCTAGCCCAAAGTAACCTACCATAACTATTAGTGCCTGCTTAAATACCTATATAATCTCA
Organism: Rhizomys pruinosus; assembly: GCA_009823505.1. Lineage (NCBI taxonomy): Eukaryota > Metazoa > Chordata > Mammalia > Rodentia > Spalacidae > Rhizomys > Rhizomys pruinosus. Next base: position 1,734,834 of record VZQC01009088.1, on the reverse strand, counting down.
ATTCTTGCTGCTTCATTAGTTAGGACGTCGACAAGGTTACTCCTGGACACAACTTGCAGCCCTTGAAAGGAAACAGCCAGAAATTTGACCAGATCAGCTCAACAGCTCCAGAGAGCAGAGGACAGTTTTATTCTCATCCAACCTGTGCGCCCTTTTCAGCACTTAGGGAACAATTCTGCGGAAGAGAGGGCGGGGTAGAATGTAAAGGCGCGATTGGGAGATCTGCTTAACGGTGAAACATACAAGCATTGATCTGGAACACATCATTGATCAACTTGATTGAACAAACAACTGTCAAACCACTCCACTGATGGTGTGTGGGACATTGTGGGGAGTTGGGCACAACAGTTTAAATTGGTTTGCACGAGGATGCTTCATATCGATGGATTTCACACTTATAGCTAAAAAATGAAAAAAATAAACCTGAAAGAATGCCAGACGAGCAAAAAAAAAAAAAAAAAAAAAAAAAAAAAAAATAAAAAAAAAAGAAAATAACCAAGACAATATCTCACTTTAATAAAAGTGCAGGAGAGATGGCTAGTGGTCAAGAGCACAACTGCTCTTGCAGAGGACCCCCGGTTTGATCCCCGATACCCACATGGCAGCTAAAACCGTCTTTCTCCAGTTCCAGGGAATCCGACACCCTCTTCTGACCTCCAAGAGTTGTAACGACTCGGGCTTCGCACAAACCTACATGCAGACAGTACATTCATACACATAAAAAAATAAATAAAAAAATAAATAAAAGTGCAATAAATGTTAGTTCAAAATATAAAAAAAAAAAAAAAAAAAAAGAACTACTAAGGAAATGGTTGTTCCCCCACATTCAAACCAGTCTGGGAGACATTTTGTTAGTTGATGATGCAGAAATTCCTAGCAGGGGACACCACGCACGTGGTGTCTCGACCCTGCCCTGCCCCAATCCGGTCCCGAGGCAAATCAAGGAGCTGACTCCCAGTCTTAGTTTGGGGAACCTAGAGAGTTTATTAAGGCTTGTGCATGCACAAGGGCATAAGGTATCACTTACTAGCAGGACAACGATTTTCTTTTCCCTCATGGCTGCCCCGAGTCCTGGGATGAACCCGGTGTTCTCCCCCCATGGTGACAAATGGCAAGAGAGGGCCAGCCTCACATGCCCGGTTTATATATGCCCTGTGCCCCCACCCCCACCCCAAGTTCTCAGCATGTCGGCTCTCAGCAAGCATCGTGAGAATGTCCCGCATGCTGGGCTTTGCCCTTAGCCCCTCCCTTCACCTAAACTAGAGGAGTTGCTGGATCTCTGACTCCTCCCTTAGAGAGGCGGGATCTCTTGGACTGTGAGAAAACCTTCAATGTCAAAAGTCCTTCCCTTTCAAAGGACTGCCCACCTTACAATTGCCCGCCCCCCACACCAAAAAAAAAAAAAAAAAAGGTGCTAACCATAGCTTAAAAAAAGGGTAAAATTTTGCATGTTTATAAAACTTGATAAAAAATAGTCTTTCAAACTGTACAGTCACCAGAAGTACACGTTATCAAAAATGCACACAGTTCACTTCGGCATCTCCAGCAGCTTCAGCTTTCTGTGCCTGGTCTGTTCTCTGCAGGATTACTCCCACCCTTGCCAGCATCAGCTTGTCCCTTTTTCCCTGGGTGCCTTCTCTCCCTTCTTTACAGGTGCCTCCTTGGCTTGGGCTTTGGCTTTGGAGGAGCAGCTTTGGCGCGGCAGGTCTCTGAGGCTCGTCCTTCGCCTTGGCTTTATCCCCTTAGCATCCCCTTCAGCCTCTCTCTTGGGCCTGGCGGTGGCTGAGGGTCGCCGGCGCTGAATGCAGGGATGCAGCAGCCCCCAGCTTTGGTAGTCTGGGGTCGTTCTCACTTCTTCACATTGCTCAGACTCCGGAGGGGGTAGTTATAAAGTTTTTATCCAGAAATTTTTAAAAGTTTTAAACAGGGTCTCAGTGTGTAGCCCAGGCTGGTTTAAAGCTCACAATCTTCCTGCCTGTACCTTTCAAGCGCTGGAATTACAGGAGAGTGCCACCCCGCCCAACAATCTGAACACTGCTTTTCATTGTTCCTTGGTAAGTTGTATTTCAGGGTAAGGGACAATGCTGACATGAGTAGGGTACATGTAGCTCTCTGGGAGCATTTCTCCAGACTTACCTGTTGGGAAGGTCCCAAAGGGCAAGTGTGTGTGTGTGTAGCTGACATATACACATGTCTAATGCACATGAGTGGATTTCAGACTCAGAGGAGACAACATATGTTAGGTATAAGGAGTTCCCAATAGGCTAAGCAATTTAGAGTTATTTAATGACCAAAAAAAAAAAAAAAAAAAAAATCGGTGGGCTGAGCAGATAGCCCAGCCGGTTAAGAGGTCGACTGCTCTTGCAGAGGACCCGGGTTTCATCATGGCAACCGCATGGCGGCTGAGAACCCTGTAACTCCAATTCCAGGAGAACTCCAGTTCAGGAAAACTCGACCCTCTTCTGACGACCTCTCTACCTCGAGCATTGCACAACAGTGGTGCAAACCTACATGCAGACAGTATGTTCATACACATAGAAAATAAATAAATAAATTAATTAATTAAAATTAAAAAAACGCAAGTCAGTAACTTTCTTCCCGCTCAGACACCAAGTCAAAAAGAGAATGTTGTAAAAAGCTGGGCGTAGAGTGCGCACAACTTTAATCCTAAGCAACTGGGAGCAGAGGCAGGCGGAAATCTTTGTGGAGTCTCAAGGCAGCCCTGTCACAGAGCGAATTGCCAGGACAGCTGTGGCTACAGGGAGACCCTGTCCAAAAAGACAAAAAAAAAAAAAAAATGTTGTAAAAGGCATGCAGTGCTGCAGTGCTCTTGACCAAATCATCAGAGATTCCAGACTTTCACCTATTTTCTTCCTCAGTTATAGTCAGAGGACTTCCACAGTATCACTTAGGCCAGAGGATAGGTCCACGGACAATACCTTGGAATCAATGAAGACTTAAAGTTATCCTTACTGTACATCATACAAGCCAGATCTTGGTTCTCCTTTCTGAAGGGTGCTATGCCATTGACACTTTCATATATAGAGATATTTATGATGACCTAATACTGGGTCTGGATACTCCACTTTGCGAAGTTGAAAACACAGATTTAACTAGAAGGAAAGGACTACATGAAAGTGTTGGATACTGGAATCAATAACAGAGAAAGAATACAGCCTGGTGTGGTGGCACAGCTCTGTAATTTCAGCTAGTCAGGAGACTGAGGAAGGAGGATTACAAGCTCCAGACTGACCTGGGCTACAGAATGAGTTCCAGGCTAGTATGGACAACTCAGTGAGACTGTCTCAAAAAGACTGGGGATGTAGTTCAGTGTCAGAGCACTTGCCTAGTACACCCTGTATCCAGCACTTGAGTCCCAGCTTCACAAGATAAACAAAAGAAATAATCATTAAATTATCTATTCTGGAAATGGCTGAAAACTACAGTAAATATTCACTGTAAAAAATTGTTTTCTTGCTGGGCATGGTGGCACATGCCTTTAATCCCAGCACTAGGGATGCAGAGGCAGGCGGATCACTGAGTTCAAGGCCAGCCTGGTTTAGTGAGCTCCAGGCCAGCTGGTACTAAAGGGAGACGCTGTCTCAAAGACAAAAAAAAAAAAAAAAGATTGTTTTCTTAAAATGAATTAAAATGCTCTAATAGGCACAGGGATATGGTAAAGAAAACAAAGTACCTGCCTGGGGAGCTCATAGTTTTATTAGAAGTCAGACATAATTGCAAAGAAATCCAATCCTAGGGGTAGGGATGTGGCTCAGTGGCAGAGCTCTTGGCTAGCATGGACAAGTGTTTGATCCCCAGCACCACAAAAAAAAAAAAAAAAAAAAAGCTCTGGTACCACGGCGAGGTCCTCTGATGAGCTTACAAACATTACAAACATCTAACTGCCTGAAAGGCTCCAACCACGTGTAACAAGCCAGGGTGGTCCAGAGTCCACTGATCAACCCAGAGGGCAAGAACTGCTCTGCAGGGTGGAGCCATGTATAAAGGCAGAGAGGGTTGCAGAGTCTGGGAGGGCTCTATGCTCAGAGTGCCTGCCCCTTCTAGGTGGATGGAGAGTAGGGAGAAGAAACTACCAGGATCCAGTATCATCGCAGCTTATAGTACAATATTGAGAAACTGGAGTTTATGGGCATAGAGAAAAACTGAAAAGATATACACCTGTTATCCAAGTTAGGTCAAACCAGATTGCTGACTTCAGGATTAATAGACATGACCCATAAACTCATGAGCACTCAAGCCTGTTTATCTGGTTCAAGTCCCAGCATTAAAACATATCTCTATGCCCTTGAGAAAATTACTTAACCTTTCTGTGCATCCATTTTATCAACTGTGAGATGAAGGAACAATAGCACTCTCTTACAGAATTATTGTGGATTAGAAGAAATACTATGTAGAAAGAAGTTAGAAGTATTCCTGACACTCCACAGATCACAACCTACACATTTGCTATTACTGCTTTTGTATGTGATAGGAGATTCTGTGGATTTTGCCTGAAATGGGAAGCTTTTTGTTTGATTTGTTTTTTTTTTTTTTTTTTTTTTTTTTAACAGAGTCTTCAGCACAGCTCAGCCTGGGCTGAAGCTCACTATATAGTTAGTTCATGGTGGCTTGACCCAATCTCCTGAGTGTTAAGATTATAGCTATAAGCTACCATGTGAGGCTCGGGAAAAACTTTGCTGTTGTAGGCATGGTAGTTTTTCCCCAAATTTCTGAGAGTTTTCAATGCCCAAGTGCCTAGGAGGGGCTCAGAGAATGAAAAAACAACAAACAAGCTAACAGACACAGAATGGTATAGTGTCTCTTGTTTCCCCACAGTTTGAGACACTAGATGTATGTAATATGCTTTAAGGTCTAGTGTTTGAAGTTCTCCAGAGGATGAGGAAGAGTGACTACTCTGTTAATACACAGGGGCAAAAAAGCTGGTCCTGTGGAAGGAAGGAGTGATATGCAAAAGCCTTTGATGGACACCTGTAGCTGAGGGACCTTCCTGTCCAGCTGGAATGCAACCTAATTTCTATAAGGAGCCTACATGGAGGATCAAGAGCTGGTGTTTTCCTAAGCAGTTGTGGGACACATCTGGACTCTTACAGATAACTGAGGGATCCTGGAAGGAAATAGGAAGGAAGGAAGGAAGGAAGGAAGGAAGGAAGGAAGGAAGGAAGGAAGGAAGGAAGGAAAGAAGGAAGGATTGAGACACTTCAGTTGTGAAATGAAGTCTGAAGGCCACTGTAATTTAGGCATTTGTGCCAAGGCTATCTAACCTGTTTCCCATAGCATATTAATATTCTACTACAAAGCATGTGCTGTTGTTCTTGGATGACATAGTTATGAGGGCAGTTTAGCTTTTCTTTTTTTGTGTTTTTGTTTGTTTGTTTGTTTTTTTGTTTTTTGGCTCTTTTCAAGACAGGGTCTCCTTGTAGCCCCAGCTGTCCTGGAACTCACTCTGTAGACCAGGCTGGCCTTGAACTCAGAAAGATCAGCCTGCCTCTGCCTCTGAGTGCTAGGATTAAAGGCATGCGCCACCACGCCCGGCTGAAGTTTAGCTTTTCTATGTGCCTATATTTATTGCCCAATTGTATAATAACTACTTGTTTAGAAACAGTCTCACTCTCACTATGTAGTTCAGCCTGGCCTAGAATTCACTATGTAGCCCTGGTTGACCTCCCACTCATGATACTCTTGCCTCAGCATCCTGAATTTGGGGATTGCACATGTGTTACACCATGTAATTTACAATAACCACTAATCAGAAAATTATTGACTTTTTTAAAGTGAAAACAAAAGTTGGATTTTAGTGTAGCTTCCCAGTGGGTTTCATTGCAGGATTTTTTTTTTTTTTCTCTTTTGAAGACAGGGTCTCCCTGTAGTTCCAGCTGTCCTGGAACTCTCTATGGAGACCAGGCTAGCCTTGACCTCATAGAGATTCACCTGCCTCTGCCTCCCAAATGCTGGGATTAAAGGCATGCACCACCATGCCCTGCTATAGGATTTTTTTTTTTTTTTGGTCTTTTTGAGACAGGGTCTCCCGGTAACCCCAGCTGTCCTGGAACTCGCACTGTAGACCAGGCTGGCCTTGAACTCACAAAGATCCACCTGCCTCTGCCTCCCAAGTGCTAGGATTAAAGGCGTGCGCCACCACGCCCGGCATTGTAGGATTTCTTATAATGGAGTTCTCTCTCCTTGTTGTGGACAGTGTAAAGAAGCCTTCAGAGGATTCTTACTAGTAGGAATGATTCACAATGGGTTAGGAATGATGGCAATGTTTACAAGAGATCAGGTAAGAAATGACTAATGTGAGAATTAAAAGAAAGGATATTACAAGAGATATCTGCTGGGCTGAGAACACAGCTCCTTGATAGAGCACTCACCTTGCATGTGCAAGGGACCCTGGGTCCATCCCCAGCACTGAAAAGTTGCACTGCCTGGGTCATGTGTGAGACTGGAGATTCCCACATGAATTCCTTCTTTTCTTTGGCCCCCTCAACCCCCTGCTTTCTAGAGATCAGATACATGCTGCTTTCTAGAGATCAGATACATTCAGGCATCACCTACAGGCTCTCAAATTCATCATTTGGTAGCAGATGTGATGTTGACATGCTGAATTAGGCTCCTTTGGGACCGAGGTCACAGTTGAATTGGCTGTAGCTCTCCACCTAGTGGCAGATCATTTCTCTGTATGGTCAGAAAATTAAGCCACATAAGAGACTGACAAGCCAGCTCAGGGTTCACACTTGTCTTATTGGGTTTCTGTTATAATAATTGGGGATACCATGATATGTGGGCTTTCTTACCCAACTAATAACCTTCTTGAAGGATGAATTCCTTCTTCTGAGACTTAGGTTATATTTTTTCCCTAAAGCTAATTTTTATTGAAGCTTTGTGCATCTCATACAGAATTTCCCAATCAAATCCAGACCCATTCCCCCTTCCCTGCCCCCCCCACCAGAGCTCATGCATTCTGCCAAATACATTTTTCATCTTTTTCTCGGTCTCCTTTAAAATTTTTGATGCAGAGCCAGGTGTGGTGGTGCATGCCTTTAATCCTAGCACTTGGGAGGCAGAGGCAGGTGGATCTTTGTGAGTTCAAGGCCAGCCTGGTCTACAGAGTGAGTTCCAGGACAGCTGGGGCTACAGAGAGACTCTGTCTCAAAAAGACCAAAAAAAAATTTTTTTTGATGCAGAAGTTTACTGTTTGGAGCTTTGTTCATCATTTTGGTCAGTTCTTTGACACAGTCTATGTTGTTTTGGTTGTTGTTGTTGTTGTTCCTTTAATTTGCATCACTCCAAAATATGCATATATGCATGCCATGTATATCAAAATTATGACATCATAGGTTTTAGCATGTTTAGCTTATGATTTCTTTTTTTTTTTCCTTATTAGACTGAAAGATGTCATGTTTTCCTTAAGGAAGTTTTTGAAGGTTCCTTGGCAAGCCCAAACAACCATCAGTCCTGCCCTTGTGCTCCACACTGGGATCTTCCATTTCCATGGTCACCAAATGAGGTCCAGTAAGTGCTGTGTCCTGTCTTGATCTTCCTGTACTGGTCTACGTGATACAGCCTGGGTAGTCTGACAATGTCAGTCTATACTCTGAAGAGGCTGAAACCCCAGTAGTTGCTAAGTCCACAAGCTGGATGTCTCAGCAGTCCCCATCTGGCACTGAAGGTTTGGGGGAATTCTTGGAGAGACATGAGTCTTCAGTGCATATTAGAAGGTTGAAAAGCTGCACTTGCCAGTAAGAATTGAAGACAGGCCAAACAAAAGTGCTTTTTCTTTTTTTTTACTTTTTGTCTTTTTACTAAGATCTCAAGTTTTATACCTGAAGTACAATTTCTCAGACCTTACTAATTATTTATTTCTGATTATACTTTCCTTTTGGATGTTTAAGGTCACACAGCCCAGATTAACCAAGGTTTTTGTTTTCTCAAGGTCATTTGAGGATCTGGTCCTCAGGTTTTGGGGGGAGAGGGAGCCCCTGGCTCCTTTTGGCTTTTCATTTACCAGTTCCATCCACTCAAGGACAAAGTCAGGTCTTGTTAGACCAGGCTTCCCTTTTTGAAGCATGAGCAGACTTTCCTCTTTATAGACTGCACACTGGCTGAAGTCCCATTAGTGGATCTCCAAGACCTCCCTGCACAGGAAGACTGGTGACTCACATTTGCAGGACATTTCAAGAGATGTCCCCATGCATAGTCTCCTGGGACTTAGTTGACCTCTGACCTTGGACAAAATGGTATGGACGTTAAATATGGTCATTAAGCATCTAGAAAGGCTAAGTTACACCAGGCTGAAACTTTTAAATACTGTATAATATTTTAGAAATGGCTTGGACAAAAGCTCAAGCAGCCTTGTGTAGGAAATACTAAGAAGCACTCCCATAAAATAAATACTGTGGTTAGACACAATGTCAAGACAAACTAGTTTTTTTTCTCATTCTTTTGATTTTATGCATACATACCCTCCACCCATATACCAAAAATTCTTAAGTCTGAAAATAAATGATAGCTTAATTCTAGAGCTTGTTAAGGGATTCACAATATAAGAGCACAGTTATCTTCAGATCATGAGGAATATAACATTAATGTTGTTCAGTTTGCCTTACAACTAGGCAGTTGGTGCTAGCATCCACAGATGAGGGATACCATTCATCTTTTGTTTGTCTAGGACTGTGTTACTTAACATAATATCTTCTAGTTCCATCCATTTACCTGCAAAGTTCATGCTGTCATCTTTCTTTGCTGCTGCATAGAACTCCATTGTGTGGATGTGCCACATTTTCTCTATGGATTCATCACTTGAGGGGCACTTGGGTTGGTTCCAGCTCTTTGCTATTGTGAAGAGAGCTGCAATAAACATGGCTGTGCATGTATCTCTGTGGTAGGATGAGTCTTGTGGTTGTATACCCAGGAGTTGTATGACTGGGTCAGGTGGCAAGCTCATTTTGAGTCTTTTTTTTTTTTTTGTCTTTTCGAGACAGGGTCTCCCTGTAGCCCCAGCTGTCCTGGAACTCACTCTGTAGACCAGGCTGGCCTTGAACTCACAAAGATCCGCCTGCCTCTGCCTCCCAAGTGCTAGGACTAAAGGCGTGCGCCACCACGCCTGGCCTCATTTTTAGTCTTTTAAGGGTTCTCCACACTGCTTTCCATAGTGGTTGTATGAGTTTGCATTCCCACCAGCTGTGGATGAGTGTTCCCCCTTCTCCACAACCTCTCCAGCATTTGGTATCATTTCTTTTCTTTTTTTTAATTTTACTTATTTTTGTATGTGTATGAATGTACTGTCTGCATGTAGGTTTGTGCACCCATGTCATGCAATGCCACGGAGGTCAGAAGAGGGTCTCGGATTCCCCTGGAACTGGAGTTCTCCTAGAATTGGAGCCGCAGACGGTTCTTAGCCACCATGTGGGTGCTGGGGATTGAACCTGGGTCCTCTGCAAGAGCAGTCAGTGCTCTTAACTGCTAGGCTATCTCTCCAGCCCTCATTTTTTTTCTTGATCCTAGCCAGTCTTATCAGAGTGAGATGATATATTAAAATGGTTTTAATTTGCATTTCCTTAATTATTAGCGATGTTGAACACCTTTTAAGATGTTTCTCAGCCATCTCTAAGTCCTCACTTGTGAAGTCTCTGTTCAGCCCTTTACTCCATCTTTTGAGCGAGTCATTTATTTTCTTTCTTCTTTGTTTATTGAGTAGTTTATATATTCTGGAAGTTAATGCTTTGTCAGATGAATCAGTGGTGAAGATTTCCTCCCACTCTGTGGGTTTTCTCTTCACTTCTTCATTGTTTCTTTTGTTGTACAGAAGCTTTTGAGTTTAATGAGGTCCCATTTGTCAATTGTTGACCTTATTTCCTGCACAGCTGCTCTCTGATTTAGAAAGTCTTTTCCTATGCCTATGTCTTGTAGGTTGCTGCCAACTTTTTCTTCTAACACCTTCAGAGTTTTGGGTTTCACATTGAGGTCTTTGATCCATTGGAGTTGGTTTTTGTACAGGGCAAGAGGTAGGGGTTTAACTTTATTCTTCTATAAGTGGTGATCCAGTTTTGCCAACATCATTTGCTGAAGATGCTGTCCTTCCTCCATTGTATCTTCTTGGCCCCCTTGTAAAATATGAGATGGCTGAAATTGTATGTGCTCAAGTTTGGATCTTCAGTTTTGTTCCATTGGTCTACAGGTCTGTTTTTGTGCCAGTACCAAGCTGTTTTTATGACTATAGCCCTGTAGTATAGTTTGAAGTCTGGTATAGAGATCCCCCCTATACTGCTCTTTTCCCTCAGGGTTGCTTTTGGCTATCTGGGGTCTTTTGTTTTTCCATATGAAATTAAGGATTTTTTTCCAAGCCTGTGAAGAAACTCTTCGGGATTTTAATTGGGATTGCATTGAATCTGTATATTAATTTAGGTAGAATGGAAATTTTTACTATATTCATTTTTCCCATTCATGAAGATGGGAGGTCTTTCCATCTTTTGATGTCTTCTTCAATTTCCTTCTTCAGGGGTTTAAAATTTTTGTTGTAGAGATCGTTGGTGTCCTTGGTTAGGTTTGTTCCTAGGTATTTTATTGTTTTTGAGGCTATTGTGAGTGGGAAGTTCTCCTTATATTCGTTTTTCAGTTGCTTGTTGTTGGTGTAAAGAAAAGCTACTGATTTTTCTAGGTTAATTTTGTATTGTGCCACAGGTTATATTTCTTAACAGTTGGCTGCAACATAGGAAGATGGGTGGATCTACAGGTACATCGAGACCAGGTATTTGGTTGGCATGGTGTAGGATGCTTCTAAGTGTACCACAGTAAGTGGTACTCTGCAGAGCAACTCAACCTGTGCAACCAGGTTTGAAGAGGTGTGGTTCCTTCTCAGCCAGAGAAAGCTGTCATTCACAGATGGGCTGCATTTTGAATTCCATTGGTTGAGGCGTGGCAACTAAGGCTGCATACCTACCAGTCTGGATATCCCCAGCTTTGTTAGACTACTGCTTGAAAGTCCTTTTTAAGTCCCTGAATTTCCCACTAAGCAGTGCTGGGGCATGAACCAAGGCCTCATACATGCTGGGTGAACAGTCTACCATTGAGCACTTTTGTTTTAGCATTTATGAAGTATATTTTTTACACATCTTATTATTTTGTCTGTATGAGTGTATTGCCTGCATGTAGGTAGATGTGCCCATGTTGTGCAATACCCATGGAGGTCAGAAAAGGGTATCAGAACCCCTGAAACTAGAGGTAAAGACAGTTATTAGCCACCATGTGAGCTCTGGGAACCTCAGTCTTCTGCAAGAGCAGCCAGTACTCTTAACCACTGAGCCATCTCTCCAGCTCAATTATGAAGTATCTTAATCAGTGAAACTCTACCTATAATTAGTTCCAATGATTATGTCCAAAACAGGGACTTTTTACCAAGTCTTGTTAATTTTGTAGCTTGACAATTTCCTACATATTCTGGTGACTCTCTCCCGTGCTCTTATTTTCTCCCATCCCCATCAGTGAATGCTCCCTCACTGTTACCAGTCCCTTTCCCAGGTTCACGACTTTTGATTTTGTTTTGTGACCTATTTCGTCTAACCAAGACCATCTGGTCAGCACTGGATTGGAATTGTCCGTTGGAACCTGGTGGGATCATTAGTGGGTACCCAACTGAAGGCATCTCCTCCTCTCCCTGAATCTCTCAGGAGCAAAAGTTCAATAGTGAGGAGTAAGGGCTCTTGAACCTCTTCTCCATCCATGTTTGACTGCTGATGGACATTTGCAGTTGCCGTAAGTTCACGACTGTAATGCCTGTGTCTTGCCCAGGGGATGACATTGAGGCCCTTCTCCCTGTTTTCCAGCTCTTACATCCCTTCAGCCCCCTTGTCTACATGTTCCTTGAGCCTTCAGGGGATAGTATAAATGTCTTAGTCTCAGCACCCAGAACCACAATAATTTTAATGAATGGAATTTACTTGATGACATATATGTCTGAATTAACTTACTAGACATGCACACTAGATAGCCCAGTCTGAAAAAAATATTTCTTTTCCTGAATGGATATGTGAAACACTGAGTGGCTCTTAATTGTATGTTCAAATCTTCAAATACTTTTAGGATTCCACTTTATGCCTGGAAGCTGCTGAGTATTCTCTTTATCCCACTCAGAGAAAAGTCTTTTTTTCAGTAAAGAGTTTTCCTCCCCGATGGTTTGGCTGCAGGTGCTTCAGCTCTAACAAGCCCACTGGGCCCCAGCATATTTCTTTCTGGTATTCTCTTCACAAAAAGACCCCAGGTAATGGAGGAGATTGCTAGAGACTCCCTCTCAATACTTAGTTGTTTTTCTTTTTTTACCAAAGAACTGCTTTCCATTTTCTCTGGAAGTCCCTAACTCTGATCTCCCACCCTACTTTTAGTATATGTTCAATTTACAGACTTATTTCAAACATCTGTTGGCTCAGGATGGTATATGTACCCCTTTGTGATAACTGTAATTTGCTCATTTGGAACCCTCCACCTCCTCTGATCCCTGATGAGTGGATGTCTTTTCCTTATCAGAGCCAAGAATATAAATTCTCCAAGTGTTTCTTTTCCTTTCTTTTCTTTTCTTTTCTTTTCTTTTCTTCTTCTTTTTTCTTTTCTTTTCTTTCCTCCTCCTTCTCCTCCTCCTCCTCCTCCTCCTCCTCCTCCTCCTCCTCCTCCTCTTCCTCCCCCTTCTTCTTTTTTTTGAGACAAGGTCTCCCTGTAGCCCCAGCTGTCCTGGAACTCATTCTGTAGAGCAGGCTGGCCTTGAACTCACAAAGATCCGCTTGCCTCTGCCCCCCAAGTGCTGGGATTAAAGTTGTGCACCACCATGCCTGGCCTAAATGTTTCTTTAAAAAAGACTGCTTGGGGCTGGAGAGATGGCAGCGCAGTTAAAAGTACTGACTGCTCCTGCAGAGGACCCGGGTTTGATTCCCAACACCCATGTGACAGCTAACATCCATCCATAACCCCGGTTTCAGGGAATCTGATGCCCTCTTCTGACCTCCCCAGGCATTGGATGACATACAGATAAATATAGACAATACACTCATTCACATAAAATAAAAATAATAAAATATTTTTTAAGAAAGACTACTTTATAGCATGGGCTCATTTGCTCTCCATCTCACCTGCCAGGCTACTGCCTCACTGCTAAAGATTTTGGGAACTCTATTATCATGCAGTTCTTTCAGCTCTGCAGCCTGATCCTGGTGATCCCCAATCTTCCACACCTGGGATGACACAAAGCTTACCATAACCTTCAGTTTGATGAAGCTCCACCAAGTGGAAAATGGTCTTTATATCTCCTATGATAACAAAATACCACTGGCTAGACAACTTTTAGATAAAAGAAACTGGTATCTAGCTGGGTGTGGTGGCACACACCTTTAATTCTAGCACTCAGGAGGCAGAGGCAGGCAGATCTTTATGAGTTCAAGGCCAGCCTAGTCTACAGAGTGAGTTCCAGGACAGCTGGGGCTATAGGGAGACCCTGTCTCGAAAAGACCAAAAAAAAAAAAAAAAAAAAAAAAAAAAAAAAGAAAGAAAGAAAGAAAGAAAGAAACTGGTATCTTACAGTTCCACAAAGGCTAAGATCAAACCCTCTAGGAGGGGCTTGCTCTGTAAGATTGGCCCCTTGCTACTCTGTCTTTCCATGGAGGAGGATATGGAAAAGATAGGCTTGTTCTCTCAAGCCCTGCTATGAGAGTAGTATTCCCACCTATGATGGCAGATCCTAACTACTTTCTAAAGGCCTCACATCCTAATACTGTTGCCCTGGAAATTACATTACAACATGAATTGTGGAAGAGACTATTGAGTGTAGTTTCCCAGTACATATTTAGGGAACAAAGTGAATTTCATGACTATAATCCATCTATTCAGATGATTCTAGAATAGTGGATCCAGCCTCTGCTTTACCTGCAAAGCTCGAAATGTATGTGTATCACTGTTAAGACATGTTGGCGGGCTGGAGAGATGGCCTAGCGGTTAAGAGCGCCGACCGCTCTTACAGAGGACCCGGGTTCGATCCCCAGCACCCACATGGCGGCTGAGAACCGTCTGAAGCTCCAATTCCAGGAGAACTCCAGTTCCAGGGGAATCCGATGCCCTCTTCTGACCTCCGCGGCATTGCACGACACGGGTGCACAGACCTACATGCAGACAGTACACTCATACACAAAGAAAAATAAATAAAAATTTAAAAAAAAAAGACATGTTGGCTAGGCATACAAAGAAGGCTAATAATAAACAAAATTAGAGGTGAGAGTGAAAGGTATTCCCTGCCTCCCAGAGCTCAGCAGCATTAGCTGATTCTAATAGACATTTCAGGTCCTTACTCTGCATGCCTCTTCTCAAGCTGAAGCAGGAATGTGCCCATCACTCCCTTTTAGTTATAGGCCTTGTTTTCCCTGTGTCACCAGATAAGATTAGTCACCTTGGATGAGGTTAAGGAAACTTCTTGGACTGAGGGGTGGACTGAAGCTGAATCTGGTGCTACATGTGGACTACCTGTAGCAAAGTTCAGAAAAACTTGCACTTTCATCCTTTCCTCCGTCCCCTCTTCCAGCCCACCAATCTTCAGACTCAGAAGCCTAGCTTCTCTCCACTAATGGGAAGAGCACTTTAAACAGATTTGCTTTTGAAAGCTTAAGACCTAGTTTAGAAATTCACTGGTATTTAAGTAGCACCTCAAACTTATAAAATAACACCTATTTCACGATGCTTATAAGATTGTGTGGGTCATGAATTAAGACAAGGTGTGGGAAGATGGTATTCCCTCAGTTCTAGAAACCATGGGGGATTTAGAAGGCTAAGGACTGATAATATTCAATACCTCCTTCATTTCTGTTCCTGCTGCCCAGGCTGCACTAATCCAAAGCCCAGGCTCAATTGGAACTGTCAGCTGGAACATCTAATTCTCCATGTAACTTGGGCTTACCATGAACACTAGTCTTCAAATTTGGGTATCCTGGGATAAGGCTGTAATTAAGTAACAGAACACTTATCTGGAGGATGCAAGGCCCTGGGTTCCATCGGTGTTTTGAGGCTATAGTGAACATAGTAGTCATACTTTTAATCCCAGCACTCAGGAGGCAGAAGCAGGAAGGTCTCTATGAGTTCAGAGCCACCCTGGTCTACGTAGTGAATTTCAGGCCAGCCATAGTGAGACCCTGTCTCAATAAAAAATAAAAAACCAAAATAACAAAACAAATAAAACCCTTAAAATTTGAAAATTTGAGGAGGGTTTACTTACAGAAGAAGAATTAACCCTCAAAGGATGAGTAAGGTATATGCAAACCACAAAGAGACTAAATAGTACCTGGAGCACTAGGTGTGTGTGAGGGCATGGGGGGGAAGGTGTCCCTATACCCCGAAGACATTAATCTGCCTTCAGCAAACGAGCGACCTACTATAAAAGCCCACAGGTGGCCGGGCGTGGTGGCCCACGCCTTTAATCCTAGCACTTGGGAGGCAGAGGCAGGCGGATCTTTGTGAGTTCAAGGCCAGCCTGGTCTACAGAGTGAGTTCCAGGACAGCTGGGGCTACAGGGAGACCCTGTCTTGAAAAGACAAAAAAAAAAAAAAAAAAAAAAAAAAAAAAAAGGCCCAGAGGCACCCAAGAAGACATCTCAGGGCAGCCAAGGAGACCAACACTCTGGCCTTCTCTTACCTACTTTCAATTTCCTGATCATACTCCCTAAGGGACACCAAGGTCAACCCACATTTAAGGAGGACATTTCAACAGAAAACTGGGAATGATGGAGACCTAGACTCTTGAAGCTTCCTTAGTATTTGAGTTAGTCTCATTTTGTCCTCCTCCCATTTGTTTTCTCCATCTTTCATTCTTCCTGTACATATTGCCAGAAGCCCACTCTGGATATGGCACGTTTCTTTCTCTACAAACAACCCTCTTCCTGGATCAGAGATACCGAACCAACCTATCCACTACAAGTGGCAGTGGACTCATAGACTCCTGAGAGCTTGAACTAGAAGAAGCACAGTCCTTAGAACATACTTGGGGGCTCACAGCCTGCATCAAGGATAACTACTCACCCACATGACCATCTTTTCCTGTGAGAAGCAGGAAAATCCTACCCACCAGGCTGGGGAGAGGGCTAGGGGAGGTTGACATCTAGAGAAAAGCCCGATACAGGGCTACTTTGGTAGGCAATCTGTCCCTCAGAGTACCCCACTCAGCAGTTTTGTTGGGCCTACTCCCAGTTCCCCTTCTCCTCTGCCCTGCTCTCTCTGCTCTCTGTTTATACGCATTAATTTCTAGTAAACATCTTTATCTCACTGTCTGCTTCTGAAAAATACAAGCTTTGAAAACAATAATCAGTGGAGTTTTTGTAAGCACTTCGCTCTACAGCTATTCATCCACATAGCTATTCGTCTGTGCCCTGCACCACACCTTCCTCCTGCTCCTCAAGCAAACTGTGTCTTATAAGTTCTAATAAGGCTGGCCTTTCTACTTCATACCAGGTCCAGTTACAGCTCACCTTTCACATATAGTTCCCTCTCTGTATAAATGCTCCCCTTTCTGCTGGACCATTTCCATCAACAAATAAGCCTACTAAACTCCTCCCACTAAGAAACGAATGCCTTCTCCCAGCCATGGCCTTATATCTGTTCTTAAAACAGATGAGTTGTGTAATTTCTCCTTTCCCACTTTCCTTGAATTCCTCCATTCTATGGAAACATCTCTGATCTTGCTCTCCTATAGCTGATCAAAAAACTCTCAGTCTTTGTCTTACTTTTCATTTAAAGTAACACCTATGTTGAACATGGTAGAGCACACCTAAAATCCCAGTATTTGGGATTCTGAGCTAGGAAGGGAAGTTTCGGCCTCAAGTACATAGTGAGAACTGTCTCAAAAATAAAAAGTAACATCTATATTAACCTTAATCTAATAAAATCATTTGTGTGTATTACTGTGTGTACATATGCACAAGTGTTGTAGTGTGTGCATGTGTGCATTATGCATGTGTGTCATATTTATATCTTTGATGCATTTAAAATTAATATTTGATATGATAAAAGGTTAGGATCCAACTTCATTCTTTTGCAAGTTTCCCAATAAAAGTTAAATTTATTTGCTTATTAACTAATTATTAATTAATTTTTATGACACTGGAATCCAGGCCTTGCACATGCTAGGTGCAGTGTCAGGTTGTCAATTGACAGTGTCTATAATCACCAGTCAGCCAACCTCTAGGCATGTTCATGAGTTTCAAGATTGGGTTAATTGAGGTAAGAAGACCCACACTAAATGTGGGCAGCACTGCTCCTTGAGCTGTGGTCCTGGGTGGAATCAAAAAGGAGCAAGTGAGCTGAGCACCAGCATTCATTCATCTCTCCATGTTTCTGGACCATGGATGTAATGGGATGATCTGCCTAAGCGTTCCACATTGTTTCCACCGTAATGCTCTGGGAGTCACATGGGAGCCAAAGGAAACTCTTCCTTCCCTGCCTTGCTTTTGTCAGACATTCTGTCACAGTAACAATGGAAGTAGCTAATACAGCACTGACATAGTTTACTTATTTGGGGCTTTTTAAAAATTTTTTTATTTATTCTTGTATGTGTATGAATGTACTGTCTGCATGTAGTTTTGTACACCTGTGTCGTGCAATGCCGCGGAGGTCAGAAGAGGGTGTCGGATTCCCCTGGAACTGGAGTTTTCCTGGAACTGGAGTTCTCCTGGAATTGGAGTTAAAGACGGTTTTCAGCCTCCATGTGGGTGCTGGGGATCGAACCCGGGTCCTCTGCAAGAGCAGTCAGCACTCTAAACTGCTAGGCCATCTCTCCAGCCCCTTATTTGGGGCTTTTAAAGTCCAGGTTGGCCTCTAATTCTCAACCCTCCTGTCTCTTTCCCCATCACTGAGATTAGAGTTGTACCCAGTCACATATAGCTGCTAGTTTAAAAAATATCTTTATCGGGCTGGAGAGATGGCTCAGCAGTTAAGAGCACTGACTGCTCTAGCAGAGGATCTGAGTTTGATTCCCAGCACCCACATGGCAGCTAAGAACCGTCTTTAAGCCAGTCCTGGTGTCGCGTGCCTTTAATCCTAGCACTCAGGAGGCAGAGGCAGACGGATCTCTGTGAGTTCAAAGCCAGTCTGGTCTACAGAGTGAGTTCCAGGCCAGCTGGGACTATAGGGAGACCCTGTCTCAAAAAAAATATCTTTATCAAATTTTTGAGAATTTCATACAATATATTTTGATTATATTCAGATCCTCCCCTAATTGTGCTCCCCCTACTATCTCCTGCCTGATTTCATGTACTCTCTCTGTATATATTTTTTGGTCTTTTTGAGACAGGGTCTCCCTGCAGCCCCAGCTGTCCTGGAACTCACTATGTAGACCAGGCTGGCCTTGAACTCACAGAGATCCACCTGCCTCTGCCTCCCAAGTGCTAGGATTAAAGGCATGCGCCACCACGCCCGGCTCATGTACTCTATTTTTTAAGGCCTATTGAGTCTGTATTCCCAAATACCCTTCAGGCTGGGTCCATCCCTTGGAGCATGGTCAATATACCCAGCATCACAGGCCTTAAAGAAACTTACTCTCCCTCTTTCCATGTAGATGTCAGTTGCCAATAGTTCTTCAGCTAGCGTTGGGCTTCTTATCCACCCACCTCCTCTTCTATGCTGGGAATTTGTCTGGCTTGAGCTTAAGTATCGTACATGCAGACACAATTGCTGTGAGTTCACACGAGTGAATTCATCCCCATACTTCTTCCCCTGCCCTACCCTCACATTCTGAACGCTATTTAACCCTTCCTACTCCATTACTCCTCTCGCCTAGCTTTCTGGAGCTGTTTCCATGTAGTCATCCACCACTACTGGCTCTTATAATCTCTCCACTCCCTCTTCTGCAATAATCCCTGAGCCTTGAGAGTCAAGGGTTTGATACAGTTCCATTCAGGACTGCACTCTTCAGTCTACATATTGCCAGACATGAGAAACTTTTCTTTGAGTCATTGGCCAGGGTAGTCCAAGAGACTCCCAAAATTACACAGGCTACTGCCACACCCCTTGATTGCCTCTCAGAACATGAAGGTAAGCCCCTATTGCTGAAGACAGGAAATACTTCAGATACAGGATTTGGAGCAATGGAGCTGGAACTGACATGGAAGCCTCCTCCCCTGAAGACTAGCTCTCCTAGCTTTGGAGAGCACTGTGCTAACAGCTAAAGGAGAATATCAATTGATGGTCCAACCCCAGATTTAAAGCCTAATAAATGACCACCACAGAAAGCTATATTGGGGCAGTAGTGGACTTTTATCTTGGAGGTAATCAACAGCTACCTAATTGGACTTAAAGCCCATTCAATGGGAGGAAACTCATGTATGGTACTATAAGCATAGACAAATATAATGGCTGGAGAAGTCATAGATCTTAGAGAAAACCCAAAGCTGTCACATCCCTAGACAAATGTAACTTTTTACTATGTGCAAATATGTGTATCCTTATATTTACAAACAAGTATCCTAGTTACTACTCATCAAGGAACCTTCTTTTGTACTGGAGACAATTACAGAGTACCACAACTGGTCACTCACAGACATGGTCTATGAATTGCTTAAGCCTAAGTAGCTGTGTGTGACCAGTTCTGGTACTCTGGCAAGCACTCCTGGGGTGGTTGTGTTCCATCACATTTACTGTCGGTAGAGTGTGGACCAGAAAAGGCCCACAACTGCTCCTCCATCCCCCTTTATATCACTGCATTATATCTCCCCTCCACTGAAGCTCTCTCATGGCCTTTTATTTCCTGACCTCTGTATTTTCTAGGATATTATGTATATCTAGGATTTTAAAGCTATGACCCATTTACTAGAAAATTTCATAATTTTATTTTTTAAGAGCTAAATAATATTTCATTGTGTATATGTACCTTCATTGTCCATTCATCAGTTTATGGGAATTTAAGTTGTTCCCAATTTCTGCCTATTATGAAAAGGGCAGCAATGGACACAGATGAACAGGTATTTCAGTAGTACATTATAGTGTCTTTGGGGTATATGCCCAAGCATGGTATGGCTGGATCATCTGTTAGACCAATTTTGAGCTTTTTGAGGAATCTCCTCACTGATTTCCATAATGGCTGCACCAGTATGCACTGCTACCAGCAGGTGATAAGAGTTCCCTTTCTCCACCTCCTCATCAGCCTGTGTCTTTTTTTAAATTTATTTTTATTTTTATTGATGGTTTGTGTGTTTCATACATCATTTTCCAATTCAGTTCAGGCATATTTCCCTTTCCCTTCCCCCCCATCCCACCCCAACCCATCCCAGATCATGCATTCTGCCATAACTGTCCTACATCTTTCTCTCAGTTTTTTTTTCATTTTTTTAGCAATAAGTGATAATTATGAGTACAAGCATCCCTCATGTAAAACCAATTTGCAGGCTGTTGTGCCCAAACCCCCACAGCCCCACCATCCAGCGGCGGGGGGGGGGGGGTTATTTTTGCGGGTTATATGTTCAATCACTCGGGGGGGTTTATTTGGTGGTTTGTGGTTTGGGTTCTGGTTATTGGGTCTTATTATGTCGGGGGGGGGTTATTTGGATAAGGAGAGGCACGATCGGAAGGGGTAGCAAAAGCATCTGGAGGAACGCTCCTACATAACCGCCGTCCGACCGGGGGACCCGTGTGCGAGGTCGCGCGCCGTCGGCGGGGCCCTGAACGACAGTTGTCCGAGTAATAGAGCTGACAGCGCCGCGGAGCAGAACCTTAGAAGCAGAATGAGAGACGTGGATCTCGAGAAGCCGTCGGAAGACACCCGGCCGGCCACGTCGTCCATGACCCGTTGCAGATGTGAGTGCGAGTGTCGGCTGGGAGAGGCTGGACTCAACTGGCCGCCCCCTCTGTTGAGGAGGCGACCACAGTCCCTGCTGTTCAACCTGAGTGTGGGATTGTCGACTTCCAGCCCGGGATTTGGATTAAGACACGCATGATTCTAATCCGAGGAGATGCGAAGGCAGCGATGAGACAGTGAGACCGCGCAGCACAGGAGACGGGGAGATCGACACGGTCGCGACGGGGTAAAGCAGCAGCCCTTATATTCTACCACATGCCCCCTCTTCCACAGACGTCGATGGCTAAGCAGCGGCATGTAGCCGCCGCTCGGGTCCCGCCATGATCGGCGTGGCCATGGTTCGCGCGCCGTTTGCGTCCGGGCGTTCGCTCCGCTCCTCCACGCCCCCTCGCCTCGTTGTGTTCGCTCCCCGTGCCCGCGCCCAGCGTCCTGCGACTGGCCGTAGCCTACGCTCCCCGGCCTCATTTGGGTCCCGCTGCGGGGAAAGGCCCGGATTGCTGGTTGGTTTATATTTGCACGCCGCGAAAACAGTCTACTTTCTACTTGGAGATGTTGTCTTGGACTCTGGTCAATTCTGGCTGTTTCCTTTCATGGGCTGCAGTTTGTCCAGGAATAACCTTTCGTCCTACTAATGAAGCACACACAATTAGATATATAAGATATTTAAACAAGCACTAATATTTATGGTAGGTTACTTTGGTATAGACAACCCTTGTTTGGATGGTTATGTTTATCCATGAATTAGATTTTTTTCCTTAAATATATACAGGTCTTACTGTGGTTATAAACATCTCCTAACCTGGAGAGGATTAAGCTTGTGGCATCAGCCGTGGGTTATTCCTCCCAGAAGAGAGCCAATAGCCAATTAGATTTGGGATATCAGCCTGTGTCTTTTTGTTTTTTAGATCTTAGCCTTTCTGAGAGGTGTAAGATGAGATCTCAAAATGGTTTTAATCTGTATTTCCCTGATGAGTAAAGATATGGAAGATTTTTCAAAGTATTTCTAAGTTATTTGCATTTCATGTTGAGAGAACTCCCTGTTCAACCCCTTGCCCCAATTTTTTATTGTTTATGTTTAGTTTTTTGAGTTCTAGATACTAACCCTCTGTCAGAGGTATAGATGGTAAAGAATTTTTTTTCCCATTCTGTAGGTTGCCTCCTCGCTTGAATGATGGTATCCTTTGATGTACTTTTTTTTTTTTTTTTTTTTGTCTTTCGAGACAGGGTCTCCCTGTAGCCCAAGCTGTCCTGGAACTCGCTCTGTAGACCAGGCTGGCCTTGAACTCACAAAGATCCACCTGCCTCTGCCTCCCAAGTGCTAGGATTAAAGGCGTGCGCCACCACGCCCGGCTGATGTACTTTTTATTGTCAAGCCATCTCATTTGCCAATTGTTGAACTTAATGCTTGTGTTATAGGAGTCCTGTTCACAAAGTTCCTTCCTGTTCCTAGAAGTTCCAATGTATTCTTGACTTTCTCATCTATCTAATTTAGGGTACTGAGTCTTATGATGAGGTTCTTGATCTATTTGGAGTTTAATCTTGTGAATTGTGAGAAATAGGGACCTAGTTTAATTCTTGTACATGTCACCATCCAGTTTGACCAGTACCATTTGTTGAACATACTATTTTCTCCAGTGTGTATTTGTGACTCCTTTGTCAAAAACCAGGTGCCTGTAAATGTGTGGATTTAAATCTGGGTCCTCAACTGTATTCCACTTATTAATGTATCTGTTTTTATGTCAGTACCATGCATTTTTTATTACTATAGCTCTGTAATATAATTTGCGACCAGGGATGGTCATTCCTCCAGCAGTTCTTTTATTTTTCAGGATTATTTGACTGTCCTTTTATTTTATTTTATTTTATTATTTTTGTGTGTGTGCTTCCATGTGAAATTTGAAATTATTTTTTCAATTTCTGTGAAGAATTATGTTGGAATTTTAATGGGTATTGTATTGAATTTGTCGAGACAGGACCTCCCTGTAGCCCCAGCTGTCCTGGAACTCACTCTGTAGACCAGGCTGGCCTTGAACTCACAAAGATCCGCCTGCCTCTGCCTCCCAAGTGCTAAGATTAAAGGCGTGCACCACCACATCTGACTGCTTTTCATATTATTAATCCTACTGATCCACAAACATGGGAGGTCTTTCATCCCCTGGTATTTTCTTCAATTTCTTTCTTCAATATTGTGAAGTTTTTATTGTACAAGTCCTTCACTTCCTTGACTAGATTTATTCCATGATGTTTTATGGCTATTGAGATCATTGTGAATGGGATCATCTCCTGGATTTCTTTCTTGGTATGTTTGTTGTTGGTATCATAGGAAGCCTACTGGTGTGTGTGGGGGGGTTAATTTTATATCCTGCTACTTTGCTGATTGAATTTATCAGCTCTAGGAGTTTTCTGTTGTTTTTTGGGGGGGGCGTCTTTTTACATATAGAATCATCTCATCTTAAAATAAGCATACTTTGACTTCTTCTTTTCCAGTTACTATTCCCATTAACTCTTTCATTTGTCTTATTGCTCTACCTAAGACTTCAATACTATATTGAAAAGGAATGGAGAGAGTAGACATCCTTGTCTTGTTTCTAATTTTAATGGGAATATTTTCAGTTTTTCTCCATTTAGTATGATGTTGGTTGTAGGCTTGGGGCACAGTACCTGCATTATGTTGAAATATTTCCCCTGTATCCCTAGGTTCACGGTGATTTATTAGAAAAGAATGTTGTATTTTGTCAGAGGCAATTTGTGCATCTAATGAGATGATTGTGTAGTTTCCATCCTTGAGTCTATTTATGTGGTGGATTACAGTTATTGATTTCTGTATGTTGAACCATCACTGCATCTCTGGATGAAGCCAACTTGATCACATACAGTTTTTTCGATGTGTTCTTACATTAAGTTGCAAGTATTTTATTGAGAATTTTTGCATTTATGTTTATTTGTTGAGTCTTCATCTAACTTAGGTATTATACTAATACTGGCTTCATAGAATTAATTTGTTTTTTTGTTTTTTTGTTTGTTTGTTTGTTTTGTCTTTTCAAGACAGGGTCTCCCTATGGCCCCAGCTGTCCTGGAACTCACTCTGTAGGCCAGGCTGGCCTTCCTTCATTTTGTATTTTATGGCATAATTTGAGCAGTATTGGTATTACTTCTTTGAATTTTTAGTAGAATTCTTCATTATATCTATCTGATCCTGGACTCTTTTTAGTAGGGAGATGTGTGTGTGTGTGTGTGTGTGTGTGTGTGTGTGTGTGTGTGTGTGTGATCTTTTTGAGACAGCATCTCCCTGTAACCCCCACCTGGCCTGAAATTCACTGTATAGACCAGGCTGCTCTTGAACTCACAGAGATTCACCTGCCTCTGCCTCTCAAGTGCTGGGATTTAAAGGTGTGCACTGCCACACTGGGCCTTTAGTCGGGAAAGTTTTTTTTTTAATTTTTATTTATTTTTGTATGTGTATGAATGTACTGTCTGCATGTAGATCTGTGCACCCATGTCGTGCAATGCCGTGCAAGTCAGAAGAGGGTCTCAGATTCCCCTGGAACTGGATTTCTCCTGGAATTGGAGTTACAGATGGTTCTTAGCCACCATGTGGGTGCTGGGGATTGAACCCCGGTCCTCTGCAAGAGCAGTCGGTGCTCTTAACCGCTAGGCCATCTTTTCCATGTGGTTTTTAGAAACTTCCTTCCCTGACTATCAGGTTGTTCTCACTTTTCAACCTGGGCACTAAATAATTTCTTTCTATTTAGATTGTTATTGATTGAAACACTGGCCATAAGGGATGGAGGGAGCTTTGACATCCCCGTCTACTGAGGTTTAGGCTCCTTAAGAGCTTCTGCTAGATGATACCATGCAAAAATGGCTATCTGAGACTTAGAAACAAGTAATGGCAATTTAAAGCTTAGTGGAAGGGACCACATTCCACACTGTCACACAATTAGAGTTATGGCCATTCGCTGACAACTCAAGAATAACACTGGGAATGATTTTATCAGAAAATATCCAAATATTTTTCCAAAGTGTCTTTAATCCCCAAGAAAAGACCACTGAAGTTATTACAGCTTCTGAAACTCCATCTTAACATTTTTTTGGGTCTTTTCCAGACGGGGTCTCCCTGTAGCCCCAGCTGTCCTGGGACTCACTCTGTAGACCAGGCTGGCCTTGAACTCACAAAGATTCGCCTGCCTCTGCCTCCCAAGTGCTAGGATTAAAGGCGTATGCCACCACGCCCAGCCCATCTTACATTTTTATGATTTACAGCATCCTTGTGATCATAATTGAGGGGGTTTTGGAGACAAAGATATATGTTTTAAGTGAGAAGTTCTAACATTTCTCCAAATATCAGTCTATTTTGTTATTCATAAAATTGGAGAAAATAGAAGCTTCAGATAATCTATTTTTTCCAACATCTTATTAGAAATTCAAACATACAGAAAGTGTGAACAAAATACAAATACTCATATCATCCACCTGAATTCTATAATCAGATCAATTTTTATCAGCTGCAAGTACCATTTTCCTAAGCTTGTGAGTAATGCTGAATAGAATGATAGTTCTACCATAATGACACAGAAAAATTCTCTTGCTACTGGTATGCCCAGTGCTTCAGGAGAGTTCTGTTACTGTGGCCAATTCCATGAGTGCTACAGACAAGCCAACACAAGCCAGCCATTAGCTGGGTGGAGGAGCTTCTAGAGAATTCTTCCCAGCTTAAAGAAACAGAATTTCAAAGTCATCTGGCTTGCTGCCTAAACACTCCTATGGCTTTTGGCTCCTAGAAGCAGGTGATGACCACAGGCATAATCTCAGGACCATCTGGTTGTGCAACAAGGGAGCAGCTGCCACTAGAAAGGGACCAGACTGAAGGAGGAAAGGGAATTAACTGGTGTACATGTCCCCTCAACATCCAAAGTTCTGGAAATTTTACCCTGAGTTTAGTAGCGACTGTCAGCCTGGATAATGCATATTCTGTCCACACTCACACATTTTCTGTTTCCCAGGGCTTTTAAAGGGTACCACAGTTCTTTTAAATCTAAAGCAAACAGTGCCAATTATCTCCCTAAGCTGGTTCCAACTATTGTATGTGGTATAACAAGCTATATATTTCAACTCAGTATAGTTGCTTCATTTTTTAAATTTTTTAAATTTTATTTATTTATTTATTTATTTATTTATTTATTTATTTATTTATTTATTTATTTATATGAATGTACTGTCTGCATGTAGGTTTGTGCACCCATGTTGTGCATTGCTGCGGAGGTCAGAAGAGGGTGTCGGATTCCCCTGGAACTGGAGTTCTCCTGGAATTGGAGTTACAGACGGTTCTCAGCCACCATGTGGGTGCTGAGAATCAAACCTGGGTCCTCTGCAAGAGCAGTCAGTGCTCTTAACCGCTAGGCCATCTCTCCATCCCTTAGTTACTTCATTTAAACAAAGCATCATCTGTCCTTAGTTTCCTTCTTGCCTGGAAGGTCTTTGGTTTAAGAGCAGCATCCACAGCAAAGATGTGTGGTTGGTACTCAGCTACTTTTCAAAAGGAGAAACAGCACTCCTGTGAGTGGAGGAAGCCCGTGGCATGCTGTTAACAGAGTCATCCTGGAAAGATGGATGTTATTTACTCAATGCCAAGCTCCTTGTGACATCACTGATTGTACAACCCGGAACAAGTGAAGCACTTGAATGGTATGAGACAACAGTTGTAGGATAGTGATGGATTTATTTATATATTTGTGTGTGTCCGTGTGAGTGTGTGCATGCATCTGTGCAGGCGTCTGGAGGTCAGAGGACATGTCTCTCCTTCCAGGGCCCCTGGGATTGAACTGAATTCTTATTATCAGGCTTGTTGACAGTTGCCTTTACCTACTGAACCATCTTGCCAGTCTAGTTTTTTTTTTTTTAATTATGAAAGTCTTTTCCTCTTTTGCTTTTCGAGTACATGACCATCACCACACTTCAAGGACCAGCAAACATTTCTGTAAAGATCTATGTTGCAAATATTGTAAATGATTTAGATCATATAGTACTCAGCTCTGTCACAGGAGCACAAATACAGTTAGAGATGATACATAAATAAACAAATATAAGCAGGTTCCAGTAAAAATTATTTATGAGCTTGGGAGGCAGAGGCAGGCGGATCTTTGTGAGTTCAAGGCCAGCCTGGTCTACAGAATGAGTTCCAGGACAGCTGGGGCTACAGGGAGACTGTGTCTCGAAAAGACAAAAAATAACCAACTTTATTTATGAATGCTAAAATAAAAACTACAGGAACTGTAGCAAAAAGAAAGGTCTTACAATCACTCTGCAGCCGAGCCAAGATGCACAAACTCTGGACTCGGTTTCCTCAGGCATCATCCAGTTCTCAGTCTTTTTGGTTTGTGTATGTGAGTGTGTGTGTGTGTGTGTGTGTGTGTGTGTGTGTGTAAGGAAGGGTCTCACCATGTTAGTCAAGATGGCTTAGAACTTGCAAACTGGCTTTGAATTCTTGATCTTCCTGCTTCAGGTTTCTGAGTGCAAGGATAATAGTGCTGGGATTATAGGCCTGCTCAGTCACACCCCCATCTGGCTTTTAGTCTTTGTATTCAGTGTGGAGAATCACAAGATTAGAGAGTCTGGGTTTTCAGATGATTTAAAACATAATACATAGAAGCAAAAGCAGGTTTAAGAGCCAGTCAGATGTGAATTCAAATCAGCCCTGTGGCTTTCTTAGCTGTGTAATATTAGAGTAATCAAAGAATTTGACTTAGGGGCTGGAGAGATGGCTCAGCGTTTAGGAGCACTGACTGCTCTTGCAGAGGACCTGGGTTGGATTTCCAGCACCCACATGGCAGCCAAGAATCATCTTTAAGCCGGGCGTGGTGGTACTTGCCTTTAATCCTAGCACTCAGGAGGCAGAGGCAGGTGGATCTCTGTGAGCTCAAGGCCAGCCTGGTCTACAGAGTGAG
Organism: Rhizomys pruinosus; assembly: GCA_009823505.1. Lineage (NCBI taxonomy): Eukaryota > Metazoa > Chordata > Mammalia > Rodentia > Spalacidae > Rhizomys > Rhizomys pruinosus. Next base: position 1,707,067 of record VZQC01009088.1, on the reverse strand, counting down.
TTCCAGGACAGCTGGGGCTATAGGGAGACCCTGTCTCAAAAAAAAAATAAATAAATAAAAGTACTCAATAAGGCACACAGTGAAGTGTTCAACAGCTGTAACTCATAATCACTATTCACTAATGGATTGATTGCTAAGTAAACTATTTTTTTAACTCGTTGACATTTTATTTTTTCAATAATGTTTTATTTTTTTCAATAATGTATGTTGTATGTTGAATATATTTCCCCATAACCCCTCCTTTCTTGCCCCTCCTGCCTCCTGTTGATCCCCTTTGTCACCCTAAGGAAATTATTTTTATCTGTGTAGAAAATTTATCCATGACATTGTGGTTAAAAGCTCATTATTTGGGCTGGCAAAATAGCCCAGTGGGTAGAGGCCCTTGTGCAGACCAGACGACCTGTGTTTGATCCCTGGATCCCACAAGGTGGCAGGAGAGAACCGACTCCCAGCATTCAGGAGGCAGAGGCAGGTGGATTTCTGTGAGTTCTAGAGGCCAGCCTAGTCTACATAGAGAATTCCAGGCCAGTCAGGGCTACATAGTGAAATCCTTAACTCTGTTCTCAAAAAAAAAAAAAAAAAAAAAAAAAAAGCAAAAAGAAAAGAAAAGAAAAGAAAGTTTATTATTTGACTAATAATGCACCATTTCATAATGGAGAAAAAGCTCTAATGTAATGTCACGATCTACTTAATTTAGGGTCCCAGTGATTAATTTAAAATTACAAGGATAGAGGTGCTAGAGCTAATCCTATATGTTGAAGGTCTGGTACCCAGCCTATGCTGCTATTGGGAGGTGGCTGAACGACCTAGTAGAAAGCTAGGTCACTGGAATAGTGCTTTTTTGAAGGAGGTGTTGGAACCCAGACCCCTTCTTGTCCTTGTCTTTGCTTCTCACTGTAGTGAGGTGGGGGGGGGGGCTCCTCACCATATGCCAGGCCAGGCCATGTTCCACCACAAGCCCAAAGCCTTGGATCAAGCAGCAGTGGACTGAAACTTTCCAAACAAATCTTTCTTTCTTACAAATTGTCTGTAGTGTTTTGTTGGTGAAAGAAAGCTGGGTATTAAGACTGGACTAGGTGATGTTCTCAAATGACAGCATCTCTTTCCATATCCTACAAGATGGCTTATATGTTAAATTTGCCATGATGACTAACTTTACCTGTCTGTGTATTCATTTAGTTATGTATATTTTAATGATTAATTTTTATTTGTATGACCATTTTGCCCGCATGTATGTAAGTGCAGCTATGTCATGCAAAACAGACTTTAATATGTTTTAAAATATACTCATGGGGCTGAAGAGCTGGCTCAGAGATAAAGAGCATTGGCTCCTTGTCCAGAGGACCCAGATTTGGTTCCCAGCACCGACATGGCAGCTAACATCTGTCCTTAACTCCAATCTCAGGGGGATCCTATGCCTTCTTCTGGCTTTATGCAGGCAACAGGTTTATATACTGGGTATACACATGGTGTGCTTACATACATGCAGGCAAGACATACATATAAAGTTAAAATAAATAAAACCTTTCAAAACCAAACAAACATATTAAAGTATTGAATAAAATTTCAGATATCCTCAGGTGTTCCAAATCTCATTAGATAGTGTTCAAAGAAATTCAACTTTATTTTTATGCAACTTTATTTTTAATTAAAAAAAAACTGTTGCCTTACAGATAATAACCATAGTATATGGCAAAGCCCAAAGCTACCAAAACCGTATACTCCAGCAACAAGTCTCACAGCTATCTAAGAAGCAATCACCTCCTGAAATGCACTTCCACACACGCACACACATTACCCCACACCATACATACTTAGAACTGAGAATCCTCAGAAAATATCCATACCTGCCCACAGACAGGCAAGCATGCATCCTTTTTTAAAATTAATTAATTTATATATATATTTTTTATCAAATCTAGACCCATGTCCCCCCCATTCCCCCACCCCACCAGAGCTCATGCATTCTGCAAAACATGCTTTTCATCTCTTTCTCAGTCTTTCTCAATAGTCTCCATGTGGAAGTTGACTATTTTGAGCAGAAGTTCACTGTTTCAGTCAGTTCTTCCATGCAGTCCTTTCTGTTGTTCTTGTTGTTGTTGTTTCCAATATGCATCACTCCCAACTGCTTTGGACAAAAGCTCAAGGGGCCATGCACAAGAAATACTTACAACTGGGTAATTGGCACTAGCATCCACAGATGAGGGATACCATTCGTCATTTGTTTTTCTGGGACTGTGTTACTTCACTCAGCATGATGTCCTCTAGCTCCAGCCATTTTCCTGCAAAGCTCATGATGTCATCTTTCTTTACTGCTGCATAGAACTCCATTGTGTAGATGTACCACATTTTCTCTATCCACTCATCAGTTGAGGGGCATTTGGGTTGGTTCCAGCTCCTTGCTATTGTGAAGAGAGTCTGAAACTAAAAACATAGCCGTGGCATGTACTCTAGGGTGGTGTGCGTCTCTGAGGGTACATGCCTGGAGTGGTATGGCTGGGTCCAGGTGGCAAGTTCATTCCAGTCTTCCAAGGTTCTCCACACTGCTTTCATAGTGGCTGCACGAGTTAGTTACATTCCCACCAGCAGTGCAGTGGATGAGTGTTCTCCAGCACTTGGTATCTGTTCTAGTTTGTCTTCCATTGCGTGACAAAACACTCTCTGACCGACACAAACTTAGGGAGGAAAGTGGTTATTCAGCTTACATCTCATGGGTCACAGTTCAATCACTTAGGGAGCCTGTATTAGTCGGTTCTCTAAAGAAAAAGAAACAACAGGACAAATATATAGCTATATACAATTTATTGCTTTGCTCAAGTGACAGAGTTCAAGAAGTCAAACAGTAGCTGCACCACACTGGAGCGGCTGAGAATCCAGTGAACTGACTCAGTCCGCAAACGTGGATGTCTTATTAGTCCCAATCTGGTGCTGAACGCCTGGTGGATTCCAGGAGATCTGCGGTCTCAGTAAACGCTGGGATCCGAAGGGGTTGATCACAGCAGCAAGACAAACTTCACCAGTGAGAGAGAGGCAAGCTGAAGGAGGGGAAAAAGGGGACCAGCTCACTCTGCCATGGCCCTTTTACACTACCTGCCGGCAGAAGGTAACCAACGCACACATTTGGGGTGGGCCATCCAGGTTGGGGTGGTCCCATCCAAAGATCCTTTTTCTCTTATTTGTTCCTTGTCCAGTCAAGTTGACACCCAAGATTAACCGTCACAGAGCCCAAGGCAGGAATCAGGGCCAGGAACCTGGATGCAGGAGCTGAAGGTCCATGGAGGAATGCTGTTTCACTGGCTTTTGTCTCCCTGGCCTATGCCCAGCCTGACCTCTTATAAACTACACAACAACCTGCCCAGGGTGGCACCACCAATAGTGGACTGGGCTCCCCCACATGTCCTCAAACAATCAAGACCCAAATCTCCCACAGACATGTGCACAGGCCAGTCCTCCAATGGAGCCCATTCCCCAAATGAGGCTCCCAAACCCAGGTGTGTCAAGTTGACACTATAGTATCCAGCACATTATCATTTGTTTTCTTGATCCTAGCCCATCTTATTGGAGTTTTTTTAACGATGATACCTTAAATTGATTTTGATTTGCATTTCCTTAATTGATTAGTTGCATGCCTTGAACACTTTTAAGGTGTTTCTCAGCCATTCTAATTCCTCACTTGTGAAACCTCTGTTCAACTCTTGCTTCCATCTATTGCTTGGGGTCATTTGTTTTCTTCTTTGTTTTTTCGAGTAGTTTATATATCTATGGAAATCAAGCTTTGTCAGAAAAAGATGTCTCTGCGGTGAAGGTTTCCTCCCACTCTGTGGGCTTTTCTTCACTTCCTTGATTGTTTTCTTTTGTTGTAAAGGAAGATTTTGAGTTTTAATGAGGTCCCATTTTGTTCCATTTGTCGACCTTATTCTTCGACCAGCTGTTGTTTGATTTAGGAAGTCTTTCCTATACCTATGTCACTTGTACGTTATGCTGCCAACACTTTTCTTCTATTCACCTTTCAGAGTTTGGAGTTCCTTTTGAGTCTTTGATCCATCTGGAGTTTGCTTTTGTACAGGGTTGAGAGGGCAAGGGGTTAATTTCTTCTAACAAGTGGTGTGATCCAGTTTTGCCATCACCACTGCTGAAGATGGTGTCTTTTCTCCATTGTGTCTCTTGGCCCCCTTGTCAAAATTGAGGTGGCTGAAATTGTATTGTGCTCAGTTTGGATCTTTGGTTTTGTTCCATTGAACAACAGGTCTGTTTTTGTCCCCCCTGCCACTCAGTATCCTCTTCAGGCTCTCTCCCTCTTCCGCTTTTTTTTATAATTAGACCCTTGTAGTATAGTTTGAAGTCTCCGGTATCTAGAGATACCATGTTGTACCGATCTTTTACGCTAAGGGTTGTTTTGGCTCCTATTTGGAGGCTTTTCTGGTTTTCACAATATGATATTACTCATGGCCTTCTTTCTTTTTTTCCACAGCACCCCCCTCTTTTTGAAGACACTCTGGGGATTTTGATTGGGATTGCTTAAATCTATACAAGAGTTCAGTAGACTACGACAAATGGACATTTTTTACACTGTTAATTTCCCAATCCATGCGCACGGGAGGTTTTCCATCTTAGGATGTCTTCTTCAATTTCTTTCTTTAAAGGTTTACAAATTTTGTTGTAGAGCTTCTTGGTGTCATGGTTAGGTTCGTTCCTAGGTTTTTTATTGTTTTGAGGGGCTATTGTGAGGGGGCAACGGTCCTCTTTGAATTCTTTCCCCAGTTGCTTGTTCTTGCAAGCATCCATCCTTAACCTGACCCAGGAACAGGCTTTTAGGTTATGCACAGTCCCTCGCTCTTACAGACTCTACTGTGGTTCCTTGCTGCTTTTCTTCCAGCTCAGTGATTGTGGGGGCTTTCCTGACTCCGCTGGCAGACCTTGGCAGGCATCTGCCTGGTCGCTGCTGCTTCCCCAGCACTGCTGTGTCTGGTTCAGCCTGCCCGCCTGCTCTGCCAACAGAGTGAGCCCGCACACCCGTGTGCCAGCCAGTGTCCCACGCCCATCCTTGATCAAGGTCCGCGTGGGAGGCCAGCGTGCTGGTCCCCGCAGCCGCGGTCGCGAGTGACACTGTGGACATGGGGGCCTTGAGGGCACAGAGCCCTTTAAAGGTGTCTCTTAGACACTGCGCAACCCCGCCCGCCCGTTCCAAACAAAGGGTGCTTTGAGCCTCTTCAGATGCTGGCGCGTCGCCATGGTAACAGTCCTCCGGGGCTGTCCCTGTCCCGCGGCCAGCGCTCTGCCTCCTGTGCCCCGCTGTGGGAGGAGGGCCGCTGTGACTCGGGGAGTGCGCGCTGCGCCCCGGCCCCGTCCCCCCCCCCCCGTCCTCGCCCCCCGGCCCCCGCCGTTACCACGGACTCAGATCGGAGCGGTTCACTGGAGGAGCCCCGGGTTTCCTCTTAACTCTGGCTCCCTGGTCCCGGCTGGAGCCCGACCCCTTGGGCCCACCTGCGCCACCGTGTGTTGCCGAGGGCGCACTGTCCGCGCTTCGGCTCTGCTCCACATGCTGGGCCACGGTAGAGGACCGCGACTCCGCCCTGTGTTCCCCAGTCCCTCTTCTAGTGGCGCTCACATTCGAGAAGCTGAAACTTTCCTAGCTGAAAAGAGAGAATAGTTATGTAAACAATTAGGATTGTGTTTTCATCAAATGCTTCTCATTCTAAGTGACTATACAGTTTCGAATAATTTGTATTACCTTTAATGAATTCCTAAATATTTACTTTTTCCTGCGGAGGAACTTTAAAACATTTCACTTTTAAGGAGCCATTGTTTTGAGTCTTTGGGATTCCCAGAACAGAGCCCCTGGTCCTATAAGTTGTCCCAGGTATCCTAGAATGGAAACAGATGGTGTTTCTGAGATCTGTGTGGGGGAAAAAAAAAAAAAAGATTCCAATGTGAAAGAAGAACCAAGAGAGAGAAAGAAGTCTGTTCCAAGAAAAATAGAAAACCTGGTGTCTTGTGCAGAGGATAAAGCCAGATACACTGAGTTATATAAAGACACACTATTGTCTGTGGGAGTGAATGATCTCAGTATTCATAAGCAATCTGAAGCAGCTGCCTCCCATTTCATTGAGTCTTATGTCAATTAAAAATTTTCATTATTTTTATTTTATGTGTATGTGTGCTTTGTCTGCATGTAAAGGCACCAGTGTCATGCAATGCCCACAGAGATAATAAGAAGGTGTCAGAGTCCTTGGAACTGGAGTTAGGGACAGTTGTTTGCAGCGATGTGGGTGCTGGGAACTGGACCCACAGCCCTGTCATTTTTAAAGTTTGATTTTGGCTCAGAGGTTAATGGCTGATCTTGTAGAGGACCCAAGTTCCATTCCCAGCACCCATACGGCAGCTGACAGCTGTCTGTAACTACAGTTCCTGGGGAAATCCAACACCCTCCAAGGGTATTGCGGGACACAAATGCACTTACACGCATGTAGGCAGTACATTCATATACTTAAAAATATATTCTTTTGATTTTTTATGTGTATGAATGTTTTTCCTGCTTATATGTAAGTGCAAAAGGTCTAGGTCGGATCCCCTGGAACTGGAGTTGTTAGCTGCCAGGTGGCTGCTGGAAACTGAACCTGTGTTCTCTGTAAGAGCAGCCAGAGCCAGTGCAGTCCACCTCTGAGCCATCTCTCCAGCCCCTTTTATGTCAATTTTTAATAAGGTTTATAAATAATTCCCAAATGCCAAAAAGGACATTTGTAACATTGGAAATACCCAGCATAATACAAAAAAAAAAAAAAAAAAAAAAAAAAAGCAGGTGATTGATGGAAGTTTTCTGGTCTTTGCTTCCATATTAACAATCACACTTGATGGGCAGGAAGCAGCCAGGTCTGGCACCCAGGAGGCAAGTGTTTGCAAAACAAAGGTTTGGGGTTTCCTCTCTGAGAACAATCTTTAACTATCTAGGTACATGCTACTTGAAAACTTTTCTTTATAACCCAACTCTTTTTCTCCCCAGTCAACTTTTGAGGAGAATTTTCATGATTCCAGAGAGGGCTCCACAGCAGTGTCACAATTTGCTCTTTTGTTTCTAAATTATTAATTTATCTTAAAAATATTTTGTGCATATGATGTATATGTATGTGCAGGTGTGATTTTGTGTGAATGGGGGACCACGTATGTCCCGTGTGTGCACTTGTGGAGGTCAGAAGACAATCCTGGGTGTCGGTCCTGGCCATCTGCCTTGTTTGAGAGATGGTCTCTGTTGTTTTGCTCTCTCCTGAGAGCTTCTGGACACTCTCTTGTCTGCCTCTCATCTTGTCCCTGGAGTGCTGCACTGGCAGGCTCCTGCTGCCACTCCTGGATGGAGGGTTTGCATGTGTTCTGAGGATTCAAACTTGGGTCCTTGTGCTTCTTGGCAAGTGCTTTATCTACTGACTCTTCTCTCAAGCTCCTCTGTCTCAAAAATTTTTTATTTATGCATGTATGTCTGTGTGAGTGTATGCCACATGCATGGGGACCTGTAGAGGCCAAAGGAGTGTGTGAGATTCCCTGGAGCTGGAGTTACAGGCAGCTGTGAGTTGCCTGATGTGGGTGCTGAGAACTGAACTTAGATCTTCTAGAAAAGCAGCAAATGGTATTTTTAAAATGGTATATTTTAGGGGCTGGAGAGATAGCCTAGCGGTTAAGAAAACTGACTGTTCTAGTCAGGCGTGGTGGCGCATGCCTTTAATCCTAGCACTTGGGAGGCAGAAGCAGGCAGATCTTTGTGAGTTCAAGGCCAGCTTGGTCTACAGAGTGAGTTCCAGGACAGCTGGGGCTACAGAGAGACCCTGTCTCGAAAAGACCAAAAAAAAAAAAAAAGAAAACCGACCGACTGCTCTTGCCGAGGACCGGGGTTCGATCCCCAGCACCCACATGGCGGTTAAGAACTGTCTGTAACTCCAATTCCAGGAGAACTACAGTCCAGGGGAATCCGAGACCCTCTTCTGACCTCCAGGGCATTGCACGACATGGGTGCACAAACCTACATCCAGACAGTACATTCATACACATACAAAAATAAATAAAAATTTAAAAAAATGGTATATTTTTAGTGTGTGTGTGTGTGCCTTGTGCACATAAAGAAACACTTTGCTTGGGATATGTCTCCAACCCTCTGAAACTCCTGTTATTTAATTTTATTTTTAACATTTTTATTTATTTTCTCATTTTTTAAATATTTTTCTGGGCATGGTTGTGCATACTTTTAAAATTTTTATTATTTATTTATTTATTTATTTATTTATTTATTTATTTATATGAATGTACTGTCTGCATGTAGGTCTGTGCACTCATGTCGTGCAATGCCACAGAGGTCAGAAGAGGGCGTCAGATTCCCCTAGAACTGGAGCCAAAGACGGTTTTCAGCCCTGCTTTCAGGGTGCTGGGGATCGAACCCGGGTCCTCTGCAAGAGCAGTCAGCGCTCTTAACCGTTAGCCTATCTCTCCAGTCCCTTATTTTCTTATTTTATGTGTATACATGTATTGCCTACAAATGTGTTGTGCAATGCCTGTGGAGGTCAGAAGAGGGTATTGGATTCTACTGGAACTGGATATACAGTTGTTAGCTGCCATGTGGGTGCTAGGAATCGAACCTAGTTCTTCTGCAAGAGCAGCTATCTTATCTGCTGAACCATTTCTCCAGCCCCCTAATTTGTTTTGGGTTTTTTGTTGTTGTTGTTTGTTTGTTTCGGGGGTTGGACTTTTTAAAAATAATTTTTTAAAAATTTGTTTATTATTTTATGTGTATGAGTGTACTGTCTGCATGTAGGTTGGTGTGCCTATGTCGTGCAATGCTGTGGAGGTCAGAAGAGAGTGTCAGATTCCCCAGGAACTGGAGTTAAAGACGGTTCTTAGCCGCCATGTGGGTGCTGGGAATCGAACCCAGGTCCTCTGCAAGAGCAATCGGTGCTCTTAACCACTAGGCCATCTCTCCAGCCCCCCCCCCCCATTTATTTTTTTGGGTCTTTTTGAGACAGCGTCTCCCTGCATCCCCAGCTAGCCTGGAACTCTGTAGACCAGGCTGGCCTTCAACTCACAGAAATCCGCCTGCCTCTGCCTTCCAAGTGCTAGGATTAAAGGTGTGCACTACCACGTCCGGCTTTTTGGACTTTTTGAGACAGGGTCTCCCCATAGTTCCAGCTGTCCTGGAACTCACTATGTAAACAGGCTTGCCTTGAACTCACAGAGATGAGAGATCTGCCTGCCCCTGCCTCCTGAGTGCTGGGGTTAAAGGCCTGCACACCTGGCTGGGTTTTTTTTGTTTTTTGTTTTTTTATTTTATTTATTTCCGTATGTGTATGAATGTACTGTCTGCATGCAGGTCTGTGCACCCGCGTCGTGCAATGCCACGGAGGTCAGAAGAGGGCGTCGGATTTTTGTTTTTTTTTTAAGCATGGTCTCAGGCAGCCTAGGCTGAAAATCTTGATGTATAACCAAGGATGTTGTTGAAGGTCTGACCCTCCTGCCTTTACCTTCCAAGTGCTGAGATTACAGATGTGGGGTGCTAGGCCTGATTGCCGTGCTAGGCATTGAACGCAGGGCTTCATGCGTAGTAGGTAAGCAGTCTTCCTAATGAGTTATATAACCACCGCAGTTTGATAGTTTGTAAAGAGTGCTTCAGATTTTTACTACCAAGTAAATGCTACTTTCCATGCCTAACAATTACACTTATGGCTATATCTGTAGTCTCGTTTTTAAAAATATTCCGTCCTGGGGCTGGAGAGATGGCCTAGCAGTTAAGAGCTCCGACTGCTCTTGCAGAGGACCCGGGTTCAATCCCCAGCACCCATACACGGCTGAGAACCGTCTTTAACTCCAGTTCCAAGGGAATCTGACACCCTCTTCTGACCTCCACAGCATTGCACGACACGGGTGCACAAACCTACATGCACACAGTACATTCATACACATACAAAAAAAATAAGTAAATAAATAAATAAAATTAAAACAATTAAAAACATTCAGTCTTTTCATTGATTGTGTTTCACTGTCCACTCCCACTGACTGGGGATAGGCTGTCAGTTGGTTATCCAATACCCATTTTTCTATCTGGGGAGAATTGGTAGTTATGAAGTCAGCAACAAACAGTCCCAGCACCTCATTTGACCCAATTCTGAATGATAGAGCATGAGGCTCAGAAAAACACTCATGAAAGGGAGATGGCTCCGTTGGTTCTTGCCCATCTCTTCCTTGTCTGTGTAATAGCTAATCCTGGTTGGCAGGTTGACACACCTAGGAGGAGGGAACCTCAAACGAGTAATCTCCTCCTCATTTTGGCCTGTGCTCATGGCTGTGGGGGTATTTTCTTAACTGCTAATTGATGTAGGAGAACTCAAACCCGCTGTGGGCAGTACTGTCCCTAGCAAGGTGGGCTGGGGCTGTTTAAGAAAGGCAGCTGAAGCTGGGCGTGGTGGTGCAGGCCTTTAATCCTAGCACTTGGGAGGCAGAGGCAATCGGATCTTTGTGAGTTCAAGGCCAGCCTGGTCTACAGAGTGAGTTCCAGGACAGCTGGGGCTACAGCAGGGAGACCCTGTCTCGAAAAGACCAAAAAAAAAAAAAAAAAAAAAAAAAAAGGTGAACAGGAGTGTGGAAGCAAGCCAGTAAGCAGTGTTCCTCAGTTGTTTCTGCTTCAAGCTCCCACCTTGAGTTCATGCCTCGGTTTCCCTTGATGAAGGACTGTAACCTGGAAGCCAGTAAACCCTTTCCTCCCCCCAAGTTGATTTTGGTGGTTATTTTATCAGACTTACAGACAAGCGAGCTGAAAGGCTTTTTTCCCATCAGGATCGATGACCAGATCCACAGCAGCAATATTGCGAGCTTGGGGTTGAAAATGCCATTCTATGAATGGTGGAATGACTAGCTGAAAGAAGTCTGGGTCCTGGATGGAAGCTACCATTTCAGCCCTTGGATTTCCCACCTCCTGAGTTCTCATAATGTGTGAGAAAACCAAATCCTTTCTTTCTCTTGCTGGTGTTATTGGCTTCTCTGTTGTGGACAGTTGAGCATAATCCTCACTGGCTCCTTTTTAGGGAAATAATAAAGAAGGTTCCAAATTTGGTTTTAGTATTTTTTAAAAATCAGGGACCAGCTTATCATACAGTAGACTGCACTATAGGGCTCACAATAACTTGCTCACATACTCACAATGAAACAGTCTTATCAGATATGACCCCATGCAGCAGGAAAGGCTCCCTGCCTGGCTAGTCCCTCTATCAACTGGATAAACTGCTCCTCATGTAGTTCCTGTTAATGGATCTCACCCTCTTGGATGCTAGTGACATTCTTCAAATAAGCTGATCATATGCTCTCGTAGGCACTGAGGGTCATCTTGTCCTCACCCATACCTGTGTGTGTGTGTGTGTGTGTGTGTGTGTGTGTGTGTTGCTAGTAATAAAACCCAGCAGTTCATACATACTTGGCAAGTGCTCAGCCATCCAAGGCTCCATCTCACTCCCTTGCCACTGCCAAGCCTACCTCCCATACTTTGATGGTTTTCTCTACTCCAGAGGGGACCATATATGCCCTGCTTGGTGCAGTGTGCAACCTCCTCCAGATTGTGAGTGTGCATCACTAGTAAACTACTGCTATTCTTATGTGTCCAGTGTCAGGAGTCATGTGTTTGGATATCTTGTGCTTTGTAGGTTAGAGAACCCCCAACATCAGGTGAATAAGAGCTCAGTTCTTTTATAAATGTTTATTGAGGCCTTCTGGGTATCAAGCACACTATTAGGCCAGAACTATAAGAGTGAGCAAGACAGATACAGTACCTGCTCCAAGGTGTATGTGCTCCATTTAGTGCAAGAAAATAAAGACCACAAACAGAGTTACAGTAACTGAAAGCTGGATGAAGTGGAAAGGAATAGAATACCAAGGGAGAAAGAGGTGGAAGAGGAAGGCAGGAGCTACATTTAGATAGGGGAGCAACTTCTCTTTCTATAACAAACACTGGAGATAATATATCACAAGGGTTATTTTGGCTCAAGTTTTAGAGATTTCAGTCCATGATTGATTGGCCATGTGGACTTGGGCCTATGGCAAGGCAGGCAGCCCACTATGGAAAAGCAAGCGGCCATGAAAAACTAGGGATCTCATGGCCAGAAAGAGAAAGAGGAGGAGACTGGGGCTCCACAGTCCCCTTTAAGGGCATATCCTGTAATTTCTGAGTTGCCTTTAACTGCTAAGCTATCTCCCCAGCCTGAAACTTAAGTTCTTTTTGGAACTATTAAGACATTTGTAAGGCTGTGTGTGATGGCACATGCCTTTAATCCCAGCACTCAGGAGGCAGAGGCAGAGGCAGGTGGAATCTGTGAGATCAAGGCCAGCCTGGTCTACAAAGTAGGGCTGCAGGGAGACTCTGTCTCAAAAAAAAAAAGATATCTGTGAGGGTCCTGAGTGGAGACAAAAATGAACCAAGAATTGGGTATGTGAGTCGAGAGTCTGGGAAGGGAGCTAACATCAAATTAACAGTGAGTCTGGAGAGAGGACAGAAGGGTATCTGGTAACAGATGTAGACTCCAGAGGTGGGAATGGGACCTCAGACTGGCTACTTTTATGGATAGTCAGCCAGGAAAAGAACCACTTGGGACACCAATGGATTCCTTTCTCTGGAGTCTAGAACCAGGAGTCCTGGTCTAGACTCTGTCTCCCTTGTGTTTGGATACTAGAGATGACTTGATGTTGAGAGCAGTTGTCAAGGACACCTGGAGACAGGTGTGATCCTGTGCGCCCCAGGGGCCTGGTCACGTTATGCCCTGCTTTATGAGGCATGTTACTTTTTTCATGTTTCTCTCTCTCTCCCTCCCTCCCCCATCTTGGTTTATTAGTATTTACAAAAAAACATAAAAGACAAACCCCACACAAACTACTGCATACAGCAGTAGTCAAATATTTTTTTTAACTTGATTAAAATTCATAGTTTGTTTGGGCTGCAGAAATGGCTCAGTGGCTGTTCTTGCAGAGGATGTGGGTTCAGTTCCCAGCACCCACATGGAAGCTAACAATCACTGTGACTCCAGTTCCAGGGGCTCCGATGCCCTCTTTTGGCTTCCATGAGTATTACATGATACAAGTGTATTTACATACATGCAGCCAATATATTCATACATAAAATAAAAATAATACTTAAAAAAAAACTCTGTGTTTTCTTTTAATGTAATGACTGTTTTCCTTTGAGTCAAGGTTTTGCCCAGGTTGGCCTGGAACTCACTAGGCAGCCCAAACTGTCTTCAAACTTCTTGTAATCCCTGAGCTTCAGCTTTACCTCTGCAGAGATCACAGGGGTGCACGCTCATGCTCAGCTGTCTAGTACACTTTGTTTGTTTCCCTTGGGTTGTCTTCAGGTATTTAAAGAAGCGTCTTAGAAATGTCCACCTTGGCCTCTGCTCTGTGATGGGAAATTAAACAATAACCACCAAGTATATCTGCATGGACACTGAAAAGGTGAAGGTTACTGAGCCTCCCAAGTCTAGCATGGTGGGGACAGTCAGCAGTGACAGCTTCCTAAGTGGAACAGGGATCTCTTTGTTGAGTGTAAAAGGGTCAAATTCAGCCCATACTTCTAGGTCCCTGGGGCTTCACTGGATCACAGCTGTCTTCAGGCAGGAGAGGTCCTTGACAACTGTTCCCAACATCTTCTCTTTCCAGGTGCTTGTATACTCTTTGGAGTAGTGTGCATTGTCTCTGTACTCTCCATCTCTCAGAGATGCTCCATAAGTAGCTCACTTGATGATCAAATACGTACAGGACATTGCGATGCTCATGCTGTGGTTCCTTAAAGAGGTTTTCTTCCAGTAATGGTGGCCAGATGCACCAGGGTCACATGACATGGCTGTGAAATGTAACTGGATCCCAGAGGAGGAGGAAGTTACTTCTACTTTGGAGGTATCAGGGATGGTGCCAACTTCATGGAGGAGGACCTGGCTTTGTGATCTGGAGAGAATATCACTCCCCATATCCCAGGCAACTGGATACCAGCTTCTTATAACTAAACATATAGCCTGGCTCCATCATTTTCATGGCTTCACTCTGGCCCCAGCTCCATTCTTTCTATCTAGATTATTACACAGCCTCCTAATCTCCTGTAATCTCTTCTCATCCCAGCAGATGGATAAATCAGATCCTGTCATTCATGTGTTCAGAACCTCAAGTGACTTTCCACAAGCATGATGGGCCAAGATGTATGTATGTATGTATGTATGTATCTATCTATCTATCTATCTATCTATCTATCAATCTATCTATCATCTATCTTCTATCATCTCTATCATTTTATCATTCATCTATCATCTATTTTTCTATCATCTGTATCATTTTATCTGTCATCTATCTCTACCATCTATCATCGTTTTTCTATCTATCATATCTAAGTCTTGCCTCTGTGCTGGGATTACAGGACCTATCACCATGTTCAGCTTTAACTAGCTGTTGAGACCTCCTGCATCTAGACTCCCGGTAGCCTCATTTTCTAAGGCACCCTGGCTCATTCTGCTGCTGCTGGAACACTTCAGGCATGTCTGGGCTGCAGCTTCACACTGCCTAGTCCCTTCATGGAGGGTTCTTTCCCAGGCATCTCTATAGCTCACTCCCTTGTCCCCTAGTATTAGTATTAGTATTGCCTCTAATGCTCTTTCCTGGTAAGGTGTAGTCTCACTAGCATTTTATTTTATTTTATCTTACTTTCAAGTGCTGGAAATTGAACCTAGGCTCTACTTGCATGCTAGGCAAGCACAGTACCACTGAGCTGCACCACCAACCCTCTCATTACCCCTTCACTTACTTGCCTTCCAATTCCATGACACTCCTGAATCACCTTCTGAGTTGCATCGTCTGCCTCCATCCACCACACTACATGATTTACTTATTGTGTTCATTATCTGTCTCCCCCAACTAGAATGGAAGCTCTGTGATGGCATGTATTTTTGTCTTTGCATACTGATGGTGTGTATCCAGGTGCTGGAGCTATGCTTGCTATACAGTGGGGCTCATGAAATATTTTGGAATAGTGTTGGGCATGGCCTCAGGCAGTTGGACTCCCAGCTGAGATTCATCTTGTGTGTGGGAGGAGCGTATTGTGCACACATGTGTATTTACAATGTGTATGAATGTACATATGTTCCTATACATGAGCACAAGTGTGTGTGTGTGTGTGTGTGTGTGTGTGTTGGCTAGAGGTCCCTAATTTCTCTTCACTTTATTTGTGGAGGCAGAGTCTCTCATTGAACCTAGAATTTAAGGATTTGGCTA
The DNA here is from genome assembly GCA_009823505.1 of Rhizomys pruinosus. NCBI lineage: Eukaryota > Metazoa > Chordata > Mammalia > Rodentia > Spalacidae > Rhizomys > Rhizomys pruinosus. The sequence goes on along the minus strand of VZQC01009088.1, from coordinate 1,691,800 downwards.
TTCTAGCTAACCAGTTTGCCCTGGGGATCTGAGCTCTGTCTCCTGAGCACCTGGTTTATGGGCAGACCGCCATGCCTACCTAGCTTTTACGTGGGTGCCAGGGATTCAAACTCCAGTCATGCTTGCACAGCCATTTCTCCAGGCCCCAAACCCATCTTTACCTTTAAAAAAAAAAGAATGAATAGGGTTACAGAGATGACTTAGTGGGTAAAGTGCCTGCTGTGCCAGCATGAGGCCTTGAGTTCAGGTCCCCAACACCCTGCATAAAGCCTGGCCAATAATCCCAGTCCTGGGAGGTGGATACAGGGAGGATTCTTGGGGCTTGCTAGCCAGCCAGTCTAGCCAATCAGCAAGCTCCTGGTCAACCAATCAGCGACCATGTCTCAAAAACCAAGGTGGAAGGCTGTGCCTGGTGGTACATGTCTTTAGTCCCAGCACCCAGGAGGCAGAGGCAGGTGGATCTCTGTGAGATGGAGGCCAGTCTGGCCTACATAGTAAGTTCCAGGTCAACTGGTGCTACAGGGAGACCCTATCTCAAAAAACAAAAACAAGCAAACAGAAAAAGGTAGAGAGTAAATCAAGAAAGATACCAGATATCTACCTCTGGCCTCCACAGGCCAGGCATAGGGATGGGGACACACACACACACACACACACACCACACCACAAGTGGAATGAATGAATAATATGTAGTACATGGTGTTCTGTACATAGTCACAACTATATGACAAGGCGCACAGCCCACTGGCTCCTGCTTCCCTTCCTAGCCTCATCTCTCTCTCTACAGCTTGTTCTTTTCTTTTCTTTTTTTTTTTTTTTTGGTCTTTTCGAGACAGGATCTCCCTGTATCTCTAGCTGTCCTGGAACTCACTCCGTAGACCAGGCTGGCCTCGAACTCACAAAGATCCGCCTGCCTCTGCCTCACAAGTGCTAGGATTAAAGGCATGCACCACCACGCCCGGCTACTGTGTCCTCCATGTCTTCATTTAAATAATCTATACAATCTTCAGGTCAGCACCTTCCCCCCACAACCCCCACCCCCACCCCAATGTCCTTGCTTGTCTCATGTTGGAATCACTGGCTTCTTATTTGCCTTCCTAGCTGGACTCTGTGTGTAAAAAGACATGCCTAATTCAGGGAACGAAGGAGAACTGTCCACAATAGCAATTGTGACACATATTATTTTAATTATCAAATGTTACTGTATGTGCAGTTTCTTAGGCAATCTCAGTCAATAACATTTTAATCTTCACACAAAGTCTAGGAAGTAAGTATTCTTTTTTAATATTTTATTTTATATGCATGAGTGTATTGCCTGCATGTGTGTAAATGCACCCTGTTGTGCAATGCCAGTGCAATCAGAAGAAGGTGCCCAATTTCCCTGGACCTGGAATTACAGATGGTTGTTAGCTACAACCAGCCATGTGGGTGCTGGGAGTCAAACCCCATTCTTCTGGAAGAGCAGCCAGTGCTCTTAACCAATGAGCATCATCTCTCCAGCCCTCAGTTTTTAACTTTTTTTTGGGGGGAGGGTAATCTTTTTGAGACAGGGTCTCCATGTAACCCCAACTGGCTTGGAACTCCCTTTGTAGACCAGGGTGGGCTTGATCTTACAGAGATCTGTCTGCCTCTGGAAGTACGTACGTATTCTTAATGTCTTCATTTGAGAGGTAAGGAATTAAACTGGAAAAAGAAGGTACCTTCTTATGGTCACGTGAATGGAAAATGTTGGGGTACAAATTCAGGCTCTCTGGCAGTAGAGCCCCTAAACTCACATAACACGGCATTGCTTGGTCACTTTCTTTTTTTTGTTTTTCTCCTTTCCTTAGATCAGAATGACCAACTATCTGCTCATCACATGTATGGCAGAGAACACACAACACCTTCAACAAAGACCTGTGTGAGGTGGGCCTGCTGCCCTTGCTCCACTTTACCAAAGTGAAACTTGAGACCAGGGAGAGCGAATCCATCATCCAGATCCGTAATACCATCACCGCAGCTTTTCGTACATACCCTGAGGATAAATCCCTTCTCACCTCGTCTTACTGAATGTCTTATTTTAGTCTAAATAAAGTTAAATTTTAATTCTGGCTTCTGCACACTTTTTTGGGCACAATGACCCAAATCACTTGAAATTTATAGTATGAAAAACCTGCCCAACACCTTTACTTTCAGATCTGGGAAATTAAGTTCCGAAAGAAGTTCTTGTCAGGCTGGAGAGATGGCTTTTGGAGGTTAAGAGCACTGACTGCTCTTGCAGAGGACCAAGGTTTGAATCTCACCGCCCACATGGTAGCTAACAGTCCATAACTGCGTTTCCAGGGGATCCCACACCCTCTTCTGACTTCCGGAAGAATTGCACAATACAGGTGCACTTACAAGCATGCAGGTAATGCATTCATACACATAAAAGTAATAAATTATATATATGTATATATTTTATGGGGGGTGAGACAGGGTCTCCCTTTAGTCCCAGCTGTCCTGGAGCTCCCTATGTAGACCAGCCTGGCCTTGAACTCACAGAGATCCGACTGCCTGTCTGCTTACCGAGTGCTGGGATTAAAGGTGTGTGCCAGGACGCCAGGCACTGAAGACCGTTCTGGGTCCTCTGCAAGGACAGTCAGTGCTCTTTACCACTGAGCCATCTCTCCAGCCCAGAAAGGGTCTCTTTTTAAATTCCTGTATGATGAAAAAAAAAATAAAATAAATAAATAAATAAATAAATAAATAAATTCCTGTATGATGGAGAATAATTGTTAGTGCTTGTGATTATCTGTGATGCAATACTGGAAAAATGGCACCCCGGAAGTCACTTTCTAGCACCCCGCTGGAGGTAAAACTTCAGTTAGGCAGTTGTAGGTCCAGGCAGCCAGGGCGCGTTGTGACTGGATGATTGACTATTTTCGCCTTCCAATCATGGGTTGGAGTCACAGGGATGCGCCAATTGGAGGTTTCTGGACTCTCATCGAAGGCCAATCAGACGCGCGAGCCTAGCGCAAAGGGCGATCAATCAGAGCGGCCTCCGGCCAATCAGTGCACGAGCAGCGGGGCGGGGCGGGGCCAGGGCACAGCCAGCCGTGCTCAGCGAGGCCAGCGGGAGCAGAGCCCGAGGAGGCCGGGACCAGGCGGGTAGGGCTGGGTGCGCGGGCGCTCGTGGCGGGCTGGGGCAGAGCCCGAGAGAGGCACGGGATGGAGGCAAGGGATGGAGTCGCGGGGTAGAGACGTGGGGTGGGAGGCACTGTTGCTATGGCAATACAGGTGCACAGGCTGGCGAGGCCCAGGCTCCTGAACCGTTTTCAGCCTGGAGCCCACTGGGATGAAAGGGCCTCCTTCCCCCAGCTCTGGGGCTGCAGCGCTGTCGCCGTCCTCCGCAACTTGTCGCGGCTCCCATGCCCCCGCAGTCTGGTCTTGACCTGGGCACTTGGAAAACAGGCCTTTGCCATGTGACCACCTGTGCTAGCAGTCAGTCCGTTTGCCTTGGGGCCACCGCCTGGGGTCCAACGCAGTTGCTTCTTGTTGGGGACTGGAACGGTTGACATGCATCGGCCCTGATACCTAGGGTGTCTTAAGAGATGTTTGTTAAACCCCCTCAACGAAGTGCTTTGTGCACAAGCAATTCGGAGAATGGAGTCTGAGTGAAGATCAAAATGGGAAGAATCTCATGGGACAACTGGGTAGAAATACAAAGTGTATGCCATTTTGCATAGGAACCACGTTATAGTAACAATAAATAGATTTAATATATTTTATTTAGCTCAAATATACTGCGGGTATTAGGTTACTAGTAAGATTTGAAATTGTATCTCTTTTCCATCCAATGCCTTCCAGTCGGTTGTAGATTTTACCGTGCATGTCAGTTTCACTAGCCACGTTTCAAGTGCTTATAGCCCAGTTAGTGGCTGCCATGTTTGTTTATTTCATTTTGGCTTTTCAAGACAGCGTCTTGCTATGTGACCCAGGCTGGTCTCAAACTTCTGATCCTTCTGCCTCAAGCCTGGTAAGTGCTGGGATTATAGGCATGTACCACTATGCCTGGAAAAGTAGTATTTAAAAGTTTTTGTTACATTTATTTATTTTTGTGTGGGGGTGCATGCCACCATGTATATGTGGAAGTCAGAGTACGACTTGCAGGAATCATTTCTCTCCTTCTAACCTGTGGATTCTGGGGACCAAACTCAGGTTGCCAGGCTTGGCAGCAAGTACTCTTCGCTGCTGAACCATCTCACAAATCTGAAAGTAGTATTTTAAATGGATATAATTCAGATAGTAGTAGAAATAACTGAGAATGCACAATAGACAAATGAGATGGCTCATGATTCTTCTTAGGAATTCAAGGGAAGGAGCCTTCAGGCTCATGCAACAGCAAGCATATCCAGCTTAGCTTGTGGCCTGTGGGCCATATGTGCCTAACACAAAATTGTAAACTTACCTTAGGAGGTTTCTTCTATTGTGTGGTTCTTGGGTGTGAGCTTTGTAGATGACAGCTTTATGTTGCAAAGTCAAAAGTTTGGACAGCTTGTGGGAGCCGCCTTGTGTCTGCTCTTGAAAGATAAGTAAGCCTTTGACTCCCGAAACTGACTCAATGAAACTGAATCTAGGTTCTTTTGTGTTGGTTTTATTTTTTTTTTTAGGGTTGGAAATTAGCAGTTGTTTGAAGACTGAAAAGGCGTTCGTCACCCACTGGCAGCTTTCACCATGATTCACAGTCTTTTCTTGATCAATTCCTCTGGAGATATTTTCCTGGAGAAGCACTGGAAAAGCGTGGTCAGCCGTTCCGTCTGTGATTACTTTTTTGAGGCACAGGAGAGAGCTACTGAGGCGGAAAACGTGCCTCCGGTCATCCCGACCCCTCACCACTATCTTTTAAGTGTTTATCGCCATAAGATCTTTTTTGTGGCTGTGATCCAGACGGAGGTCCCACCTCTATTTGTCATTGAATTCCTTCACCGTGTAGTGGACACATTTCAGGTTTGTGAATGCAGGAAGCTTTATATATGTAAACAGTAAAGTGTCCTTTAAAAAATTGTTTTTTGTTTTTTTTTTTGGACAGGCTCTCATTCTAGATCTGTGTGGTCCAGGCTGGCATCAGACTTGCAGAATTATTCTGCTTAGCCTCCCGAGTTCTGGGATTACAGGTCTGAGCTACCATGCCAGCTTGCAAAGTATTTTTATTGTCCTTTCCATTGCATTTAGCTTGGGTTAGAAACATTTTTGAAAAAAAAATCAAAACTGAACTTTGCTTACTTGTAGTCTACCTGTAAGATTCTTGTTTCTGCCTTTTAATTCATTGCATCTAGAAGGCCAAATAGAATGTTTTTAAACCTCTTACACAAGAAGGCCACCCCACATCTTAGTTTTGGCCTTACATTTTGCTCACAGATTAAAGAGTTCAGTTTTTTTTTTAATATAGTGAAGTTGATGCTACACAGCTTTGAGTTATGCCCAAATGTGATGTGTAATATTTTCTAAAAGAACAAACAGGAGAGGCCGGGCGTGGTGGCACACGCCTTTAATCCTAGCACAGAGGCAGGCAGATCTTTGTAAGTTCAAGGCCAGCCTGGTCTACAGAGCAAGTTCCAGGACAGCTGGGGCTACAGGGAGACCCTGTCTCAAAAAAACAAAAAAAAAAAAGAAGGTGAGTGGTGCTTTTAACTGTCCCTAGAGGACATTCATGACCTTAGCCTTCATCTTGGGTGGACTGGGCACCCACAGCATAATGTCCTAATGATGAATTATTATTAAAGTTTCTGTTCTGTGAGAATTTGTAATACATTGTAGTCTTCATTTTGATTTGCTGATGTAGGGACAGGGTATTGGGAGGTGAGTTATACTAGGATGTAAGTACATTTAGGCACAGGAGTTTAGGCTGCCCAGATTCGAAATACAGACAGTGGAATCTTCTCCCTGATATCATTCAACTTTAACTGTCTCCCTAGTTTCAGTACTTGAATGGTGTATTAGAATCAGGGCTCTTTGGTTTAACATCTGGATCATATGAGGTCTGGAGTTAGTCACATGTATAGAAGAATTGTGGAATTAAAGAGGAGAGGGAGGAGACAGGGAAGATACCAGTAAAAAGTGAGTCAGTTCTTTCTGTTGTGTTCTCTCACATTACACGACTGCAGCTGTTTTGATTAAATACGTTTGCCTCAAAATGTTGTTCTGGAATTACGCTTTTTATGTCACTTGCTAGTACCTTTGCACAGTTGAAAACCTGACAGTTAAAAGTCCCAGGATGTGGAAGAACTAGAAGAATCCAGTAAAGTTCTTAAGCTATTCTGTATACTGAACCATGCTATGATTTCTGTATACTGTACCCATGCTTAAATTAATGGTCACAGCACCATACCAATATTATGTAACTTGCTAAAAGTCAAGAAGTAAGAAAAAAATATGGATTTAAAACCACAGAGGAATTTAGGAAAGCAGAATCAAGCTGCTAATGAAGTCTAGGGTTTCAGCGCTTGTCAGTTTTGAAGCCACTAGTAAGTGCAAACCTGCCCAGAGATTAGCATCTGGTGTGGTATGTCTTCTGAGGCATTCTTCCCAGGTCTTGAAGATGGCAGAGGAGTCCCAGTGGCAGAATCAAAAGTGCTCTTGGCCATGGCCCTTGGCATTGAAGGTCTCCTTTCCAGTTGTCCCCTTCTCCTTATACCTGTCAAGGGAACCAGTGTTTTTTTTTTTAATAAAATCACTGTTGGGAAGGAAACATGACATTCTTCCCACTTAGTGTTAGGGATGCATTGCTTACTCCTTAGATTCTCACTGATACTTGTCATTGTCTGATGTATTTTAGGGCATACCTACTAGAGTCTCTCCAGATTGGGATCTCAAAGAAATAGCCAGGTTGGTGAAACGATCTGAGAACTTGCTCATCTCATGAGCAGTGGAGGGAGCTCAGGAAGGTGGCCTGATGAAGAGAAAAAAAGTGAGGTGAAAGTTTATTGTCTTCAAATAATGAGAGGACTAGGAGGCAGGCTTCCATTTAGCAGGAAAGAACTTTCTAATAATCAGTTGTCCATGAGTAGAACAGGCTTTCTTAGGTGTGCATTTCCTCTCCATGAATTCAAAAGTTTCCTGACCATCAGTGCATTGTCAGCGCCAGGGCTGACACTGTAAGATGCATACACTGACTGCACCAGGCCTGACACTGTAAGATGCTTACACTGACTGCACCAGGCCTGACACTGTAAGATGCTTACACTGACTGCTCCAGGCCTGACACTGTAAGATGCTTACACTGACTGCACCAGGCCTGACACTGTAAGATGCTTACACTGACTGCACCAGGCCTGACACTGTAAGATGCTTACACTGACTGCACCAGGCCTGACACTGTAAGATGCTTACACTGACTGCACCAGGCCTGACACTGTAAGATGCTTACACTGACTGCACCAGGCCTGACACTGTAAGATGCTTACACTGACTGCACCAGGCCTGACACTGTAAGATGCTTACACTGACTGCACCAGGCCTGACACTGTAAGATGCTTACACTGACTGCACCAGGCCTGACACTGTAAGATGCTTACACTGACTGCACCAGGCCTGACACTGTAAGATGCTTACACTGACTGCACCAGGCCTGACACTGTAAGATGCTTACACTGACTGCACCAGGCCTGACACTGTAAGATGCTTACACTGACTGCACCAGGCCTGACACTGTAAGATGCTTACACTGACTGCACCAGGCCTGACACTGTAAGATGCTTACACTGACTGCACCAGGCCTGACACTGTAAGATGCTTACACTGACTGCACCAGGCCTGACACTGTAAGATGCTTACACTGACTGCACCAGGCCTGACACTGTAAGATGCTTACACTGACTGCACCAGGCCTGACACTGTAAGATGCTTACACTGACTGCACCAGGCCTGACACTGTAAGATGCTTACACTGACTGCACCAGGCCTGACACTGTAAGATGCTTACACTGACTGCACCAGGCCTGACACTGTAAGATGCTTACACTGACTGCACCAGGCCTGACACTGTAAGATGCTTA
>VZQC01009088.1:1661359-1683568 GCA_009823505.1 Rhizomys pruinosus | reverse complement strand
TTTTTTTGGTCTTTTTGAGACAGGGTCTCCCTGTAGCCCCAGCTGTCCTGGAACTCACTCTGTAGACCAGGCTGGCCTTGAACTCACAAAGATCCACCTGCCTCTGCCTCCCAAGTGCTAGGATTAAAGGCGTGCACCACCACGCCTGGCTACTCTCATTATTTTAACAAGTAACAAGTTTATAACCCAGGAAGCCCTGGGTTGATCCAGACCACTAGAAAAAGAGAGCAAAAGAAAAGAATGTAATCCAGGTCTTCTGTGTTTTATACATAACCTGGAGAATTTAGTCTATAGTCTAGCCTTTTTTAAATGAAAGAACAGAGTTCTTAGAATTCCAGCATCAAACATGTTCTAAAGAGACTGTGCTGGGATGGCACATCCCTTCATTTTATTCTTTCTGAGTGAATGTTAAGAAATAGTACAGCAGAAGGGTTGAAAAGGTTTTGCAAATATTTCTATGTCATGTCAAGTATTATAATTCTGCATAGCTCTTAACTTTTATTCATGAGCTAATCTAGACTAGATTCAACCTTTTATGTTTGATAAGGTTGAGGAAATCAACCGAAAGAGGTCATCTTCCTGTGATTTATAGAATCTTCTGACAGCATATAAACCTTGTGCCAGTCCTGTGTTGTTACCACCAAGTCAAGCTGCCTTGGAGAACTGGGCTCCACTCTGTTCCCTCCTGGGAGAATGTCCCAGACATACTGGGTATACCATGGACAGTGAAGTTCTTGCTCTTGAGAACATGGTTTTTATTTATTTTTCAGTCTGTGGGTGATAAATATGTTATATCTTCTTCAGGATTATTTTGGAGTCTGTTCAGAGCCAGTGATCAAAGACAATGTGGTGGTGGTTTATGAAGTATTGGAAGAGATGCTTGACAATGGGTTCCCTTTGGCTACTGAGTCCAATATCCTCAAAGAACTGATAAAACCTCCCACCATCCTCCGGACAGTGGTCAATACTATCACAGGTATGGGTGGGCCTACAGATGTGGGGGGGGCTGCAGGTGTGTGGGTTCAGGTGGCCCTCAGGTAGCTTCGAGACCTTGGGAATCTCAATGGTTGGGTGCTTTCATTTTACCTTCCATGCTATTTGAGTCTAGCCTTGATTTTGATGTAGTAAAGTGGTAGGGCCTAGCATGTGATTTCAGCCCTAAAATAAAAGTCTTACTTAATAATTTCCTTATGATTGCAGGAGGGAAAATGTGATAAATATAAAAACTCTGTAAAGATAGGAAACCAGAAAGACCATGGAAATTTTGTATATGTATGCATTTCTCTTTTTTTTATATAATTTATTTTATTTTATTATTATTTTTTATGTGTATGAGTGTACTGTCTGGATGTAGGTTGGTGTACCCGGGGTTGTGCAATGCCTCTGAGGTTAGAAGAGGGCGTTGGATTCCCCTGGAAATGGAGTTCAAGATGGTTCTTAGCCTCCATGTGGGTGCTGGGAATCAAACCCCGGTCCTCTGCAAGAGCAGTCAGTGCTCTTAACCCCTGGGACATCTCTCCAGCTCCAGTTTCTCATCTTTTCTAGGTTGATTTTGATGAAGTAGAAATGAATAAAATACTTTTTTTAATAAAATACTTTTAAACAAAATCTATTTTAAAAAAATCTAACCACATCAATATTTTATGAACATCTTTTTTTTTTTTGGTATTTTTTAGACAGGTCTTGACCTTAGCAAGATCTGCCTGCCTCTGCCTCTGCTGAGATTAAAGGCGTGTACTACCACGCCATCTCATTTTGCCTGACTAGTTTTTTCTTCAATGCTGAATGGACCCTGACTTAGTTATCTATTCCCTATTTATGATGTTTCTGAGTTTTTTAATCTTTTAAATGATAAAGGATTTTTATGCTTATGTCTTGTGTACATTTAGGATGATTTCTACTTAGTTTTGATAATGGAGAAGCCAGGCTGGGGTTGAACACATTTTAGAGACTCCAACGTGTCGGGCCAAGTTGTCTCCAGATAAGGCTGTCATCAGCCTTGATAATTTTATGATAATGTTTTATTATATTTATTTTAATTTATGTGTATGAGTGTTTTCTAGTTATAGTCATCATTTCAGTTTAAAATAGGCTTTTGTGGCTGTGGGAACAGAGAACCAAGGAACTAGTGTACAGCCCAGCAGGCCGGGACAGGGCATGACTGAGCTCTCTTTTGTTCAACATTGGAATGAGACAAACCCTTTTGGGTGCATGTATGTAAGTGCACTCCTGTCATGCAATGCCCACAGAAGCCAGAAGAGCTGAGTCAGATATCCTGAAAAAAGTTATAGATGGCTGTTAGCCACCATGTAGGTGCTAGGAACTGAATCCAAGTCCTCTACAAGAGCAGTCAGTGTTCTTAACCGCTGAGCCATCTCTCCAGTCCCCTAATTTTTTTTTAATGTAAACAGTTTGATAGTTGGCATCTTGTTATTCGCACTCATTTTTTTACTACACAGGTTGAAACCTGTTTAAATATCAACCTTTTTCTCATTGTGACTTATTTTTTTATGTCCTTTGCTCATTTTTAACTTTTATTCTTTTTTAAAATTTATTTATTTTTATTTTACATGTATGAATGTTTTGTCTGCATGAATCTTAGTGTACCACATGTGTGTAGAGGCCAAAGAGGGTGTCAGATCTTCTGGAACTAGAGTTACAGATGATCGTTAGCCACCATGTGGATGCTGGGAATCGAACCCGGGTCCTCTGCAAGAGCTTTCTCTCTAGCTCCTCCCCCACTTTGTTCATTTTTTTTTATTGAAATGTTTTTGTTTTATTCAACATTGACTTGGAAAAGTGCCTTTCAATGGCAGTTGTCTTCAGTCCTGGAAGTCCAGGTACTAGTTTGATGACTTAAAATTTCATATAATATTGGCTCAGTAATAAATTCATTGTGCTTTGTAATATTCTGGGTTTAGTTTCAGACTTAAAATCTTTATGAGTGCTTTGAATATTATGGTTTTTGTTTTTTTGTTTTTTTGGGTTTTTTTTGGGGGGGTTGATATTTTTGAGACAGGGTCTCCCTTTATGCCTGGAACTCACTATGTAAACCAGGCTGGCCTTGAACTCACAGATTCACCTGCCTCTGCCTCCCGAGTTGCTGGGATTAAAGGTGTGCACCACCATACCCAGCTGTAGATATTATAAAGTTTTTTAAACCTATATCTCACTCAGCTGTAGAAAAAGTATCAGAGAGTCCCTTTTGAAAAGCTGAAATGTTTTATATGTGTGCTGAGTATACAAGTTTAGTGTTAAATTAGTTATAGTCATCATTTCAGTTTAAAATAGGCTTTCGTGGCTGTGGGAACAGAGAACCAAGGAACTAGTGTACAGCCCAGCAGGCCAGGACAGGGCGTGACTGAGCTCTCTTTGTTCAACACTGGAATGAGACAAATCCTTTTGAGGTACACATTTCCACCTGCCATCAGTGTGCCTGAGAACCTGCCTCAAGTTAGAATACTGTTTTTATCAATGATGGTTTTATATTGATATGTAAATGGCTAGCCCTGCTGAAACCTAGTACATTATTTAAGCTGAAAGCTATTGTAGAATTTGAGATACTTCTGTTATTCTGAAAACCAATATGATCTCTGCTTCTCGGGTGACTTCTTTAAAGCTTTCCTTGAAGCAGAGGACTAGATGGTGACAATGAATTTCAAAACTAGACCAGACTGCCCTGGATAGAAGTTGTAGAAGGCTCATCCATGTGGTATTGCATGAGTAGCAGAGACATGCTCGTGGGTTATTAGACTAATTACCAGTATTCATTGTCTCAGGAAGCACCAACGTGGGGGACCAGCTTCCAACTGGGCAGCTGTCGGTGGTGCCTTGGCGACGGACTGGTGTGAAGTACACCAACAATGAGGCCTATTTTGATGTGGTTGAAGAGATTGATGCCATCATTGATAAATCAGGTGTGTACTGTGGACATGCTTCTGGTGTGGAGAGAGAGACCATGTTCCTGTAATGTGTGCTTGGGTTGGGATGGAATGTCCACCTCAGTTCACTGGAGCTTAGTTCCCTGGCATGAGGCTGCAAACGGGTCCCACACACTTTTACCCCTTGTGGATCTTCTCTTGAATAAAAGTAGTGGGTCGATGCCAGGCATGGTGGCACACACCTTTAATCCTAGCACTCAGGAGGCAGAGGCAGGCGGATCTTTGTGAGTTCAAGGCCAGCCTGGTCTACAGAGTTCCAGGACAGCCAGAGCTACAGGGAGATCCTGTCCTCAAAAAAACCAAAAAAAAAAAAAAAAAAAAAAAAAAAAGTGGGTCGAAGGTTGTAGTGAGGACCTAGGTTCAGTCCTCAGCACTTCTGGGTGGGGGTGGTTCTGGAGTAGTTAGATAGGTGTGGTGGCACATGCCATCATCCCAGCACTCATCTGGGATGGGGGCAGGAGGGTCAAGAGTTTGAGCCCATTCTGGCCCATGTAGCCAGACCTTGTTACAAAAAAACCAAGAGTGGGGGAGAGGGAGGGAAGGAAGGAGGGAGGGGGAGAGAGAGAGAGAGAGAGAGAGAGAGAGAGAGAGGGAGAGAAAGAGAGGAGAGAGAGAGGGAGGGGAGGGATGAGGAGAGGAGAGGAGAGGAGAGAGAAACTAATCTCTTATTGGTTAGAATTCCTCCTTGAAAGTATTGAATTCCTAGTTCTCGTACCAGAATTAGATCATAATGACAGAATTCTTTCCTGTCTATTCAAAATTAAGTAAATGGGGCTAGGGGTCCTGGGCCAAAGAATTCCTTGGAATGAATTACTAATCCATCTCACAACATGAATGACTCTCACACTATTGAGCAGAAAAGTCAGATGCATGCTATCATATACAGTGAATTATATTTAGTAACGTTTGAAAGCAGGTTGCAATTTAAGGTAATAGAGATCAGGATTTGGGAGATACCATTAAGTAGACTGGACCTAGAAGAGCATGCTGGGATATTGGAAAATTTCTACATTTGATATGGATGTATATGTTAAGAGTTACTAAGTTCAGAAATTTATCTGTTTTGCCAAAAATACATTAGTGCAAAACTTTGAGAAAATGGTTGCCAGATCATGAAGAGCCCTATTTGCTGTTTCAATGGTGTGGTTGGAAGACTGACAGCCAGAAAGCAGCCTTGGCAGTGTTGTTGCTTATAGTGGCCAGTCTGGCTGGAGGGTAGGACAGCAGCCAAAGGTGAGGTGGACTAGAGGCAGGGGATGCGGTAGGGGGCAGTAGCTGAAGTCCTGGCTCAATTTTAGACATCCACAGTGAATTAATATCCCAGGACAAAGAGGAGTTCACTGCTAGACAGACTAGTGCATGACTGCTAGCCTAGCACTAGGAAGCTGGGTCAGGAGAAGCCAGTTTGAGGCTGGCCCAGGCTACAGAAAAACTGGTATTTGGCTAGGCATGGGAGAGAGGACGTAGGAATAGTCTAAGATGGGCATGGCTCAGGCAGTTGGATGGACAACGTCATACATATATCATATGTCATATACATACAGAAATGAGAGGAGCCATCAGAGAGGCTGATGGAATTTGCTGTTGACAAGTGGAGTTTGCAGTACCCCATGACACGGTGGGGGTGGGGGGGTGGGGGAGGGGGTCATCCATCTGTCAAAATTGAGACCAACCTTGAAAATATGGTGCCAGTGATGCATATCAGAAGGAATAACAACAACAACAACAACAAGACTAGGTCAAAGAACTGACTGAAACAGTGAACTTCTGTTTGAAACAGTAAACTTCTGCATCGAGAATTTCGAGAAAGGCTGAGAAAAAGATGAAAAACATGTTTGGCAGAATGCATGAGCTCTGGTGGGGTGGGGGGACAGGGAGAGGGGCATGGGTCTAGATTTGACTTGAAACTTTTTATGAAATGCACAGAGCTTCAATAAAAAAATTGGCTTAAAAAAAAAAAAAAAAGAAAACATGGTGCCAAGAATTGGGTGTGAATGGAGACTGAAGACTTGGGAAGGGCTGAGCGCCACCAGGAGAGTGGGAGAAGGAAGTGCTGGCCTGGGCACATGTGACATCTCAGGACATGCAGAGAGACCTGCACATGCTGAGGAAGAGCAGCTGGGTACGCAGGGGAAGGACAGCTAGGAGAGAAGAGTGTTTCTAGAGGAAGAAGTCTAAAGTGACACACTCGCAGAGAGACCCGGGGATGAGAGACCTCGGGCTCCATAGCCAAGCTTCCTGAGCGCTCAGGGAGGACAAGCTCTGCTGTCAGGTTCTGAGTCACTGGTCAAGAAGGTGCTCTGCATGACCTTGGCACTGGTGGAGCCCTTTAGGTTACTGTCTCACTGGTCTCTATCTCCATGAGTCCCTCAGAGTTCTCAGACTTGAGCTTAGACAATGGAAAGATTGCCAGGCGTGGTGGCGCACTCAGGAGGCAGAGGCAGGCGGATCTCTGTGAGTTCAAGGCCAGCCTGGTCTACAGAGTGAGTTACAGGACAGCTACAGGGAGACCCTGTCTCGAAAACACCAAAAATAAAAATAAAAAAAAAATAAGATGGAAAGATGGACTTTATAAATGAGCTGCACAGCTAAACAGAAGAAAGGAGAACGGGAGGGCTGAAGGAAAGAGAAGGGGAGGTAGGGGCAGGCTTGTGTGATCTGCAGCGCTCTTTGTCTTGTCCCCCAGGTTCCACAGTCACTGCTGAGATCCAGGGGGTGATCGATGCCTGCGTCAAGCTGACTGGGATGCCAGACCTCACTCTGTCCTTCATGGTAATGTCCAGGGCCAGTGTTTATCTTCTTGGGATGGGAAATGTGAGGCTTCTGCAGAGTGGTGAGAATAGACAGTAATCTGGGCACGTGCTAAGCCTGCACAGGCTCGGGACATGTATGTGTGCGGTAGTGACAATGCCATCTGAATTGCTTTCCCGAGGAAACCTGGGGTGCTGACTCTCCCGCTTCTTGCTCTCCCTGCCTGGTTCTGCAGAACCCCAGGTTGCTGGACGATGTCAGCTTCCATCCCTGTGTCCGTTTCAAGCGGTGGGAGTCAGAGCGCATCCTTTCCTTCATCCCTCCTGATGGCAACTTCCGCCTCCTCTCCTACCACGTCAGTGCGCAGAAGTAAGCAGCCGCCAGGGCAGAATCTGTGTCTGTGGAAGCCATGTCTGTAGTCATTAGCTGTGGGCTCCATTTCCTTCAGCTCAAGTTCCAGCTCCTCAAATTGCTAGTTGTGTCAGTGCAGTGGGGCTGCTGCCCTGTCCCCAGGCTGTTACCGTTTTTGGAGATAACAAGTACCTCTTATGAGGATTGAGGGACTCCTTTACCAAGTGCCCATCAAGGCTGCTATTGCTCTTCTGGGGGTGGTTTTCTTGAGACCATCTTGCTCTCCGGTCCAGTTTGCTTTGGAATTTGCTTTGTGTTCTAGGCTGGCCTGGAACTCACAGTCTTTCTGCTCAGCCCTCACCAGCCTAGCTTTTGTTGTTACTTGTCAAAATAACATTTTTTCTCAGAATATCTGGATATCCCCCGCAAAACATTTGATTATGTTTTTTTGTTTGGTTGGTTTTTTTGTTTGTTTTTGTCTTTTTGAGGCAGGGTCTCCCTGTAGCCCCAGCTGGCCTGGAACTTACTGTATAGACTAGGCTGGCCTTGAGCTCATAGAGATCCAGATCCAGATTCAGATCCACAGAGACAGATCTACCTCTGCCTCCCAAGTACTGGGAATAAAGGTGTGCACCACCATGCCTGGCTTGATTGTGGGTTTTGGGTTTTTTTGTGTGTCTTTTTGAGACAGGGTCTCCCAGTAGCCCCAGCTGTCCTGGAACTCACCCTATAGACCAGGCTGGCTTTGAACTTACAGAGATCCGCCTGCCTCTGCCTCTGAGTGCTGGGATTAAAGGCACGCACTACCACACTCAACTGATTGTGTTTTGAAAGCATGTAAAATGCAGTGTTTTGGTCTCACACATCTTCCATATTTGGAGGGTAGGAACTTTCGGAAGCACTACTGTGCAGAAGAAGGTATGTAGACTGAGGAGAGTGGTATCCAAAAGACTCAGAGCCAGGCCCTCCCTCACCTGTGACTGAGAAAAAGTCATTTCGGAAAATGTCTGTGTGCTGAGGTCAAAGGCTCTAGAATCAGACCTTCTGCACTCAAACCCCATAGATGTGACCTGAGACAAGTTACTTAACCCCATAGAAGGATGCCAGCATTCATGTAAAAGATCAGTACCTGACAGCACTAGAGGGTACTTACTCCGTAAATGTTAGGACCTGTTATTCCTTCAAGATATTTCTGTGGCTTCTCTGAGCCTGTTTTCTGATGAGCCAAATTATGACAACCTACCCCCACCTCTAGGTGTTTTGTGAACATCAGATGATGTCATATAAAAACAGATTTAAGTATTGAAGAAACTGGACTATAGCTCAGCAGATTTCCTACCTAGTATGCATGGGGCCCTAGGTTCAGTCCACAGTCCTGGTTTTTAAAAAAGGTCATGAAAAGTCTGTTAGGTGTGAGTAGTCATCCTCTGTCCAAGAACCATTGCAGCTGGAAATGCCCATGGCCCTTTGACACAAGAACAACATAGAAAGGCCACATCCTGTTCTCCACCCCCCAACCCCTACCCTACCCCAGCCCATGGCTTCCCAGGATGGCTTGATGTATACTTTGGTTTTGTTCATATTGCCCAAAGACTCATCAGCAGAGTTACTTCATTTATAATCACCATTTTCACTCTTCAAAAACTGAAACAACATTATTGTTTTCTATATTTAAGAAATTGGTACAGATAAAGATAAAAGGTGCTGGTGGGGCAAGAGAAGCATAATAGAAGGAGGAAGTCATGGCAGTTTTCCTTAGTGCCTTGGTGGAGTGAAAACATTTAAAACCTAAAAAACAAAGATAAATGAAAGAAGCTCCTGGCGAGATGGCTCAGTGAGTAAAAGCACTTGCAGTGAAGACAGGCAGCCTCCTGAGTTCAGTCCCCAGAAAGAACCCACACAGAGGTGGCAGGAGAGAGCTGACTCCTCATAGTTATCCTCAGACCTCCACATGTGTGAGCATCCATATATATATATATATATGGATATATATATATACATGTATATATGTATACATATATATACATGTATACATGTATATATGTATATCCATATATATATATATGGATGCATATCATATGCACATACACATGAGAATGATAAAAATCTTAAAGACAGTGAAGAGGGTAGGTTTTTTTTTTTTCAGATTTATCATTACGTTATGTGTATGAGGTTTTCCTGCATGTATGTAATTGTACCATGTGTGTGCCTGGTGCCCATGGAGGTCAGAAGAGGGCATTAATTTCCCCAGGGACTGGAGTGACAGATGGTTCTAAGTTGCCATGTGGGTGCTGGGAACTGCGGTCCTCTACGAGGAGAGCAGGGACTCTTAGCCGCTGAGCTCTCTCCAGCTCCCAATGGGGTATTTTCTTTTCATTTTGTCTCTTGCAGCTTGGTTGCAATTCCTGTCTATGTCAAGCATAGCATCAACTTCCGGGATAGTAGCTCACTTGGACGATTTGAAATCACAGTGGGACCCAAGCAAACCATGGGGAAAACTATAGAGGGTGTGATTGTTACCAGCCAGATGCCCAAAGGAGTCCTGAATATGAGTCTTACTCCATCCCAGGGAACACACACATTTGACCCAGTGACAAAGGTAGGGAATGGGCTGTACCTGGTTGGAGGGCAAAGTTAATCAAAGGGACTTTGTTGGAAGATTGGTGACTAGCCCGGCATGGTGGCCCACACCTTTAATCCTAGCACTTGGGAGGCAGAGGCAGGTGGATCTCTGTGAGTTCAAGGCCAGTCTGGTCTACAGAGTGAGTTCCAGGACAGCCAGAGCTACAGGGAGACCCTGCTTCAAAAAGACAAAAAAAAAAAGATTGGTGACTAAAGAAATCCCCTAGATGCAGCTTGGAATCCGGTAGGCAGGTGCCCTTGAGATTGGGTTTCAGAGCTCAGACAAAGGCCATTGTGACTATGTGGAAAGACCTGCTTCTTGTCTGTTTTGTTTCAAGATGCTGTCTTGGGATGTAGGAAAAATAAACCCACAAAAGCTGCCAAGTTTGAAAGGGACCATGAGTCTTCAGGCTGGAGCTTCTAAACCAGATGAGAACCCTACAATTAATCTGCAGTTTAAAATCCAGCAGCTCGCCATTTCTGGTGAGTGGCATATCTTGGGTGGTTTGAAGGGGGCACAAATGGCTTTCTTTTGACAGATGCAGGCGTTAGTGTCTTCTTGGGAGTCACTAATGATAGGGAGCACGCAGGTCTGGTTTTACTGCCTGGTACAGAATCACTGGTAAGATTTTTTTTTTCCAGCACATTTCTGAGGATGTTTGGAAGCTAGCCCAGGGACCCTGGGTCAAAGTATCTTAGGCACTGGTGAAAAGTGGGTGATAGAGGTGTTCACAGGCTGTTGTTGATTCATCATAGAGTTGTGATTTGAGCTCTTCAAGGTTTTCAGAATTGAGGGTACTTCTGTGTTCTTCACTGGAAATAGGAAGGAATAAGCCCCACTCCTTTCTCCCAGTCTTTGGTGTTTACTTTTACTGCCTTTAGAACCTTGCCAGTCTAGTCCAGTTTGTACACAGGTAGGAAAGTAATAATAGATGTCATTTCCTAGGTACCAGCTACTCCTGAGGAATTTTTTAATTATTTTTATTTTATAATAAAATGTGTATGAGTATATTGCCTCCATGTATGTAAGTGCACCTGTGTTGTTCAGTGCCCATGGAGGTCAGAAGAGGGCATCAGATCCCCAGGAACTGGAGTTACTGATGGTTGTTAGCCACCATGTGGGTGCTGGGAACTGAAGCCAGGTCCCTTGTAAGAGCAGCCAGTGCTCTTAACCACTGAGGCATCCCTCCAGCCCCTCCTGAAGAATTTGTGTTTATTTTTATTTAACTCTTAAAATAAATACCCTTATGATATACAAAGAAATCAACTTTAGCTTTAGATACCATTCTTGGTTTCTTTACTAAAAGGCTTCCTGATTTAGTTGATCATAGTTCAGTTAAGTAATGACTTCTTTCATCCTAAACCACTTAATAGACATAAAGCTATATATAAGATATTTTTGTTCTCAACAACAACAACAGAAAGGACTGCATCAAAGAACTGACTGAAACAGTGAACTTCTGCTCAAAACAGTCAACTTCCACACGGAGAATATTGAGAAAGACTGAGAAAGAGATGAAAAGCATGTTTGGCAGAATGCATGAGCTCTGGTGGGGTGGGGCAATGGGGGGGACACGGGTCTAGATTTGAAATATATATATACATATATATATAAATAAATTTTAAAAAAGATATTTTTGTTCAGTGTGGCAAGGATATTTAGGAAGGATTCAGTGGTGAATTTATTATCGTTCATTACTCATTAATTTTTGTTACCATTAATTCATTCAGTCCAATAACTTCAGCAAATCTTCAGTCTTACTTTCTTCTCGCCTTCACTACAATCTATGTCCTACTCTCTACGCTGTCCACTGTGGAGGTTTTCTCCCAGAATAGCTGTTTATTATACAGTCTTTACTGTAGATGTCTATACCAAAGTTGCAAAACTGTCTGCCTCAGCTTCACAGAAGGGGCTTGTTAGAGCAATCTGTTTCACATGCCCTGCTCTCTGCATTGAAACAAATGCAGACAACTGTCTACTTGCTTCTTCTGAATGATATTCACATCTCATTCCTCCCCTCCTTCTTTCCTCCAGGACTTAAAGTGAACCGTCTGGACATGTATGGAGAGAAGTACAAGCCCTTTAAGGGTATAAAGTACATGACAAAAGCTGGGAAGTTCCAAGTTCGAACCTGAAGGGAGCATCTTATCAAGGGAGCAGTCATGAACACTTTTTCATTTCTTGCTTGTCTAAAAGTAAAATCTCAGCCTGTCTCTTACGTCAGTTCCCGCCAGGTCCACTTGCTCCCTTTTGTCCTCAGCCTTCAGTGTCTGGAACTGATCATGGGAGACAAGGTTCACCAGCAAGAACATGGCCAAACAGCATGGCACTGGCTGAGTTCTAGAGAAGAGGTGTGTGGTGAAGGATAGTAATACTTGGCACCATACTTTACTACTTTTAATATGGTTACCATAGAAAAAGATCAATACTTGTTGCTTGCTTGGTTTTAATTATCTAAAGCCAGTGGGAGATGTCTTTATTGATTTTTTTTAAGATAGGAAGAGAAAGAAAGAAGGAAGGAAGGGAGGGAGGGAGGGAGGGAGGGAGGGAGGGAGGAAGGAAGGAAGGAAGGAAGGAAGGAAGGAAGGAAGGAAGGAAGGAAGGAAGGAAGGAAGGAAGGAAGGGAGGGTTGGTGTTAGCTCAAGAAAGCCAGAGGGTTGGTGTTAGCTCAAGAAAGCCAGTTAAGTTTCTGATGTGTGGGGCTGGCTGTAAGTCAGTGCTGGAGTAGTGGCCTAGCATATGAAGGCCTGGTTCATTCCCAGTACTACATACAACACAAAACAGAAAGAAAGATGCACAGTGTGAGGAGGGTGGTTGTGAAGAGAGATACTAAGTGAAAGAAAGATTGGCCAGCAAGGTGCCCAGCATCTCACCAAAGGCTGGGAAGAGTAAAGTAGAAGTGGTTTCTTTCTGACCTTTCTCTGCTAATATATAAAATTGATTTACTCCTCCAGAACTGGAAGCTTCTTAAGTTTACTTTTGATGTGAAATCTCAGTGGAATCAGAGTACCAGACTTGGAAACTGTGCTATTGTTGGCCTGGCCTTTAGATTCTCACTCTGGCTGCACTGGCCCATCGTCTTTGGTGGGAGGGTGACCTGCCTGCTTCCCAGAGCAGTTTACAGCCTTTTCCTTGTTACCTGAGTCCTCCATGGGATTCTGCCAAAGCCACAATTTCAGTGCAGTCAGACTTTATGAGTTATAGTAATGGAGTCAAGACAGTTTCCCATGGAGGTGGGCCATGCCTATACTCTGTCACTTCATATTAGTTTTTGTCCAGCTAGACTGACCCTGGGCCCTGCCCCTTCCCATCTGAAAGTTCCCATTAGTAACTGAGTAGAAAGAATGCTCAGCACTGAGGCATGTGTGCATGACTCTGCTTGGTAAAGTTACTATTCCCTCCCAACCTGTATGCTACCATCTACCTGTCAGCAGAAGAGAAAAAGCTTTGTGAACCTTTGAATAAAACCAATGCTGCAGGGCCAGGCCATGTTGGTCATGAATAACCCACCAGTCTAGACCATGGTAACTAAAGGAGCATGACTTTCCCAAGGAATGATTTTTACTCTATTTCAGTGTGTCCATTACTCATTTTAATACTATATAAAGTTTCACCTTACAACTTAGGGAACAGGATTGTGCACCATGTAGTGCATGGAGAAAAAAGAAGACCCCTTTTCTCCAAATTGGACCACTTATTCTCAAACTCCTGTGTCTAAGTCCTGGTGCTGTGCTTTGTTTTGTTTTGTTCCTAGTTTTATTTTTCAATGTCCTAAGCATCTTTTTGTTGCAGAGCAGTGTTCTTTGTGGTTTTCCTGTGGGATAAACTAGGCTGTGTACAATCAGATGTTTCTTACTACATCGCTCAAGAATTTGGACTACTGCAGCCCCATACACCTGCCAATGGGGAGACACTATGCAGATGGATTTCAGAACCAGAGTCACTTCTAAGGGCCCTGAAGAATCTGGGGCTTCTTGAGTCGCAGGAAATTATCTTGATCTCTGAATACATTTAGGTTCGTAAGTGCAGCTTATTTACCTAGGAAGAGTCAGTGTTCTAGAGCATGGGACCTCCAGACCTAAGCATCATGGATGTAACTAACTTCTGGAACATAGCTGAGCCTCACTGCCTCCACCCAGTTAATGTCAGCCAGCAGGGTGTGGTCAAAACAGAAGAATCATTTGTTCAAATCCTAATAAAGCTTTACCAGTCCTCTGGCCTCTGTCTGGTTACTGGGACTATACGAATTGCTGCCGTGCTTTCCTTAGTAGAGCGAGTTTATTTGGGAGACCTAAAGCCATGTTTAGAATATGACATGCTAGTCACCTCTGGAAGATAGGGAATGTTTGGTACTAGTGTTGTTTTTAAGGTTGGTGGCAGCTAAGGTCCATAGCAGTAAATTATTTTCCCAATGTATAAAAGGCAAAGGCACCAAAGCCACCAGTGCTCCCCTGTTCTCCCTGGCCTCCTAGTAATTTGGGCAGGAAGCAGTGACAAGGTCTCAGGTCTCTCTTGTAGAGGTTTCTGGAGGAGATTGCCATTGGGAGTCAGCACCAACATACTGATGCCAATATTCTACTTTTGAACTGATTTTCTATGGAAGATTTCTGTTTAGTACCCACAGATCTGTAGTGTTAAGACTGTAGTGTCTCTCTCTTAGACATTATTTTTTTAGAGACTATTTACTCAACAAACAAAGTAATATTAAACAAGATTGAAAGTCAGTGCATGCAGCCAGATCTATCCAGAGGTAAAATTCATAACCATGTCTTATTATTAAAACGGAAAGCAACAACCAAAAAAAGGTGCACTGTCAACAATGAACTCAAAATGGAAAAATCCTAACACTATGTGCAGAGGAATATAGGACTTCATAAAATCAGGAATCAATTTGGAAAACAATATATCATGAATGAATTTAAGAGTTTAATGAATTAGCCTGGGCGTGGTGCTGCACGCCTTTAATCCTAGCACTTGGGAGGCTGAGGCAGGCAGACCTCTGTGAGTTCAAGGCCAGCCTGGTCTACAGAGTGAGTTCCAGGACAGCCAGAGCTACAGGGGGACCCTTTCTCAAAAAGACAAAAAAAAAAAAAAAAAGCTTAATGAATTAGTAAAATAATACTCTGACATAAAAGATGGGAAAGCAATGTTAGCAATGAGAAACAATAATTCAACAGACAGACGGTTAGAGGATACCATGTGTACTTTTATAACAGTACAGTTGTATCAATTATGAACACAATTTTTAGGAACTACATATAAGATCAAGATCACAAAGTCTCAAAATACTAATACCTACAGGATAAGTAGGAAAAAAATAATTTTATTTCAAAAAATTGTTCTGGTCTCAGAGTTTTATTTCTTTTCACTTCCCCCTCCAGTTTTTTTTTTTTTTTTTAGGGAAAGCTGCTTTTTGTTAAGTGTTAGAGATTTTATTGAAGTTAACATTCAATAAATTCGGATCAAATTTAAGTAATTCCAGAAATATAAACTACAATTTGCATTAATGTGCCATCTTTCTTCTCCAGTATCAGAAATGTGCATGATATATAACAAGTCTTTAGAAAGTCAAATCCATTGTCCATTTGTATGGGGTTCATTTCATTTCATGGAATCCATGTTAAAAGACCCCTGTCTTGGTTATAAATTATCACAACACCCTTGTGGTAATCCATTTTTCTCAATTCTCCATAGTGGGCTGCCATCTTGATTTCTTGTGGTAGTAGGGTCCACTTGAAGCTCTTCAAGCTGACTGTGTGTAAATGCTTCCACCAATGTCTCTGTTGTTCAGGACTTTTATTCCATCTGGGATTCATATTTCATTCCAGCCCTTGGGAGGCAGAGACTAGCAAGGCCAGACTGGTCCACATAATGATTTCCAGGCCAGAGACCTTGCTATATAAAATAGACTTTCCCAAAGGATTTCCTTTATTCTCAGAGATAAAACTATTGTCTCAATCTGCAAAATGGCCCATCTGAAATAAAAGCAGTATTTATTCAGAACCATCAGCAACCATATTAATTTTAATCTTGTAAATTCCTGGGTCAGAGCACAGCAGCCTGGAGCCTTCTGCTCCCACACTGTGGGCACCTCAGGCTGCCCCCCACCCACCGCAGCCCAGAAAAGCACTTTTATGTAGAAATTATCAGAAGTGAGGCAGGATAGAAGTAGAGAGAAAATTAAAGGGCCACGAGAAAGGAAAGAATTCTTCCTTACTAGATGCCCCCCAGGCATCTAGTTTTCCTTTCCTAAGAGTCAACAAAACTTGAGTACAATTGCAAAAACTAAATTTGGATACAGAGATAATGTGTGTTTTCTAAAGACAACTCAAATGAGGATTTTATGGTATTGTATTTTACTTTTGAGACACCATATACTGTGTAGCCTTGGCTGGCCTGAAACTCACAATGCAGACCAGGCTTTCCTGGAATTCACAGATCCTCCTGCCTCTGCCTCTGGAGTGCCGGGATTAAATTGTGTGTGTGTGTGTCCACACCTGACCCTCAACAGTACACAGTACTGGATGCCTGCGGCAGAGTTCCAGGTGTTGCTTTTTATACAGGTCTCCCTACTTCATTTGTATCATCCTATCAGCAGCATCACCTCCCTCCTGGCTCACAACTGAACCCTCCTAACCATTGTACTCACTCCACCCTACTCTTTGTTCTACAGCCCAATGGACTACATTGCTCCCCTTCAGTGGCTCCTTACTGTATTAGAATGGAAGACTATGGAGCAACCTTTGCATCACCTGTAGGGTCAATGCCCAGGGTCACAGACTGCTTTCTTCACCCAGTCTGTTTCTATACATTCTTTTGTTGTTGTTGTTGTTGTTGTTGTTGTTGTTTTTGAGACAGGCCCTCCCCTGTAGCCCCAGCTGTCCTGGAACTCACTATGTAGACCAGGCTGGCCTTAAACTCACAGAGATCTACCTGTCTCTGCCTCCCATAAAGGGGTGTTCCACCACTCCTGGCCTCTTTAACAGTCAATTCCCCAAATGGAGAGGGCTCTGTATTAAGAACTCTCACAGAAGCCATCTTGAACACTATAATGGAGTGACTGCCTTTGCTGTTGATGTCTCACACTACATTATATGATTTCCTAGAAAATGGGACATACATGTCCTATTGATGAAACTGAAACACAGCACCAAATTTCGGTAAAAAATTTCCAACTAAGAAATGACACGGACTAGCCTTCTGTCTCAGGTTCCCTCTTTCCCTTTACCTTCCAGGCTCCTTTTCATTTACCTGGTTCCTGAAGTTATATCCAGATATATACTTACTCATAGGGATTTGGTGCTAGGATCCACAAACAAGACAACATATGTGGTTTGTTTTTCTAAGTCTGTGTAATTTCACTTAGCATAAAAGATTCTAGTTCCATCCATTTACCTGCAAATTTCATGATGCCAAGTTTCTTTACCACTGCATAGGATTCCATTATGTAAATATACCTGTCATGAGCACAGACTTAAAGTCCAAAGGGATCCAGGACATAAGTATTATGATGCAATCTAATTTTATTCTTTCCCACGCAGGTCAATTCTATTCATCCTAAACCCACCTACTTATTTGTCCTGTTCCTGGCCTAACTCCCCATGGCTGCGCACTTACGCTGACTGTCCTGTGGAAGCTCTGGAGCTGGGGAGTTTCCAGAGGGCTTCTGGCTCTGGAGCCGTCTCAGATGACTGTGGCAGGTGTGAGAGGAGCAGATCTGGTTGGGGTCTGCAAACCGATGGCTACAGGCAGCATGATAGTGTTCTTGGCTGCAGCTTGAATCTCACATGGTGGGGGTTCCCTGGGGAGGGGGTGTGAGTGAGGATCCCTCAGACAGAGTGAAAGAGCTGGCATCTCACAGGCGGGTACCCCAGTGGGAATGAGGGAGCGAAGTCATTTTGCACTCCCCAACTTAAGTGGTCTGTAGCCAGGTGGGGGAGTGAAGTTGGTTCCAGGTGGCATCTGGAGTTCTTACTTGGGTTCCCGTCTGTCTGTCAGAGGTTCAGGCCCAGGTCCCAGTCCGTGGGCGGATGAGGATCCAGTCTGATTATCTTGTCTTTTCTCATGGTTTAATCAGACTTGCAAGTTCAGGCTGAACTGGTGCTCTCCCCTGGTTATCCGAACAGCCTTGGGTGTAGTGCAGTTTCTGACTAAGCTAAATTTACTTCACATTCACACATTTTCTAAAGCTGAAGTCACCTCAAAAGCATACATCTTTTCTAATGCTAATTATGTTCCTTTCAGACCACATTTTCATTATCCACTCATCAATTGAGGGACAATTAGGTTGCTTCCAGCTCTTCACACTCCGGAGTGGTATGACTGGGTCAAATGGTAGGTTCATTTTTAGTCTTTTAAGAGTTCTCCATGCTGCTTTCCATAGGGGTTTCACAAGTTTGCAATCCCACCCGCAGTGAATGAGTGTTCCCCTTTCCCCACACAACCTTTCCAGCATTTCATATCATTTGTTTTCTTGATCGTAGCAAGTCTTACTGGGGTAAGATGAAATCTTAAAGTTGTTTTAATTTGCATTTCCTTAATTACTAACAGTGTTCCTTGTATCTTTGCCTAGTTTTGGTATTAAGAGTGATGCTGCCTTCATAGAAGGAATTTAGGAGATTTCCCTCTGTTTCTACCCTTTTGAATAATTTAAGGAATATTGGTTATAGGATCTCTTTAAATGTCTGGTAGAATTCTACTATAAATCCATCTGGGCCTAAGCTTTTATTAGTTGGGAAGTTTTGTATTACTGTTTCAGTTTCCTTATAAGTTATGAATCTGTTTAAGCAATTGATCTCTTCTTGGTTAAGCTTTGGTGATTCCCATGATTTCACATAGTCATCCATTTCTTTTAGGTTTTCAAATTTAATAGAGTATAGGTTTTTTGTTTTGTTTGTTTTTGTTTTTGGTCTTTTCAAGACAGGGTCTCCCTGTAGCCCCAGCTGTCCTGGGACTCACTGTAGACCAGGCTGGCCTTGAACTCAGAAAGATCCACCTGCCTCTGCCTCCTGAGTGCTAGGATTAAAGGCGAGTGCCACCACGCCCCCGGCTTATTTATTTAT
Source organism: Rhizomys pruinosus (assembly GCA_009823505.1). NCBI lineage: Eukaryota > Metazoa > Chordata > Mammalia > Rodentia > Spalacidae > Rhizomys > Rhizomys pruinosus. The sequence continues at coordinate 1,664,840 of VZQC01009088.1, read as the reverse complement.
TTATTTATTTATTTATTTATTTATGTATTTATTTATTTTGGTTAGGGTATAAGTTTTTAAAGCATTCCCACATAATGTTCTGGATCTTTTTGTTGTCTGTTGTGATGTTTCCCTTTCCATCTCTAATTTTATTGATTTGGGGTTTCTCTTTCTTTTGGCTAGCCCTGTGTATCTTGTTTATCCTGTCAAAGAGCCAGCTCTTGGATTCATTGATTCTTTGTATTGTTTTCTTTGTTTCTATTTCATTAATCTCTGCTCTGATTTTTGTTATTTCTTCTTGTCTGCTGGGTTTGGGTTTCATTTGTTGTTGTCTTTCAAGTGTCTTGACTTGCAATATCAAGTCATTTATTTGTGCTTTTTTTTTTTTGGTCTTTTCGAGACAGGGTCTCCCTATGGCCCCAGCTGTCCTGGAACTCACTCTGTAGACCATGCTGGCCTTGAACTTACAAAGATCTGCCTGCCTCTGCTTCCCAAGTGCTAGGATTAAAGGCATGCGCCACCACACCCAGCCTCTTTTTTTTTTTTTAATGTAGGTGCTTAGAGCTATAAATTTCCCTGTTAGGACTGCTTTTAAAGTACCCCAGAGGTTTTGTTGTGTTGTATTATCCTTTTCATTTAATTCCAGGAATACTTTTATTTCTTTTTTAAATTATTTCTTTTATTTATATTTATTTGGTCTTTTTGAGACAGGGACTCCCTTTAGTCCTAGCTAGCCTGAAGCTCAGTCTGTAGACCAGGCTGGCTTTGAACTCACAGAGATCTGCCTGCCCTTGCCTTTCCCACAGTGCTAGGTATTAAAGGAGTTGTTGCCAACCAGATCCCAGCTTTTTTTTTTTTTTTTTTTTTTTTTTAATGTGTATTGAGTTGACTGTCTGCATGGTAAGTTGGTTGCACCATTTGTTCATTGTAATGCTTGAGAGGTCAGAGAGAGTTGGATTTCCCTGAACTGGAGTTAAAAGATTGGTTCTTAGCTCCATAGGTGGTGCTTGGGAAATCAACCCCGTTGTCTGCAAGAGCAAGTCGGCACTCTTAAACCACTGAGCCATCTCTCCAGCCCCAAATTTTTCTTTATTCATGTGTCTCATATGGTTTAAGTGTACCATGTCATGCAATGCTGAGGGAACAGAGAGAAGGCAGTGTTAGATCCCCTAGAAATGGGAGTTACAGGACAGTTTGTAAGGCTGCTATGTGGGTGCTGGGATTTGAACCCGGGTTTCCTGCAAGACAACCAATGCTCTTAACCACCAATCAATCTCTCGCTTAACTTATTTCTTTTTAATTTTCTTTTGACCATCATATCAGGAGTGTTGTTTAGTATCCATGAGTTCCTGTAGTTACTTGTGCTTCTTCTGGTGTTGATTTAAGCTTTATTGCATTGTATGGCTAATTTAGATACATGAATTTTTCAATTTTTTTTAAATTTTGTTGAGGTTGTTTTTGTGGCCCCAGCATGTGGTTGATTTTGGAGAAACTTCCATGGGATGCTGAATAGAAAGTATTATTTGTGCTTGGGGGGAATATTTAGTAGATGTCTGTTAGGTCCATTTGGTGTATCAAATTGTTCAATTCAGATGTCTTCTGTTTATTCTTGTCATGTTGGACCTGCTAATGAAGGGCTCAGTGGGGTATTTGAAGTCCCTACTATGAGTGGGGATTAATCTGTGCCTTTTAAAGTCCTTTAGCATTGTTGTTTTTTTTATTTTTTTTTCTGGTCTTTTCCGAGACAGGGTCTCCTTGTAGTCCCAGCTGTTCCTTGGAACTCACTCTGTAGACAGGCTGGCCTTGAACTCCAAAGATTTCTGGCCTGCCTCTGCCTCCCGAGTGCTAGGATTAAAGGCGTGTGCCACCATGCCCGGCTTAGTATTGTGTTTATAAAGTTCAGTGGACCAGATTTTGGTGCATATATGTTCATGACTGTGGTATCGTCTTGGTTAATTGTTCCTTTGATAAGAACAAAGTAACCCTTTTTATCTCTTCTGATTAGTTTTAGTTTAAAGTCTATTTTTTTCTGATAATAGGATTACAACTCCTGCTTTCTTTCTTTTTTTTTTTTTTTCCGGTCTTTTTGAGACAAGAGTTATTCCCTATAGCCCCAGACTGTCCTGTAACTTTGCTATGTATGACAGGCTGGCCTTGAACTCATGAGGATCCACCTGCCTCTGCTCCTGAGTGCTGGAATTAAAGCATGTGCTTTACCATGCCTGGCTTCCTGCTTGTTTCTTAGTGCCACTTGCTTGGAATTTTTTTCCATCTTTTCACCTTAAGATAGTGCCTGTCCTTGAAGGTGAGATGGGCTTCTTGCAGACAACAAAAGGATGGATTTTGTTTCTTTTTTTTTTTTTTTTTTTTGAGACAGGATCTCCCCATAGCCCCAGCTGGCCTGGAACTCACTCTAGACCAGGCTGGCCTTGAAGTCACAGGAACCTAGGTCCTCTGCAAGAGCAGTTGGTGCTCTTAAATGCTGAGCCATCTCTCCAGCCCCAGCTTTTTTTTAATAGTGTTTATTATTATATTTTAACACCTGTATACAATATCTACCCCCATTTCCCCATACAACTCCCCCCAGTCCCCTCCAAACAGGCTCCTCCCAACTTCATGTCTTTTTTCTAATTTATTAATTCTTAAAATTATTTTTTTAATTTTTAAAATTTTATTTTTTATGTGTATTAGTGTACTGTATGCATGTAGGTTGGTGCACCTGTGTCATGCAATGCCAAAGAGGTCAGAAGAGGGTGTCAGATTCCCCTGGAATGGAGTTAAAGATGGTTCTTAGCCGCCATGTGGGTGCTGGGAATCGAACCCTAGTCCTCTACAAGAGCAGCCAGTGCTCTTAACCGCTAAGCCATCTCTCCAGCCCCTCTTAAAATTATTTTTATTTCATGTATATGAGTGTATTGCTTTCATATATGTAAGTGCACCCATGTCGTGCAATATACCTGAAGAGGATAGAAGAGGGCATCAGATCCCCCGGAACTGGAGTTAAGGGTGGCTGTTAACCACCATCTGGGTGCTGGGCTCCAAACCCAGGCCTTCTGCAAGAATAGCCATTGCTCTTAACTGTTAGACTGTCTCTCTAGTCCCTATCCGGGTTTTGTTGTTGTTGTTGTTGTTTTGCTTTTTTGCTTTTTTTTTTTTTTTGATAACCCACCAAGTCCAATTACTGCTGCCCATATATTTTATGGATATGAGCCAACCACTGCAGCATGGGAAACCAATCTATCAGTGGCCATACATTTAAAAAAGAATGACTCTTCCTCCCCCAGAAGCTGTCAGTTACTAATAACTCCTCAGTAAGGAATAGGACCTGGAGAGCACCTACCCAATCTACACTATGATTCTGGCGAGCTTGATCTTGTACAGGTAACCATAGCTGGTATTAATTCATGAAAATTGGTCACCTTGTTACTGCGATAATACACAGACACATATGTCCAAAATAAAAGAAATCTTGTTTTGCTTTTTTTTTTTTTTTTTTTTTTTT
>VZQC01009088.1:1603987-1659778 GCA_009823505.1 Rhizomys pruinosus | reverse complement strand
ATCTGGAAGGTAAACTTCATTAGGGCCCATTATAAACAGTCAACCCCAATATTATTCAGAGAGATGCTCAGTGTCCATGACTCAGGCAGTCTGAGGTTCCTCATTCCTTAATGTTCAGATGGGTCAACCTCTCTGCTGGCATTCCCCAGTTCATCCTGCACAGCCATAAGTTGTATGTTTTCAGGCATTTAGATTGGTTAGTCGTTCCTTTCTTCCACTTTTTGTATTGCTTCAAGTATTCTCTGAAGGGCCGGACATGAATTCTTTCAGCCTATTTATGTCATGGAAGATTTTTCTTTCTTTTTCAACTCTAATAGACATTTTTCCTGTGTAAAGTATTCTGGGTTGGCACCCATAGACATTTAGAACTGGGAATATTTTAATCCAGGCTCTTCTGGTTTTCATAGTTTGCATTGAAAAGTCAGCCGTAATTCTGATGGGTTCTCTTTTATATGTGACTTTTTTTTCTTTTTTTTTTTTTAATTTTTTTAAATTTATATTTGTATGTGTATGAATGTACTGTCTGCATGTAGGTTTGTGCACCCGTGTCGTGCAATGCCGCGGAGGTCAGAAGAGGGTCTTGGATTCCCCTGGAACTGGAGTTCTCCTGGAATTGGAGTTACAGACGGTTCTCAGCCGCCATGTGGGTGCTGGGGATTGAACCCGGGTCCTCTGCAAGAGCAGTTGGCGCTCTTAACCACTAGGCTATCTCTCCAGCCCCTTGACTATTTTTTCTTTTGCAGCTTTCAGTATTCTCTTTCACTATGATATGGCAGGAAAAATTTCTTTTTTTTTTATTTAATTTGTTTATTTATGTGTATGAATGTCCTGGCTGCATGTAGGTTTGTGCACCCATGTCATGCAATGCCACGGAGGTCAGAAGAGGGTGTTGGATTCCCCTGGAACTGGAGTTCTCCTGGAATTGGAGTTATGGACTGTTCTCAGCCACCATGTGGGTGCTGGGGATCGAACCCAGGTCCTCTGCAAGAGCAGTCGGTGCTCTTAACCACTAAGGCCTTCTCTCCAGCCCCAAGAGAAATTTATTTTCTAGTCCTGTCTATTTGGTGTTCTATGTGCTTCTTTTATTTGTATGGATATGTCTTTGCTTAATTTGGGGAAATTTTCTTCTACATTCCTGTTGAAGGTCTTGTCAAAGCCATTATCCTGAGATTTTCCCTCCTCTATACCTATGATGTATAAGTTTGTTTTTTTTTTTTCATGGTGTCCCACTTCCTGAATATTCCATTCCTGTGTTTTTAGACTTTTTTCATAACCTTTATTTGAGTGGTCCATTTCTTCCACTTTATCATCCAGTCCTAATATCCTATTTTTTACTTCTTTTATTCTGTTACTGAGACTTTCTCCCATCCTTTCCAGATGGCATATTGAGTGTTCCACTTCCTTTTTCATTTCAGCCTGAGTTTTCTTCAGTATTTCTTTTTTTTTAATTTTTTTTATTAATTTTATTTATTTTTGTATGTGTATGAATGTACTGTCTGCATGCAAGTCTGTGTACCCGTGTCATGCAATGCCGCGGAGTTCAGAAGAGGGTCTCAGATTCCCCTGGAACTGGAGTTCTCCTGGAATTGGAGCTTCAGACGGTTCTCAGCCGCCATGGGGTGCTGGGGATCGAACCCGGGTCCTCTGTAAGAGCGGTCAGCGCTCTTAACCGCTAGGCCATCTCTCCAGCCCCTTCTTCAGTATTTCTATCTCTTTTATTAATTCAGTCAGAAGTTTATCATCATATTTTAGTTTATCACTATCTTCTTTTAGTTCTTTGAGTTATTTGTGTGTTCTTTAAATTCTTCGAATTTTTTGATCATGTTTATGATAGCTCTTTTTTTTTTTTTTTTTGTATTTTTGAGACAGGGTCTCCCTTTAAGTCCCAGCTGGCCTAGAGCTCACTCTGTAGACCAGGCTGGCCTTGAACTCACAGAGATCTACCTGCCTCTGCCTCCAGAGTGCTAGGATTAAAGGCATGCACCACCACTCCCAGCAAGAGTTCTTTTAAATTCTGTGTCCTGGGTTACGTCTAAGGAGCCTTCATTGTAGCAGTCTTCTACAGGACTTGTAGTATTTAATGGAGACATATTGTTTGTTTGTTTGTTTTTTCATGTTTTTTTTGTAATTTTAGCATGTGGATTTCTTTTGTTGTTTGTGATTCCAATATGAAACTCAAATATTCCTTTTTGCATTGAAGACTGATTTTGCTTGTATTCTTCAAGTGCCTTCCTTGTCTTCTTCTTCTTCTTCTTCTTCTTCTTCTTCTTCTTCTTCTTCTTCTTCTTCTTCTGTGTTTTTTCTAGAAAGTGTCTCCCTGTAGCCCCAGCTGTCCTGGAACTCTCTCTGTAGACCAGGCTGGCCTTGAACTCACAAGGATCTACCTGCCTCTGCCTCCCCAGTGCTAGGATTAAAGGCGTATGCCACTATGCCTGGCCTTCCTTGTCTTCTTATTAGTTGTGAAAGGCTGGTTGGTCTAAGCTTTAGGTTCTCACTTCTGATTTTGTATTGGAGGGACCAGCTAGTTCTCACCCAGCTAGTCAGGAACTCCTCCAGGGGCCCAAGTCAAGTATCAGTCAGGCAGGGTTGAACCCACTTGACCCCCCTGTACCATGTAAAAGTTGGCTGCAGGCTCTCAGGGTGGGCTGGAGCTGTGGATCCAGTGGATCCAAGGGTGGAGAAGCCTAGCCTGGAGCCACAGGAGGGGCTTCAGGTGTTCCTGAGCTAGGGGGTAGGGGATTTGGAACTGTGAGGCATAATTGGGGCTTTTACCCCCATGCAGAGGCCACCCTCAGGCACTCACTGGGAGAGTGAAACCCACAGGGTCCTCACACCATGTGGAGTGGGCCTGCTGGCTCTCCATGGATGGTGCAAATGCATCTCTTAGACATTGTATTTATCTATCTATCTATCTATCTATCTATCTATCTATCTATCATCTATCTATCTACTTATTTAGTATCTGTATTTTGGGGCACACAGGTCACAACATGCATGTGAAAGTCAGAGGACAACTTGTGAGGGTCAATTTTCTCCTTCAACTGTGTGGCTCTTGGGGATCAAACTCAAATCATCAGGCACGGTAGCAAGTGCTTTGGGCACTGAACCATCTCACCGGACCCTCTTGGGCGTTTGTTAGCATGGTAGCCTGTTCCCCAGCAACTACTGAAAATATTGAATGGAAGATTCTAGAAATAAGCAATGTTTAGATTGTGCACCATTTTGAGTAGCCTGATGAAATCTTTTACTGTCCCATCCCATTCTGTCAGGTACCATCCTTCCCTGGACATGAAACCTCTCTTGCCTGGTGTCTACACACTATGGATCATCTGCCTTCTGGTCACTAAGGGGCTGTTTTAGCTCAGACATGCTGGAGTCCTGCTGCAGTGTTTGTGCTCAAGTAACCCTTATTTTACTTAGTGACTAAAGCAGCAGAGTAATGCTGCAAGAGAGTTGGGTAGGCAAAGAGAAGCCAAGAAAGCCGAAAGAAAATGCTTCCTTTCAGTGAGGAATTTAAAGTTCTCAATAAGGGGGAAAAATGTACATGGAAACTACTAGGATCTCAGTAGGAACAGCACTGCTAACTGAAATTGAAAAGAAGAAAACGTATACTAGTTTTATTCTCGTACTGCAAGCGTTACTGCTGCAGTGCATTATGAATGTGTCATTGAAATGGCAAAAACATCAGTTTTGTGGGAAGGAGCCATGTTACACACTGCAGTCAGCCTACTCAGACTTCAGTAAAGGATCCCCAAGAACAGGAGACACTCAAGTATTTACTGGCAGGTAAGAGCTGAGAAAGGATGACAGCCTGCACACACAGAACTTTTTTTATAACAGTATAGTCATTCTGCTCTACTGTTAGTTATTGCCTGATTGATAAACTTATAGGAAAGACAGTGTGTGTGTAGAGTTGTATACTATATGTCTTCAGGTGTCTACGAGGGTCTTAGAGCATGTCCCTGTAGATCAGGATGGCTGGCATATCTCCCTGTGTCTGGATGTTTAGAGGACTTGGTGGCAGGAAGTTGTACTTTCTTCTATGTCAGTAGGTGGTGACTAGGTTCCATAGATACTAAAGTTTGTAATTGTTTTTAAAGAGGAATTTAATGAGAACCTCAAGTTTCCTCCAAGGTCTTCAGTATTAATGATTTCGTGTTCAGCTTTCAAAGAGTCAAAGGTCTATGACATTTTTTTGTGAATAGGCCTGAGCTTTAGGAGGATAGGAGTCAACCCTGTGAGTTCTTAGTCTTTACCACCTAAAATGAACTACATAGTTACTTGGGACCCTCCTTGCTGTTTGTCTCTATTTGCTGATTAATCAGCCATGAATAATGGGATATTTAATTTCCTTTTGTACTCATTCCCTTTGCTTGGTAAGCTCCAGATACAGTGCCCAGCATTTCTTAACTCATACTGGGCAGGGCTGTGCTTCTCGGACTATTCCTTGTGATTCAGTGACTGTTGCTGGGCTGGGACTTTGCCCTGTAACTCTGGCCTCTTCTCAGTGATTGTCTTCATCTGTCTGCGGTTTCCAGGACTTCACTCAGGAATGCTGGGCCCTTTGACTTTGGAGCTCCATTCCAGGAGGCTTTGTGCTTTGGTTCATCTCATTAACCCCAAGTTTCTGAAGAAAAGTTTTGTACTGGGGAGGGGCAGAGCAGGCTGCTACCCCCAGTCCTGGGAGTCTTGCTTATGCTGTCCTCAAGCAGTGTTATTGGGAATGGGCTGAGATGCATTTCTCTCTAAAATTTAATCTTAGATCAGAACATGTAAGCTGATTGCGTGGAAGTCAAGAAGTGTGCAGTCCTTGAATCCCAGCACTTGGGAGGCAGGGACTGTGAGATCAAGGTCAGTTTGGTCAAGTTCCAGGCCAGATGGGGCTACCGGGAGACCCTGTCTCAAAAAAAAAGGAAAGAAAGAAAGAAAGAAAGAAAGAAAGAAAGAAAGAAAGAAAGAAAGAAAGAGAAAGAAAGAAGAAAGGAAAGAAAGAGAGAGAAAGAGAAAGAGAAAGAAAGGAAAGAAAGGAAAGAGAGAAAAGAAAGAAAGAAAGAAAGAAAGAAAGAAAGAAAGAAAGAAAGAAAGAAAGAAAGAAAGAAAGAAAGAAAGAAAGAAAGAAAACCTATGACTTATATCTGACTCTAGATAGAGACTGATTTAGGGAAACTCCCACCAGTGTTTCCGCATCAAGCTCCTGGGCTTCAGAGAATCTCTTGCAAGAACCTCTAAACTGGGCAGTACTGGCAACCTTTCAAGAAATAAAGACCTTTCATTTCCTAAGAAAGTGTCAGCCAGCCACACCCAAAAGCAAGCATTACATCATGGGATGGATTCTTGGACTAGCCTGCAGTGAAGAAAGCTGAAGGCTGCCACAGGAACATGGATCACATGCCACAAGTGGTAAAGTAGCATACACGGGGCAAAGAGATGGCTCGGCAGCAAAGGGCACGTGCTACTCAGGCCCAAGGACCCCAGTTTGATCCCTAACCAATGGTGGAAGGAGAGAGCAGACTTTTGAAAGCTGTCTTCTCACCTCCACATATGCATTGTGTCATGCACATGTCCTCAAACATACACATCATATACACACACACACACACACACACACACACACATACACACACGGGGGAGGGGGGCGGAGAAGGTAGAGCAGATAGCAGCAGGACTTTAGATATTTGTGTGCACTGGTCTGTGAGCTAATTGTTTCTGATGACCAGAAAAGCAAAACAGAATGGAGAAAAAAAAAGACCAAGAGAGTAGCATCCAATCTGAACCAGCAGTTGAGCTGCTGCTGTCAGCCAGGTCTGCTTAGCATCGTCTCCTTCTGTACTGTTGCAGTTACTGTCCGCAGAACGACTCGGCTCTACTTACTCTGCAGCCATTGTGTGGTCGATTTTCCTAAAGCATCCTCAGTTCCTCACCCTACGGAGAAAACACTCATTTGGCATCATCTAATCTACAGTCCTGATCAAGAGTTCACATCAGCCGGGCGTGGTGGCCCACGCCTTCAATCCTAGCACTTGGGAGGCAGAGGCAGGCTGATCTTTGTGCATTCAAGGCCAGCCTAGTCTACAGAGTTCCAGGACAGCTGGGGCTACAGGGAGACCCTGTCTTGAAAAGAAAAAAAAAAAAAAAGTTCACAACAGGCTTGGGCTGTAGCTAGTGGTAGACTGACTGTGAAAACAACAAAAACCACAGAGTATAGGTTTGGATTGGTGAGATGGCTCAGTGGATAAACACGCCTGCCTCCAAGCCTGAGAACTTTAATCCCTGAACTTATGCAGTAGAAGGAAAGAACTAACTCCTTCATGCTCTCCTCTGACCTCCACTTGTGCATCATGACATGCATGTATGAGCATACTACTATGTGAAAAATAAAATGTAAAAAAAAAAGTTCACTTTAGACAAAATGTTGCTCATTCCCCATGCCCCATGGCCTCTGGTCAACAAGTCTTCATTGTTTCAGTGTGAATTTCTGAGTCTCAGGACTGGCTTTCTTGTGTCTGCCCAGTAACCCAGTTTCTGTTGTGTGAGAACTTTTGAATCCTGCTTTTGCGCAGGATCCATGTTCCTCCAACAACCGAGTTCCAGCAAAGTCTCAGTGCTGTAACTGGTCCATTCTATGCCATTCCATGTAAACGCTTTATGTTCCTGTCCAACCCAGCTCTCTCCCATCCCCAGCACATTGCCTTTTGGGTACCAAGAGTTCCATACGTGATGAATGAATGAAAGCCAGTCGCATAATTAAAAAAATGTGAACATAATAAGGTAAACAAATAAGCTGTAGGATGCGCCTCTTTGAGAAATATGAAAATACCTCTGAGTTTATTAAGTACAATACAAAGTTATGGCAACAAAGTAAAAACTAACAGATTAATATAAATATGTAATAGCCTAGTTCATCAATTATTAAAATTATAGCTTTCCCAACCATCCATAAAGTTATAAAGAAAAAGATTTACACTATGCACAAAAGGAACACTCCCCAAGAGTTGGGGAAAGAAAGGGGGAAGGAGAATACTTGATTTTACGGGCTTTGGGGGAATGTGACCTTGCCAGCAGGCTCATCCCTCACCCGGAGGCTCCTGTTGGGCCTCTTGTAACCATAAATGTGTATCCCTTTCCCAATGCAACCTTTCTCTATCGAGTTGGATTTTAGTGTTGAGACATGCTTTCATCTTTGTGGTCCTGTTTCCAAAGCTATGCAGTGGGTGGGGAAGGCAGCCTTTACTTCACCTCTCTGCTTTTTATAAGTGGTGGAGTTCTAGTTCATCTACCCATCTTTTCATTTGACAGAATATATTCTGAAGTGAGGCTTTCATTCCTGAAAAACTTCCACACTGTTAGAGATAAATACTTTGTCCTCTCCCAATAACGCTCTTTCTCTCTATGGAGATAATAGCGCAGAGAACACTCAGCCTTTGAGGTGTCTCATCGTGAAGAAGAAGTCAGGCTCTTCTCCGGATTCAAGGAGCTGGGTTTTCTTGGTCATTCTTGCATGTTTTCTTGGATCCAGTCTAAGTAATTAGTGACCTTTGTGTATATTCCAGGAACATCCTTCTGCCCACAGCCAAGGCCCCAGCTGATGATGCCGACCAAAGTCATCCGATTATTGTTCTCACACACCAGGGGCCCTCCTGAGTCACCCTGGGAAAGAGCACAGGTTAGTTTGCACACAGGGTGAGAGGTTTGGGAGAAAATTAGGGTTGTCTTTTATAATGCAATGATCGTACTCCTCAAAGTACTTTGTTTAGAGTTGGAAACTTAAGTCCTATTTCTTGATGCTACAGAAGATTAGGCTGTATCTGACTAACAGCTGGGGGTGTGACTCAGTGGTAGAATGCTCACCCGGCAAAGGTAAAAGCCCAGATTTCCATCCTAAGCACCAGAAAAAATAAACTGTTTAGGCCTTATAAAATCTGATTTGAGGCAGCGGTGGCAGTGCACACCCTTAATCCCAGGAAAGGCAGGTGGATCTCTGTAAATTTGAGGCCAGCCTGGTCTACGTAGCCAGTTCCAGGCCAGCCATAGCTACATTGGGAGATGCTGTCTCAAAAATAAATCTGATTTGGCCAGGTGGAATGGTGTACACCTTTAATCCCAGCACTCGGAAGGCAGAAAGAAGCAAGGGGGTCTCTGTGAGTTCAAGGCCAGCCTGGTCTACACAGTGAGTTCCAGGACAGCTGGGGCTACAGGGAGACTCTGTTCAAAAAGACCAAAAAAGAAAATCAGATTTGAACTCTGTCACTTACTAGTTAGGCAACCTCAGACTAACCATGGTTCACTCTTCCTAATCATAGAGATAATATTATGCTTCAGGTGGTTACTATGGAAACTGACTGCAGGGATGTATGAAAAGCTTTGATGGTCATGCTGGTATTTTAGCCTGGTAAAGTAGCATACACCTACAATTTCATCCTACCTACAAACTCAGTTCTCAAAGGATGAGGTTGGGGGATTACAAATTCAAGGCCAGCCTAGACAACACAGTGGGACCCTGTTTCCAAAAAAAAAAAAATAATAATACTAAAATAAAAAAATAAAGAAAATGTTTTCTTTGGTGGCTGTTTTTATCTTTCAGCGTCTAGTCAGGTCACGGTTTCACTTCTGTACAAGGTTAACTAGGTGGTACAGCTGAGATTTCTAAATAAACCATATAAAAGGATGCCAAACACTGTTAAGTAAACAGAGGGTGAAGCTGTTGGTGTGGTATGATAACCATCCATGAGCAAAGCCTACAGTCTCCAGTACAGGGCTCACCTTGCCTGGCACTGCAGGCCACCATGATGTCTGAGCAAGAGCAATTGCTCTGTCCCTACATCTTAGTATCATATTATTCAGGACATGTTAAGTACAACTCCAATAAGGACTCAACACAGAGAACCTAAAATGCTTTGCTTCTTGAGCTGAATGTGAACGTCAAGACTCATTTTTCATGTCCCATCCATATTTTGCTTCCTAGGAAGCTGCTTTTCCTCCTGTCCTACAAAGCAGATTCAAGTTCCCTAGAGCCTTCAAAAAGTCAAGAATTTCTTATTTTGTTCTTATTTTTATTATGTGTATTTATGTGTTGCCTCCATGTATATAAGTGGACCCATGTGGTACAGTGCCTGTGGAGGTCAGAAGAAGGTATAGGATCCCCTGGAACTGGAGTTACAGATGGTTGTTGGCTTCCATGTGGGTGCTGGAAGTGAACCTGGGTCTCTGCAAGAGCAGCCAGTGCTCTTAACCACCAAGCCATCTCTCCAACCCCAAGAATTTCTTAATTATGTTACTTTACCTATCACTTTAACAGGGTTTATAGGAAATCCTGTACTAGGTGGAGTTTCCCATATAAACACTGGGGAGATTTCCTGAACTTTAGGTTTCTTGGGTTTAGGTAGCTTTGATCTTTCTCCAATTATTTTCTTCTCTGAGGCTTAAGTCTGGCATCCTCAGGGTCCGTGCCAATGGATTCACTCTCCATTCTGGCAGTCTCTTTCTTGGTTAGGAACAGGATGTTTACCTGGCAAGCGTCATGGAGGTCTGAGTTGCCTCCACTTCGAGTGTCTCCAGCACATAGCATGTTGTTTGTGATGGTTTTATTGGACATATTTTGTGAAGTGCAGTGACTGGATGGGTATATTCTGACATGACCCTCCTTCAGCCGTTCAGAAAAGAAAGGAGAAGCTGTAAAAGGAATATATGTTTTAGGATTTAAAAGAAAGTTATTCGCAAACCTTTTCGAAAAGGAAAGTCCAGATTTGTAGTAACAGCTGACACTGACTGAGCATTTACACTCCAAGGGTTGGACTCTATGGCATTTCCCACATTTTCCTGTTTTGACCTCCATGCATGGCAGTTCTTTACAGTGAGATCTGGGCTTCTGGGTGGCAATACTGGCTGGTGGGCCAGATAGTTATCTGTTGTGGGGGGTGTCCTTTGCACCACAGATGTTAAGCAGCATCCCTCTCCCAACCCAAGGCCAGGATCAGCCTTTAGCCAGAGATACAACACCCCCACAAGGGCTCCAGACACTGCCAAACATTTCCTAGGTAGTGAAATCACCCCAGGTGAGAAGCACCTGGTTAACAAGGCATTACCTCATTGACTTTATAATCTAATTGAGGAGCTAGTTCTGTCTCTTATCTGGCAGTGGGGAAACTGAGGCTTCAGTAGTTAAAATGAAAAGATACATGCTTAAGCTGGCCACAGTGGGCTGTAATCTTTGGAAGCTGGGATAAAATTGCAAGTTTCAAGTCTGGGAATCATCATGAGTCTCCCTTCATAATAAAATAGATTAATACAGATCCACATTTGGCATTATAGCTTGTATCTTGACTGTCCCGCAAAGGCCCACATGTTGAAGGCTTGGTATCAGCCCTATGGTACTTTGGGGAGACGGTAAAACCTTTAGGAGATTGGGCTACACAGGAAGGAAGTTAGCTCTTTGGGGGGACAGTGGACTCTGGCTCTCCCTTTCTTCACCCTGCACTTCTCTGCTACCATGAGGTGAGCAGTCTATAATGCTGAGCGTTCTTGCTATGACGTACTTCAGTACCACAGGCCCACAACTGGGCCATCTGAGCGCAGACTAAAATCTCCCAAACTGTGAGCTGCCCACCTCCCACCCCCAGCATAAGTTCAAAGGCTTTCCTCCTTTTAAGCTGATTCATCTCATATTTATTAACACTATGAGGGCTGACCAACACATCTAGTATCCCACAGCTAAGCCAGATGCAGGTCTGGGATTTGAACTCAGCCTGCACAGCTCCAGTGTCTAAGGTCACTTCCCACAGTTCCCACTGCCTTTCATTGCACACAAAAGTCTTCAAAGCACTTGCCCTGCCTTGACTTTCTTTTCTTAAATTTATTATTATTATTATCATTAGAAATTTTTTTAATTTTTAATTTTTTTAATTTTTAAATTTTTATTTATTTTGTATATGTATGAATGTACTGTCTGCATACAGGTTTGTGCACCCGTGTTGTGCAATGCTGCGGAGGTCAGAACAGGGCATCGGATTCCCCTGGAACTGGAGTTAAAGACCGTTCTTAGGCCGCCATGTGGGTGCTGGGAATCGAACCCAAGTCCTCTGCAAGAGCAGTAGGTGCTCTTAACCACTAGGCCATCTCTCCAGCCCTAATTTTTCATTTTTATGTGTATGAAGATACTGTCTGCATGTAGGTTTGTGCACCCATGTCGTGCAATGCTGCGGAGGTCAGAGGAGGGCATCAGATTCCCGTGGAACTGGAGTTAAGACGGTCCTTAGCCACCATGTGGGTGCTGGGAATTGAACCCGGGTCCTCTGCAAGAGCAGTCAGTGCTCTTAACTGCTGAGCCAACTCTCCAGCCCCTATTTATTTTTATATGTGTTTGAGTATATTGCTTGCATGTGTGTAAGTGCACCATGTCGTTAAATGCCTGTGGAAGTCAGAAGGCATCAGATCCCCTCGAACTATAGTTAGAGACAGTTGTTAGCTGCCATGTGAGTGCTGGAAATCGAACCCAGGTCCTCTGCAAGAACAGTCAATGCTCTTAACCACTGAGCCATCCTTCCAGCCCCCTTCTGACCTGCACAGTGACCCTGTGAGGCAAGGAAACAGGGGTTCCTGCCTACATTTTTCTGTCACGCCATAACCCAGCTTTTGTGATCATGATCACTTTTCCCTCCATCTGTTTAAACTCCACATCCCCGAGTGCCCGAGACTTCCTTCCACTTACATGCCTCATGCTTGCCATAGCCAGACAGCTCACATTCTGTCCAGTCGGGCAGCTGCAGGCTGGCGTCAGGAAGGCAGGCAGTGCGGACCGAGCTGCTCTCCTGGGCACACTGCTGCGAATCTGATTTCAACTGCAGCAATGCTGGAAAGGAAAGAGAGGAGGGGGCCAGGGAGAAAGAAGAGCTTCATCAGTTTTAGGGGAGGAGCCAGGGCATGAAGGAGGGATGTGTATGAATGGTGTGAGGAGGATGACAGCATCTTACCAATGTCATTGTCGTAAGTGTCATCATCAAATTCCTTATGGACTATATATTTCTGAACTTCAAACTTCTGCTCCTCCTCTCCAGGGACCACCCTGTATGTTCTGCCCAAGACCACTGTAAGGTGATGGGGAGGAAACCTAGTAGAAAAACAGTAAGGATGCTTTGTGCTGTGAGTTACTCCTGTGGCTCAAGGCCTTAGAGAGGTAGGAAGCCCATACCTCTCTAGAAAGCAGTGGGCTGCAGACAGTACCCAGCAGGGGCTGATGAGCACTCCTCCACACAGGAACCTGTTTCCAGGAGACCTCCTGTTCTTGGCAAAGATGGCAGCCTGCCAAGGGTGTGACGTGATGTCTGCGAAAAGCCCTCCTTTGATTCGAAACTGCGGCTGTTTGTACTGCCTCAGGCCACAGGTGGCTGGAGAAGGAAGAAGCAAGAAGAATCAGACCTGTGGTGGTAGGCACAAGGCACAGAGCACCCACTGTGGTTTCTTCTGTTGGAACCTTGAATTTTTGCAGGCTATCGTCCTTCAACATGTTTGTACCAGGTGATATAACTGTCACCACGACAATAAAAGCCAGTTTTCCTTGGTTGAGTATGCTGACATACCAAATATTTTATATGTAGCTTTATCTTTCCCAATAGTGAATTGCAGATCAGCAGAAAATCTTTTGCTCAAGGTTACAGTGGCAGGATTAGAACCCAGGAGTCTGTCTGACCCATAAACCAGGGACCTTTTTTCTCTACAGCATCTCTTTTTGTATTTCTTGTGGCAATTTCTTGGCTTAAGAAACAACGAATTGCAGATTTTCTTCTATTCAGCCTTAACCATTCCTCAAGACCAGGTCAAGTTCTATTCCAGTTAACACCGAAGACTTTGAGGCTCAGAGTGGGCTTCCTGTGGCGGACCTGCCATCAACAACCTTGGTGGGGACTTTATGTCCTAGTTCCCAATTAGAGTCTGTGCTGTTTAAGGGACATTCTACTTCACCCGTGTATTCACAGGGACCAAGTAATAATCTATTCTCAGGCAATTGCCAAACTAAACTTACACTTTGAGGACCTTTATGCCAACTTGAATTTTCTGTCTACAATATTGACAACCAAGTTCTGTGTTAAATGAGTTCCATGAGGATATGAAAGAGCTCACAGAAGTACACGCCTTAGAGTCAGAGGGCATGGGAACAGGCCCAGCTCTACCCCTTTGGGTTCATGGAACTTTGGTTGGCCACATGATTTCTGAGAGCATTTTTGAGTAAATGGACACTGGAACACTTCCTGTCACCAGACTATTGGGAAAATACAGTGGAAAAACTCTTATCTAAGGAACCACAATGTGAGACTCTTCCTCCTCATATTCACCAGGACCATCGCCCTCAACAGAGAGACAGGGATGTTTAGAACCCACTGCATTCTAAGAGAGATTGGACACCGTGCCTTTCATTTGGTCCCTCCCTATCACTCCCATGTAGCTACTCATCACTGCTTTGGTCATAAAAGCCCCATCCCGCCAAGGCCTGGACTTCCTGGAAATCTAGCAGTTATAGGAGGCAGCAGAGGAAATAGTAGAAGTTGTTAGCCTAGACGAGCAGGGTGGCAAAGTGGTCCTTACAGCAAGAGGGCACATCACAGTATTCCCATGTCAGCTTGCGGTCCTTCAGCACATGGCACCAGGGCTTGGCATCCCCATCCGGATTCCTGGAAGAGAAAGGAGTTTTGAGATTTTTCAGTCATAGGCACATCACAGGCCATGTGGCGGTAGAAGGAGGCTCATTAGACCACTGGCAGAACCATCAAGCTGGGGGAGAAGACCCTAGACCCACCTTGACTCTAGTGCACCCCATCAGGGGGAATATACTTTCCTTTAAGTTCATTTTCAAATTCATAATGGTGTTCTGAGCTCCCAGGAATGTTGGGAGGACCTAGGACCTGTTGTGTGAAGAAACTTGTACAATACACCCTAGTGAAAGTATCATGTGAGAAAAGAGATTAAATAGATACAGGGCACACAGCTTGGGATTTTGTTTGCAAAACTGATCTATCTAGGGCTGGGGAAATGGCTCAGTTGGTCAGTTGTCTGCTGTAGAAGTGTAAGGAATTGAGTTTGGATTCCCAGACCCCATATAAAAAGGAGGAATGGCAACTTACTCCTGTAATCTCAGTGCTGGGGGGCTGGGGGGGATGATGATGATGACAAGCAGATCCCCGAAGCCCATTGGCCAGGCAGCCTAGTCTAAGAGATTAGCTTTAAATTCACTGAGAGATTCTGTCTCAAAAAAAATAACTGCACAGAGCAGTAAGAGGAAAGCCACCTGGAGTCCACCTCCAGCCTCCGTGAGCATATGCACGTTTACACACACACGTATGTACACACACACACACACACACACATACACACACACACACACACACACACACCCCAAAACTGATATATCTTGTTTCTCAAAAAGAAGTGTAATTGTAGCAAACAAGTTGGGCTAGATAAGCCTCGTGGTCTTTCGTGTAATGTTCAACATTGAATCTTCTCCCATCCCACACCCAGATCTTCTCTTGGCTGAGACCTGACTCCCTCCATCCTATGGTACATACCGGCAGTATCTATGGCTGCCCAGGCCCAGGGCCTGTGAGTTGGTCCGCCAGGCTGTGTAGCTCTTTCTTAGCAGGATCATGGAATTCCATGGGAGGCAGGAGGCCCCAGATGTTGTGAAGCTCTGGGTGCCACGATAAGTCAACCCTTTTCCAATATAGCAGTCCTCACTATTTCCTGGAACAAAGTATATCTCATGCTTAAGCCAAAGTAATTAAATGGCAAAGCAGACAAGTTACAGGGGTTGAGGACCCTGATGGGTACACTTGGGTTCAGCAGGGAAGATGGCTGAGGTCTATGACTAGAAGGGTTTGGAGTTGCTGTGAAAGGCGTTAGGGGTTGCCTTGATGTTCCATGCCGAGGAACCAGCACACTGCCACAGTGCCAGCTCTGCCTTCTCAGTTTTGCCCTGCCAATTCTCTGAAGAATTTGTCGGCTTGGAAGGGAGAGTGGTTGAGGGCTGCCGACTTTTGTATTAAAAATGTTGAGGCCAGGTGTGGTGGCGCATGCCTCTGATCCTAGCACTTGGGAGGCAAAGGCAGGTGGATCTCTGTGAGTTCAATGCCAGCCTGGTCTACAAAGCGAGTTCCAGGACAGCCGGAGCTACAGGGAGACCCTGTCTCAAGAAGACCCCCCGCCAAAAAAAAGTGTTGAGTAAGGAAGCCAGGCACGGGCCTTTAATCCCAGCATTTGGGAAGCAGAAGCAGGCAGATCTCTGTGATCAAGGCCAGCCTGGTCTACTAGTGAATTCCAGGCCAGCTAGGACTATAGCTGGGAAACACTGTCTCAAAAAAAACGAAAAACAAAAAACTAAAAAAAACACGTTTAAGGGAGAGAGGGGGAGAGAGAGAGAGAGAGAGAGAGAGAGAGAGAGAGAGAGAGAGAGAGAATTCAAATAGGTAGAATTTCTAATGCTCTTCAAAAGGACCAGAAACCATGGATTCTGTCCTATTCTAGGCTTTATAGATAAGAAGATTACGAGCTGGGCGTGGTGGCGCACGCCTTTAATCCTAGCACTTGGGAGGCAGAGACAGGTGGATCTTTGTGAGTTCAAGGCCAGCCTGGTCTACAGAGTGAGTTCCAGGACAGCTGGGGCTGCAGGGAGACCCTGTCTCAAAAACACCAAAAAAAAAAAAAAAAAAAAAAAGAAGATTAATGGTTAGAGTGTGTGTGTGGGGGTCATCCCAAGGTCAAACAAGCACTAGAGGACAAGCCTGGCTAAAGATCCAAGCCTCTGGATATTTTTCACTCTGCATCCGTAATGGCTAACTCCTAGCCTGCTCCTTTCTTTCTTGAACACAGAACTTTTAGCCTGCTCTCCGAGATGCTTCTTCCCTGGAGATACTGCAAGGGGAGGTTCAGAATGGCTGTCACTTACCTTTAGGGCAAGCTGGTATGTTGCAGAACTCTGGGATGTACTTCCCTGTCTTAAAGACATAGCACCAGGGCTTCAAGTCTCGGTCTGGATTTCTGAAAAATCAGCCAAGGAGGACCAGAGAGAGTTGAAGAGCAAGATTTCTCTCCTGGTCCCAAGGACTGGGCACATGTTTCTGGGGGCAAGGTTAGTGCAGCTTGGGTTGAACACTGGATAGCTGTATCATGTTAGGCAGAAATATGACTTAGTTATGCTCTTTACCTGGAGATTAAGCATGGTTTAAGGAAATGCGTAAGAGTGCAAAATTGACAAGATGACAACGATTGCTTTTATGTCAACATGGAAGGCCTATTGTCTCCAGGCATGTAATCATTGATCCGAGCTCTGCTGTGAGGGTATTTTGTAGCTGTTGTTAATATCCACTATCAGTTGACTTTAAGTAAATATCCCAGATAAGGAGGGTGGACCTTGTCCAGTCAGTTTAAGGTCCAAGAGCCCCAGCTGCCATGCCCTGAAATTGTACATTCAGCTGCTTCCCCAGAGACCTGAACTGGTTCTTATAATCACCTCTCTTTATCATTTATCTGTCTGTCTCTCTCTCTCCCCCACTCTCTATTTCTCTATCATTAATCTAATTATTTACTATTTGTGCATACATGTATGTATTTTCCCTATCTATACATCTCTCCATATGTACTTACATATGTATATATGTATTATTATCTATGTATGTACATGCATATATGTATGTATGTACATATGTATGTACCTAGCTGGATAACTACATACCTATATTCCTATCACCAGTTAGTTCTTCTGACTAATTGGTCTAGGTCTCTCTCTTTGACTGTAATAGTTCTCACCAGAGACCTCTTTGTAGAAGATGCTTCTTACCTACAGTAGTTGTGATTCCCAAGGCCCAACTTGACAGCATTTGGCCTCCGACCACTGTAGGGCTTCAGGGACAGCGCACTGCTATTCCAGTTGGTGCACTCAGCCCCACTTTCTGCTGTGCTCCAGGTGCCCCTGTAGGTGATGCCCTGGTCCTCAAAGCATGTTGCGCCAGTATCTGAGTGAGAGCAGGACATGTAACCCCTCACATGCAAGCCTCTTTGGTTTAAAGGCCTCTCAAGTGAACCTCTGGCTGCTGAGACTGCTGGAGCCCAGAGTGAGCTGGGTGGCCAGGATCACCCAAAAGCCAGACTCTGGACTGACACTCCAAGTTGTGCCCACTGGTTCCCTAAGCCACCTCAGCATTCCTCCCCTATTCCCTGCCTTGGCCCAACCTCAGCACACATCTCCTTTCCTTTCCTGGTCCCTTTGAGAGGTAGAATTTTAGAATATTTCTCATCCACCCATCATAGCACTCACCTATGTCACAGCGTTTCCCAAGAAATCCATCTGGGCACTGGCAGACAAAGTCTGAGAAATACAGACCCTGCCAACATGTCCCCCCGTTGAAACATCTCGGTTCATTGCAACCTGTCAAGTGCAAACAAGGAAATCCCTCACTACTTTCATGGCAGCTTCAAGAAGATAGGAATTAAAATTGTAAAAGTGTTCTGTATGCAAGCCACTGTGTTACACAGTTTATAAAATAACCTCAATGCCAGCCACAACACACACACACACACACACACACACACACACACACGCACACACACACACACAATTCCTCACTTCACATATGGGGAGACAGGCTGGGCAAGTGAAGGCATTTGCCAGCCGCATCACCCCATCAGTTTTCTGAGGTGCTTTCATCTTTGCTTGGGAAGATCATGCTGAAAACACTTTGAAGATCTGAATGTGCTAGGAACCATGAAGAAAGGGTTTAAGCCATAAGGCTGAACTCGTGTGAAGTTGGTACATACTTTTGACAGGCACTGTGTGGCACTGTGGCAAGCCGCTCTTGCACCAGCAGTATTCTACCCGGTTGTTTCTGTGCATGGGGCGCAACCATGACTCATTCTGTTGGTAAGATGTCTGTGTCTGCTCATCTCTGCAGGTCACTGCAACATAAAATAGGCTTGTCTCCTCAGAATGGATTCAGAAAGAGAGGAAAGACCATTCCTGGACTTCTCCCAACACACATTCAACCTTCTGTATCCACAGGTTCTGCACCTACAGATCGAACCACCTTGGCTAGAAACTATAATGAACCCTAGCCTGGCACTTTGGAGAGGCCTATGGTAGCACTATATATAGTAAGGGCTGAGGTGGCACAACAGTGAGGCCCGTGGTGGCACCGTGGCGAAGCCTACAGTCTGTGCTAAACATGTATGAAGTTTTTCCTTGTCATTATTCCTAACAAAACATAGTAAAATATCTTGCTAGTTTTTTTTCAGGTATTATAGCATTTATGGTATATTGGAAACCACAAGTAATCTAAGAACAATTCATAGTATATGGGAAGATGTGGTGGCTATTGTCCAGCTATCATGTCATTTGACAGCATCAGTGGACTTTGGTGTCCTAGAGAGGCCCTCGAACCAATCCCCAATGGATACCCAGGGATGGCTATGATCTGTTGTGTATTCAGGAGGGTGATGAAGATAACAATGACCTGATACTTTGTCATCAAAGAGCTCTTTTATGATTTTATTATTATCTTCCTCTGATGAGCCCTTGTTTTGAAAAAACTTATTTATGAAAACAAATCTATATCAAATAATACTCTATTTTTATTTTATTTTTTATTTTTCTATTTTAATTAATAGAAAATATACATCTCTGAAACGGCTTACCAGAGTTTTTGATCCACATGAATATTACCACATGGGAAAGATTAACTTCTAGCTCAAAATAAACAAAACTGGCATTTTAGTGTTTCAGAAAGTCTGCTACTTCCATCAGTAAGTAGTTTTCATGTAATGAAAATATAACAGGCTCTTAGGAACAGTAACTGAAAGAAGGATGGAAGCTCAGTGTCTTTGCCTTCGCTTTGTCTGGCTTTGGGTTGGACTCTTGCTCAATTCTGCATAGGTATGTTACTCAAATACACTCCAGCTCAAAATCGGTGATAACGTGCCCAATGTTCTTCCCCTTCAAACTGAAGGAACAAAGATTAGAGTGACTGAAGCATCTTACTGATGCTTTTACAATTCCTGTTCCAGATTCTAAAAAGGTACCAAAAGTTCTCCAGTCATTTTCCTAAATCTCTAGGCACCCTGGACTCCAGCAACGGCAGAGTCTGACCGGACACCCACACTCCCAGCCACCACCATCAAATGGGAGTGGTTATCCAGGTGGTGAGGAACAATCACCTCATGGGAACCACAGACTCCACCACCTTGGCCTACTTAGTAAGCCACTTTCGGAGATCCAGCAGCTGCACCTTGACCAGAGCTGCTTCATTCCGCAGACTTCTTGTCCTACTCCAATTCCTTCTCTACCTAATCCTAAAGTTCCTGTTAGTTTCACAAAGGCAGAGCTGGGAACCCTGAACCACTTTATTTCTTCCTCTTCCCAACCCCTTGATTAAACCTTTCTCTGTCTTTTTATTTTTTACAATTACTTATCTTTTTTGTCAGATTGGGCTGTATGGCTGAGCTCAGTTTGTTGGAGTTGTCAAAGCCAGGGCTTTTGTCCTAAAACTCTGTTTACAAAACACTCCACAAATATTCTTTTTCCATCTTTCTCTGTTTCCAAACCTGAATACCACGTTAAAAAGATTTTACTTTTAATTAACTAAAGGAGTAAACTATGGGCTGGGGGTGTAGTGTAGTGGCAAAGAGCTTGCCTAGCATGTGCAAGGCCTTGGGTTCAATCCCTAGCATCTAAAAAAAAGGAAAAAAATGTGCCTGGGCGTGGTAGTGCACGCCTTTAATCCAAGCATTCAGGAGGCAGAGGCAGGCAGATCTCTGTGAGTTCAAGGCCAGCCTGGTCTACATAGTGAGTTACAGGTCAGCTGGGACTACAAAGAGACCCTGTCTCAAAAAGACAAAAAAAAAAAAAAAAAAAAAAGAGCAATGCATCCTCATTGAAAACAATATTGTTGCTTTTTGTGGAAGTCTGCTGAAGGTATCATGTCCCTGTGGGAATCAGCAGGTGATGAACAAGCATGAAGGCAGGACTTTGAGGCAACTTCTGCTCTAAAGGGAATGATGAGAAGCCTTTCAAAGCTAGGCTTGTTGGTACGAGTCTATAACTTCAGCACTTGGGAGGCAGGGGGATTGCTGTGAGTTAGAGGCTTGTCTCAACTACATAGGGAATCCCAGTTCAATGAGCTACCTAATGAAACTCTATCTCAAGAGAACAAAAACCCATAAAACAAACAAACAAAAAAATAGAAAAGAAAAGGAAATCAGAGACAAAGAAAAAGAAAAGGACAAGTCAGAGAGCTGTGTAGTATACTCAGTGTGGGAGGCCCTGGCTGGGTTCAAGGCTCAGCATCTCCTCAGCCTTACTCTCATAAAAGAAAGTAAAAAAGAGAAAGAAAGGAAGAAAGCAAGCAAGAAAAAAGAAAGAAGGAAAGAAAGAAAGAGAAAGGAGAAAAGGAGGGGGAGAAGAGGAGATGGGAGGGAAGAGTTCCCATAATGAAGCAGTCATGGAGAGAATGGTGATAGCTGGGGACATGAAGCTGGGTGTGAAGTTCTTCCAATTCAAGTCAAGGAAGTCGGCATTTTTTTTTTGCTCTTCTTGGAAATTTGATAGAAATGTCCTTGGCTTTCTAGAATCAACTTAAGACTTGGACGTATGGAGAAAATTTCTTTCCATGGTGTCTAGGAGGCAGCCCTGGTTAGTTACCCTCATCTTATTGACAGGAAGAAATAGAAACAAGGAAATATTAGCAGACTAGACTCTGATGAGACCACAGCCTGAAGATGCCCCAGAGAACCAGGCTGCTATGGCTACCTAAGTTCTGTTTCTGGTAGTTAGGCAGCCTTAGGCAAGTCACATTTAGTTTCTATCTATATCAAATAGATGGAGCAATATTGAGACAGGGTCCTGCTATGCAGCCCAGACTGGCCTTAAGTTCATGATCCTCCTGTCTCAGTCTCTGGAGTTATAGGCACGTACTACTACACACAGCTCTATGTCACCAGTTTTATAATAGCCTGATTGGGTTCCCCTGGGGATCTAGCTGTGGCCACCAGCCAACTGACTACAGTGAGTAGACAGACATCTTCACAGAAGCACCTGGAAGATTTTATTCCCACCTAGTAAACAAGTCATGGGCAGAATATAAATCCCCTGACAGTCAAAAGCATCTTAACCACTGAGCCATCTCTCCAGCCCTACAGCCACCCCTTACCTCTGTAGGATCGGGCTCCTCTTCTGAATCGGCTATGCATTCCCTGCAAAGAGGAGGAAAGGTCAGCTCAGGCTGGGGAAGATCAGCTGGGATCTCTGCAGAGGTGAGTGGCCAGGAAGAATGTCCATCCCTTGCCTTCTTGTCAAGTCCTTGTTCTTTCTATACTAGTATTGTCCAGAAGAACTTTTTTTTGAACATTTTTTAAAATTTTTATTTATTTTCGTATGTGTATGAATGTTACTGTCTGCATGCAGGTTTGTGCACCCGTGTCGTGCAATGCTGTGGAAGTCAGAAGAGGGCGTTGAATTCCCCTGGAACTGGAGTTAAAGATGGTTTTCAACTGCCATGTGGGTGCTGGGGATCGAACCCGGGTCCTCTGCAAGAGCAGTCGGCGCTCTTAACCGCTAGGCCATCTCTCAGTCAGAAGAACTTTTTATGTAACAGAAATGTTTTCTGTCTGTGCTACTGGCTAATATAGTAGCCAGTAATTCCATGTGGCCACAGAGCACTTGAAATGTGACTAATATGACTGACTGATGGACTGAACTTCTGATTGTATTTAATTCATTTTAAATTTAAGGTAGCTGCATATGGATACTGGATTCCAGAATGGATGGTTAAGCTGAAGCCATCGGGACACTCTCTTCTCCACTATTGCTTATGTGGCCTTACCTATGCCCTTCACTGTGGTACCCTTGTGAGAAGTGTGCATATCTTCTGACCCCATCATCTTACCAACTCTAGTGACTTATGACAATAGTCTTTTATAAATACCTTATGGATGAATTCAAATACTTTTGTTTTTCTGTGCTGGGCACTAAACCTTGGGCCTAAGCATGCTCTTTACTGCTGGGTCACACCCTGGCCATTTTTCTTTTTTTTTTTTAAACAGAGTCTCACTATGTAGCCCTTGTATTGATCTCAAACTTGTGATCTTCTTGCCTCTGACTCCTCAGTGCTAGGATTGCAAACATCCACTATAGTCACTCAAATACATTTTTAAATAAAATGGCTCCAAAGAAAGCAGTCTAAAGCATGGAAGTGCCACTGATAACTTTCAAGTCAGTGCCCAGGTTCTTCTGCTGGAACTTGAATCCCAAGCATCCTGTCCAGAGGGGAGTGTGTGCTGTGTGTCCTGTGGCCATTTTAGGAAACCTTTCCCAACCTGGGATGCTTAAGAGGATGCAACTCCTGGTTACACTAGGACCATCTGTCAGTTTGGTGGCCTAATGGGGTGAGGCACAGAGGTGTACCTACCTGGCCAGGCAATGTGGAGACCACTTCAAAAAGCAGTAGTACACACAAGAGCTCTCTCTTCATTTTGTTCCCCATTTCTTCTGTGTCCCTTAAGTATCGGAAGAATTAAACATGTGATGCATGAGGACAAAGGGCATAGCAGATTCAAGACCCTGTGACTTTGCCTCCTCTGACACTTCTAGCATTGACACTCATACACAAGCATCTGGAAGATGAGTTGTGTGTGTGTGTGTGTGCACACACGTGTGCGTGTGCTTGAATACAGAGAGCATAAAAATCACCACCTCAGTTATTAAATATTCAATTCAGAGGCTAAAGAGATGGTTTAATAGCTAAGAGTACTGGCTGCTCTTCCACAGGACCTGGGCTCAATTCCCAGCACCCCATGGCAGCTAATACTCATCCTTAACTCCAATTCTAGAGGATCCAATGCTCTCTTCCAGCCTCAGGTGGGAACCAAGCATACAGGCATACACATGGTACATTTACATACACTTACATACACTCAGGCAAAATGCTCATACACATAAAATCAAAATAAGTAGCCAGGCATGGTGGCGCATGCCTTTAATCCTAGCACTTGGGAGGCAGAGGCACGTGGATCTTTGTGAGTTCAAAGCCAGCCTGGTCTACAGAGTGAGTTCCAGGACAGCTGGGGCTATAGGGAGACCCTGTCTCAAAAAGACAAAAAAATAAAATAAATAGAAAATATCAAATATTCAGTTCAGTGGCATTAAGTGCGCACGTGCACACACACACACACACACACACACACAGAGTCGTGAATTTACCACCATCATCCATTACCAGAAATTTGTCTTTGTGAAACGAAACCCCACACCATTAAAGTGTGGGTCTCTGCCCTCCCTGCCCCTTGCTACCCACCATTCTATTTTCTGTTCCTGTGAATTTGACTACTTTGCATCTATCACATGGAATTAAATAGTTTCTATCCTTTTCTGATAGGCTTAATGAACTTAGTATGATATCCTGAAGGGTCATCCATGCTATAGACTATGTCAGAATTCTTGTCCTTTTTAAGGCTGAATAATATTTCATTGTTTGGCTAAACCACATTTTTCTTATCCAGCAATCTGCTGATGGATACTGGCTGCTGAAAAGGATGGCCCAGAGATATCTGTGGGCCATCCCTGGTACTTCTTGGCCACCCAGGGACATAGCACCTGCACCTGGCTTCCTTGTAAGGAATCTCTGCTGGCCTAGGAGACTCAGTAATGTTCTCTCTAAACATTTCAAAGGCAGTTGTAGGGATTCTACCACTGGCATGTCATGGTCCCAGCTCACATTCCTCAGATATTGGGCTTTGCAAAGTGAAACAGACAGCACTGCTTCTGTGCATGGAGATGCCACCCCTACACCTGACGTTCTAGTCACATACACCAGCAGCTTCTGTGAAATGCAACCTGCAGGAACAGAGGCAGCGCTTGCCATTTGGCTATTAAACTCACATCTGCCTTAATCCCCAGTCCAGCTTTCAGCTGCTTTCCCCACAGCGCCTGCCCCTGGTGGCTGGAAGTAGGTTAGTTGGTCGGGTATTCTTCTGTGGTCTGGCAAGCCTACTCGCTCGGCTACACACAGCATCAAAACAGGGCCTTTCTTCCCTTGACTCATTTCCCTCCAGTCACAACAACTGTGATTCCCAGCCTCCCCACTCAAGACCCAGGATTCCAGGGCTGCTGGCTGAGAAGCTGCCTGGATCCATCTTGCCAGGGCTGGCTCTGGTTTCTTTGAAAAGAAATGCTTTTTGTAAGTGCTGTCCAGACATTTCATATATCCCAAGCTCCCTTCAGCTCCAAGATAAAAACAAAAGGGCAGGGTTAGCCGGGAGACTGCTGCCTGCTTAATTCAAATGGGGCTGCTGGGAGGTAGCATAGAGCTATAGGGAGAAGGTAGTGTGCCAGGCATGAGGGGTGGAATAAAAGTGGTTCAGTAACAAAGTGCATTTGGTTCTCCTGGTGACAGGCAGAGGAGAGAGAACCTAGCCTCAGTGGAGGAGCATAGAGTGCCAAGGAGGGAACACACAACCACAGAGGAGGGAGTACCGAGCCTCGGGGGAGGAAGCACCAAGCCTCGGGGAGGAAGCACAGGGCTTCAGGGAAGGGAATGTAGAGCTGATGAGGAGGGAGTACACAGTCACAGGAGAGGGAGCACACAGCCTTGAGAGGATGCACAGCTATGGGAGAGAGGTTGGAGTTCTAGGGATGATGAGTGAAATAAAAGTGACTCTGTGAGTACAAGCTGCGAACCCAGGAGGAGTCAGTCCTATTCTCCTGACCCCACCCTCTATGAGTATTCTCCAAGGCAGAAACAGAAGGGCTTCTGGGGGCTTTGCTCTCCCTGGCATCCCTAGTGGGATGAACTAATGGCTGTGCTCTCAGGCATTAAGGACTTGCTACTTATCTTCTTCAGGGCTTTTGGCCTTGCTGAGCCTCGAGCCAGTGCAGATGAGTTGCACATAAGCAATACAAAAAGTCCCACCATAATCACAGTGAACTGCTGGATAGGCTGCGTGGCAGAAGGGGATGACTGGGAAATTAGTCACCAGCCAGCTGGAAAACTGTATAGTGTCAACAGCACAAGAGGAGGAAGAGAAGGAGGAAAGCCATGTCCTTGTTTGGCTTTATGGAAGGTGTGGTGTAGAGGTCAGAAGCAATGCCTAGATGAAAAATAAACTGACGGGCCTAAGTACGGACCCAAACTCAGGGCCTGCAGGCAGGAGTCCAAGTCAGCAGACCCTGGGTCTGTTGTTTGCTCTAATTTGGTCAATTGCAAGAAAGTGCAATGTCATTTGCTGGCACCCCTGTTCCCAACTGTCAGGGCTTGGTTCTCCCCAAAGCATCTCCAGCATGTGCCTACGACCAGCCTCTAAGCTTCATGTGATTAGCCTCAGGAAGATCTGCACACTTAGCATGCTCTCCAGGCTCTACCTCCTACCGGGTTACCTGGTTATTTGGGACAAGTAGCAAATGATGGTTGTGGGTAAAGGAAGTTAGAAGTCCATTCTGCATCTTCTTGAGATAAAAACAGAAAGAAACCCTTTAGTGATCTCAGATCCTTCTGAAGAAAAGCCAAGGTTCAACTAGTCAAATGTAAGTTGGCTAGTCAGTGCCATAAAATGTTCACCCCATAACAGACGAGTGTGATGGGGAAAAAATGTTCACCCCAAAGCTCGAGTCTGAATAAACAGAATTCAGCATCCATCTAAGCCCTTCGTGCTCCCTCCACTCCCTAAAGCGAGCACCACCCTACCCAGGTGCAATTAATTATCGGGGAGGGAACTAATTTGATAATTCCTCAGACTGCCTCTGGGTGTCAACATTCTTGGGTCAGAAAGTAATGATCAAAATTTTCATCTTGTCATTACACAAACTTATCTCACTCTTACCAGCCTTGGTAGCATTGCTGTGAATGAGAAATGCACATGGATGAATGCCATTTGCTTCCTGAGCAGGGATCCTAGTGCTTACTACTTTCCTGGCACTGAGACTTCAAAGCACCTGCATATCCATTATTTGCTTCAAAAAACTGACCTCATTTTACAAGTGAGGACAAGATGGAACCTCCAAAGCACAGAATGGCCTCACCTCAAGGTGACACACCCTGAAGAGGTGGTATTTGGATGGAAACAGACTATTTAGTTCTCCCAGGTGAAGCCCAGAGTTCTTCCCACTCACGCTTGCTGCTTCACATGTTCTTTACATATTTTTAGAAATTTTGATGCTGAGAATTGAATGTAGAGCCTTACACATGCTAAGCACATGTTCAAACATTGAGCTATAGCCCAGCTCTACCAGGGACATTCTTGATGTGCTCCAGGTTGATACCAGAGAGGGGTATATCACAATGCAAGGAACACAACCCTTGAACTCTCAACTTAGATCGCCCAACTGCCACTTATAGGTCTGGCTGGGTGATGCTGTTTCTGTGAGCCTCAGTTTCTGGCTTGTAATGAGCTAATCATTTCCATCTTGCTGAATTGTCTGAAAGTTAGAGAAGCAAGTTAGATAAGAACCCTGGGTGCCCAGCACATGGTAGGTTGCACCACACTATGTCAGAAATACCTTCGTCAGCCAGGGACAAGTTGATAGAAACTAGTGAAGCAGAAGAGGAATCAAGTTCTCTGGGGTGTCATGGTGTGCAAGTGTTCATACTAAATCCTGTTTCTTAGCTTGCGTGACCCGATACTTAACAAGTGATAGAAAATGTCCTGCCCTTCATCGGTGTTCAGAGAACAATATATTCAGAACCCATTATTTCTTGAATGCAGGGTGGAACCTAATACCCTAACTTTACTCTGTTTTCTTATTTGCCTTTCCCAGGTCTGTTTATAACACACATTCAGGGCCTCAGCGACTCTCTGAGAAATCTGAAATTAGCTCTGAGACATCTAGGAGATCGGGTGTCATGACTGAGCAGGCCTATAGGATGCGCAGCACCCAGACATCAGGAGAGTGAGGAACACATGAGATGGTGAGGAAGTTGAGAACACAGAAGCTCTTGTCCCTTTCCCTCTGCAGCCCAGGTGGCAGGCACCAGCTCTTGGAAGAATAAAACAAGTTTCTCTTTCTGTGGACTTTGTTTAGTGTCAACAGCCAGCAGGAGGAAGCTAAGAGCAGACTTTCTTCCACTGTGGGTACTTGGGTTACTGGCTTTTGCTCCCGCACATCCGTCCTCAGCTACCAGAAGCCCAGCTCACATCAGATGCTCAATAAAGATTTCCAGCAAAGGGGCTTATGCCATGGGGACTCCTCACAGTCCCTCAGTACATCAAACCCCCACCCAGATAAGCTCCCTTTTCTTGGCCATCATGAAAGATGATCTACCCCTGTCATCAAGTGCCTGTTGATATGCAGGAGGCACAAGCCACCTATGTCAGACACACTATCTGGGCTTGAAGAAGTAGTGGTTTAGGACAGGCTGTGCAGAGAACTAGATGCTCACATACCAGGGTCATGTATGCATACCTCTCAAGGGCAAATAGATATGAGCCACATGCCCCAGGCTCCTCTTTGGGGTGTCCCTAGAAGGAGACAATATTTGGAATATCGAAGGTTCTGTGTGTGTGAGGGCTTCGGGGGAGTTCTGTGTGAAGGGCTTACTCCCTAGGTGTCAGCTAATGAATTATTTGTTCCCACACACTAAACAGAATAGACACTTGGTATAAAGATCTAGAGTGTGTGCGGCAGACCAACCCTGTAGTAAGCATCTCAGAGGTTCTAGGTAGAATCAAGTTTTCTAGGTCAATACCCAAATAAACTCTGGAAGCTGCTGTTGGTATACGCATTGCATAGTCAGTCTGTATACCTCAGTTGGACCTGTAAGCCATGAATCACTCCCAGTATCTTGGCTGTAGCATATCAGGCAGCTGCTAAGAACACCCAGCTATATGCGTCCTATTAGGAGAACAGCTTTCTGGGCCGTGGTGGCTAGCCCAGAGCTCTCCTAGCTGCCTCCTCAAACATGCCTATGAAATGTGTGCTGCACAACTAGCATCTGCCTCATTATCTTTTCTAGTAACCAGGAATTGAGTTTATTTTCTCTTCTATCCCCATCTACAAAAGTCTGTCTTCCCCCCCGACCAAAAAAACAAAACAAAACAAAAAAACCAAAAAAGCAGGAGCCAGGCATGGTGGCGCATGCCTTTAGTCCTAGCACTTGGAAGGCAGAGGCAGGTGGATCTCTGTGAGTTCAAGGCCAGCCTGGTCTACAGAGCGAGTTCCAGGCCAGCTGAGGCTACAGGGAGACCCTGTCTCGAAAAGACCAAAAAAAGAAAGAAGAAAGAAAGAAAGAAAGAAAGAAAGAAAGAGAGACAAATTAAAAAAAAAGCTGGACATAGTGACACATACCTTTAGTCCTAAGACTTGGAAGGCAGAGGCAGGTGGATCTCTGTGAGATGGAAGCCAGCTTGGTCTACATAGTAAGTCCCAGGCCAGCTAGGGCTACAGGGAAACCCTGTTTCAAAACAACAACAACACAGTCTGTCTCCCAAGTAGGATGCTGTGTGCCAACATCTGAAGACTTGGTGCCTGACCAAGGCTCAAGTAATTTTCTTTCCTTTCTCTCTTACTCTTCCTTCCTTCCTTCCTTCCTTCCTTCCTTCCTTCCTTCCTTCCTTCCTTCCTTCCTTCCTTCTTCCTTCCTCCTCTCCCTCTCTTCCTTCCTTTTTGAAATAAGATCGCATTTTCCAGGCTTGCCTTGACCTTCTGGTCCTCTGCCTCCACCTCTGAGTGCTAGGATGACAGGCGTGGGCCATCACACCCAGTTCATGTGGTGCTGAGGATCAAACCCAAGGCTTCCTATTAGGCGAACAAGCTTCCAGCTCTAATTCTCAGTGAATCTGGGTCAGCCTCACTCTGCTTGCACTGGAAGTGGGACCCATTGCACGGCTAACCCTAAGGTGCCATTTGGTCTGGGTTTCTGGATTTAGCTGCCTCAGGCAGAATTTTCTTCCAGGATTCCCAAAGCAAATGGCCCAAAGAAGAAATAAACAGAATATTACAACCCTTCATTGTCTGTCCTATTTCATCAAAACTGAGTTGAAAATCACTCACAGAAAACAAAATTTATAGAAAAGAGAAACTATTCTGACACAGCATATCCACAAATGCCATTGAGTCAGATCACAATTGACGATTTCAACTCAAATGCCAAAGGATCTCTCACGGATACTTCACATCTTAAGTGGATTTTGCAGTTTGAATAAAGCTAAACCCACTAAACCCACAGCCACAACTGATGAGCCATGCTACCTCAGCACCAGACTGAAAACAACCCACATGTGTTCTAGAAGTTTTAGAAGCCCTAAAGCTTACACCAGTCCTTTCAAATTGATGAGCCATGCTAGAGTCCCGAGTTGCTATAAACCCTGCGCTGAGTACACTGAACATTTTTCTGTCTCAGGAGCTTTAGCTGTTTATGGTCAGATGGCTGTACCCTGAAAGCACGCCTGAGCTGCTTGCTGGGGTTGAAATTCACTGGTCTGCTGTTGAAATCCACACTGTAGGCTGCAGGGGACGCAGTACTCAGTGCAGTACTCAGTGCATGAGTGGCCAAGGAACGAAGCTGGTCCTCAGCCCCTCCTGGCTTTATCAGCCACCATCCTGGGTCTGGGATGAAGCAGGCCATATGCTGGGGATCTCAAAAGAGGCTTACCAAATAATCTGGAAACTCAGTCCTAAGCCACCTGGGACAGGGGCGAGGGAGGCTGCCTTTCTGCTGCCTGGCTCCCCCGAGAACACACTTCAGGTGGAATAAACTGGTGGCCAAAGGGAATCCTTTCTGTTTGTGTGTTTCCAGTGTGTGGGCTGGGTCTGAGTCCCACTCTACCCTTGGCTAGCCACAGGCTGGCATTAATTTGTTCTTAAGCCAAAGTCTGGATCCCAGAAAGAATCACAAGTCATCTTTCAGGAATTCTACTACAGTTTGTATTTGAGAATTCGTTCACAGAATTACACACACACACACACACACACACAATTTTTTTCTGACTTCAGCTGCATAAAACCACTATATCATTCCAAATCGGCCATTAAATAAATCATTGCTACTGCAGTTCTTTGCACTTAAGTTGTCTGAGAGGTCAGCATGCTTTCCTTCCCTCCCCCCGGGGCCCCCACTTCCCTGCCCGCTGTCCCAGTGAGGTCAAGAAAACAAAGGTACAGAAAGAATCCCGAGAGCCTAGAAACTTTCCTGCAGGGAGTATTGGGAAAACCCGGCAGTGACGCTACTTTCCCCTGCACTCGGAGCGCCCTTTACGATGTCGGCACACTTGATTGATGCACATTGAGTAAAGGCAGAACTGACTTTGTAAGTTTTTGTCGGGGATGTAGGGAGACCAGGCAGTTTTCCATCCCGACTCCAGGAGGATGTACAAGTCCCTAAAAGTCCCCTCTTCCCTCTCTCAGCAGTCTTGCCTAACCGTCCTGCGGAGGGCAAATCCCTTCTTGCAGCATCGCCAGCCTCAGTTTCTCCATGGTCCACTGAGGGAAGAAGGCAGCTCAGACGGCAGCCCTCTCGCCACTTCTAGGCACGACGGCACGGCAGCTGACTCTAGGTCACTTCCCTGCAGTCCTGGCCTGCTCCCATTGTCCATGAGACACTCCAGTGCCATTCTTTTCGCTTTCCCGTTACAGTGCACACAGATTCTGTAAGAAATTCGTCCTGCCTGTTCTCTCCCTTCCCCTGACCACCTCATCTCTGAATCACTCCAGCCTATTCCTACCGCCTCCTAACCACTTCAGCCCACTCGGGTCATTGCAGAATTCTCCCCTTGGATGGATGCTTGCTTGCTCACTTGTCCTCTTTTGCAGGAATTACAAGCCCATGCTTTTATTAAGCATTCCTTAACTGGCTCAGTTTGCACAAAAGATTTTAAAGGGGCGGAAGAAGAAAGAGCCTACTGTTAGGCGCAGAAGTTCAACTCACCCTGAGCTCTTGCCGCCTTCCCTCCCTTGCAAGGGGCTTCAGTTTGGCGCTGCGTAGTTGGGCTCTAGCGGGCTCTGTCTCCCCGAACCGCTCCAGCCAATTTTAAGGTTCAGGAGGGGGTGGGGCCAGTGGCCCTTGAATAGGCGGGTTTCTCGTTCGCTGGAGGATGCTCAGTGGACAGGCCGGCGTGGGGAGCCAAGCGGGCGTGCCTGTGTTGGAAGGCGGGGGAGGAAGCGCCCCTGGAGGAGCTGGCTAATCTTGGCCTGGCGCCAGCCTGATTATTCACCATCCTGATGTCATCGAACCAGGAATTTTCAGAGTTGAAAGGGAGTTAAGAATCATCCTGTTTTAAAATCCTGGTCTCAAAAGATTAAAGGGACTCTCAGGATCCACTGCTTTAAGCCCCTATCCCGACAATGGGTGTTCTAGGCAGGGAGAAAGGGGGTCTTCTGGAAATTGAAGCAGTAACTGTCTCTTCGGGACACACAGAGCAACTACCACCAGGCAGAGATGCACCCCACTTGGGGCATGGAAGTGACTAGGGACAGTAAATACGTGGAGGCAAAGCTGCTGTCCTCTCCTGCATCATGCCCCTGCCTCGCATTTGCTGTCAGCCCTTTTGGGCTGAAACTCTGCCCTGCCATTCATCCATCAAGAGCTTCCAGAGAATTGTTTCCCTTCTCTGGAAAAGTAAAGAACTGGACAAGTCCTTTCATCACTGGCCCTCTGAAATTTCATCGTGAGCCACTTTTCCTTAACCCCCCAGGGGCCAATTAGAGCTCTGGAATTTGCTTCTGGAAACAGACAGCCCTTTCAAGGGCTAACTAACACCTTTCCAGACTGACAGATGCCTCAGCGATCCTCAGGGCTCCAGTCAGTCAAGCTTCCAGCCTGAAACTGTTAAGCTTCTCCACAGGCCGTCCCCACAACACTTGAGCTCTGCCGGGGCTGTCTATTATTCTCCGCTGCTGTGTAGCCCAGGGGAAGGTTTGCCAGTGGTCACATGCACTCCCAACTTTCCTGAAACGTCCCCATGTGACTGAGGCCAGTTAAAACCCAAAGGCCCTGGAAGCCCAGGCTTTTGTGTTCCTATCCCATAAGAGCTTGTTTTCACCCTGGCAGACTCTGGGGAAGCCTGAGAAGGGGGAGATTGGTGTGGGAGGCTGGTATAATAACAATGGGGACTTTGATTTCAATCAAGAGATCGCTGTGGGAGTGGGGAAGGGCAAAATAAACCTTGGTGACATCACATCCTGGGAAACTGGCCTCAAAACCCTTTGCTTCCAAGAAAGAAATAAAATCCAAGGCTAGATAACATGGGGACAGGGTAGGGAGGAGGAAGTGGAAGAGTCCCTAAGGCTGGACTCTGCAGTAGGACTCCTTCCTACACTGTGTTACCTGTGGGAGCAGAGGGAAGACTGAGGGAGCCCTTTGTCACCGCAGTGGCCAGCCACCGACAGGGCACCAAGACAAAGAGCAGGCTGAGACCCAAAGCTGAGTAAGAAGTGATGTGATTCGGTGGGAAGCCCAAGAAAAGAGAAGTGGGCAAGAAGCCTATGGCAATGTGGCTTTGAGCCAGCAGGCAGGCATTCTGTTTATGCAACTAGAGGGTTTACTTTTGGAAGCTAGCTGGATTTTCAGGGATAACAAGGTAAATGTCAGGAAGGATCTGAAATTGAGGTTATGGTGGCATGCTGTAGTGCAGTGCTGCCCGCAGCATGCCATGGCTAGTTCTGTCGTGAAAACAGACTCTCACAGATTGGCCCTAGGTCCCTTCTGGTGTGGAGGAGGCCTGACACTCCAAACAGCCAGAAGAGACAGCTACTCTGCCCTCCTCTCCCTGAGGATATGTGAGCTGTCATCAATTGGTGTGGTGGAGAGCGACTTCTGTGCTGTAATTGACCATGATCTCCCCTATATTCTTGTAAGGATCCCCAACTAAACTCATTGTTTAATTCACTGAACTAATACTCGTGGAGTTGTTTCTTTTGTCTGTCCAGTGCCCTATCTAGAGTGAACAGATGTTTACCTCCTCTGAGAGGTTAATGCAACATATACATTGTCTAGGCCTTCATCTAGAGTAGAGACACTGACCAGTTAGACCAGGTGTGTACATTGCGTGTGTGCGCGCACACACACACACACACACACACATACACACACGTGGGCACACACCCTGAGAAAAAAAGAGATGGGACAAAGTGAAGTTATGAAAGTGGCCCTTAGAAACAGAGGTACCTGTGAAGAAATGTTTACCAGGCTATATGGAAGTTTGGAATGATTAAAATAAAAAGTGAAAAATCAGGTTATTTTCTTGGCCCAGTAATGGTTCGGAATATTTAGCCCAACAAAAATGTTTTAAAATTCCCACACAAGATTATAATAAGACTAAAACTAACAGATTTTGTTTGTTTTGAGACAGGCTATATAATTCAGGCTGACATAGAACTCAAAGCCGTAGACCATCAAGCCTCACCCTAAAACATTATTTTGGGTTTTTTTTTTTTTTTTTTTGAGATAGGGTCTTCCTGTAGCTCCATTATTTTGACTATATGAAACTGAAAATAACGTAAAAGTTCAAAAATAGAGGAAACAGCACCATATTCTATATCAGCATGGTGCAATATTGTGTTAGTATTAGGAGAGTGATAGCATAATTATATAGATTTATCAAAATTAATCATACCACCTTGCCTCGAAGAAGTAGAAAAAATTGTATATGAACTGTAATATAAACTCTATAAACCCCACACGGATATGGATAAAGATTAAAACAAAGCATTAATTGTTGGGGTGTTACGACTATTGATGAATTATTTTCCATTCTTTTCCTGATACTTTTACAGTGTTTTTAAAAAATGATGACACTGAATGCAGGCAAGTTTTGATATGCCTGGCCCATGAATCTGACACAGGCAGGCATGGGGAGGTCATGGCTATCCATAGAAGCATATTATATGTTCAGTCAATTCCTTGGTGTAGGAATCAAGAATCTATGAAGCAGAACTTCCTTCCCCCAGGCCTATATCCACCTCATTTGAGTTCCAGTGGGCAAGCAGCCCTGAATGCTCTGTGGCCCCAAGCAGAGGCCTGGGTTGGACACCAAGATGTTTGTTTTTTCTGTTTGCTCTTTGTTTACATTTGCTTTCTTATGTTTCAGATGAGAGCAGTAGACTTATAGGATTATTATGTGACTCAAATAGGATGCCATGGGAAAATGCTTTGAACTAAAACACCTGCTATTGGGCATTTTATAAAACATCTTATTCACATGTTTTCAGGGCTGGAGATAGGGCTGAGTGTCAAGGTGCCTGCCTCCCCTTGGGCAGAAAGCCCTGTGCAAGGGAAAGCCTTTGGTACACCAGAGATAGTGAAAGGGGCTCTACAGACTTTGCACCTCAAATTTTCTCAACTTGTCTTCTAAGCAACATTAATGTTACACACATGAACAAAATTCAAAGTTAATAATTTTTAAAAATTTATTCTTGTATGTGTATGAATGTACTGTCTGCATGTAGGTCTGTGCACCCGTGTCGTGCAATGCCGTGGAGGTCAGAAGAGGGTCTCGGATTCCCCTGGAATTGGAGTTCTCCTGGAATTGGAGTTACAGACGGTTCTTAGCCGCCATGTGGGTGCTAGGGATCGAACCTGGGTCCTCTGCAAGAGCGTCGGTACTCTTAACCGCTAGGCCATCTCTCCAGCCCCAAAAGTTAATAAATTTTTTTCTTTTGAAAGTACTATCATCACTACATTCAGTGAAAGAAGATAAGAGGGGAACTGTGTGGAGGACAAGAAGTGTATGGGAACTCTATGCCTTCTGCCTGGCTTAGCCATGAACTGGAGACTGCTTCAGGAGGGCTACAAAGCTGGCTCAGCAGTTAAGGGTATGCACTGTTCTGCTCTTACAGAGTACCCGAGTTCAGTTCTCAACACCCACATCAGGCAGTCTATAACTTCAGCTCCAGAGGAATCAATACTGCTGGCCTCTGCAGGCACCTGCACTCACACACATGTACCCAAACAGACACAGACATGCATACACATAAGTAAAATAATAATAATAAATAGATCTTTAAAAACTACCCTGAGAAATGTCAATTAATTCTAAAAGTCCTTAAAATGGAAATTATGGCAATTTCTGATATTCTGAACTTATAGCTATAATATTTATTATGCACATTATACATAAGGACTTTATTTTGAGGAGAACAGTTGGTTTGTGAGATCATTTACTGCCACCTACTTTCATGCCAGCATACTATACCCACAACCAGCTAGAAGTACTCAGTCATTTTTTTGGGGGGCGGGGTCTTTTCGAGACAGGGTCTCCCTGTAGCCCCAACTGTCCTGGAACTCACTCTGTAGACCAGGCTGGCTTTGAACTCACAAAGATCCTCCTGCCTCTGCCTCCCAAGTGCTAGGATTAAAGGCATGTACCACCATGCCCGGCTATCTGGCAACTTTAAAAGTGTCTATGGTTCTTAAGTTTAGAAAAATTGAGCTATTCTAATTGGAGTTATTTTTTCTTTCTTCTGTTTTGCTCTGTGGTGCTGGAAATAGAACCTGGGTCTCTTACACAAGTTCTCTACTTCTGCCCAGCTGCTCAGATGTCTACCCTCAATCCTTGTATTTCAAGCCTCAGCACACTGAAGACAGCTCCCAAACCCTGCCAGCCAAAGTTGGGGCACTGCACTCCACTTCTTGCTCTTCTGTTCCTACACTTCTTGTTCTTCTGTTCCTTGCAGCCCAAGGAATTTTCATGTTTCCTTTCAGCCTCTGTGCTCACTCTTTTGGTTGTTTTGGTGTTTCTTTTAAAATGACATTGGCAATAACCTAAATCAAGTGGCCATAATTAGGTCCCTCCCTTCTGACCCCACAATGACACCAAGGTGTAAGGAAGTAGTTATGTCTGGGGCAGGCTCTCTGGAGAGTCCCCAGGGCCCTGGAGCTCACCCCAAGTTTCTCAAGAGGGAAGTGCCACCCTAGCCTGCAGGGTGACTTAGGTACCAGTGGCACTTGCTTCTCTTCTGGTTTCTGACTGGGGGCTGCCTGAGTCCAGGGTGAAAAGGGAAGCACTGTTTAACTGGTCTCACCTTTCCTCTGTAGTGCTACAGGACATCCCTCCCCAGCCTTCTTCCTGAGCCAGACATTTTTGCCGAGTGAACAGGGCTTTACTATCACTCCCCACAGCTCATCTCCCCACCCAGGCAAAAAACGCATGATTTGTAAGGATGCCCTTTTACCTCATTCTAACTGCATCAAACATTTTTCCCCTATGAGGGATTTATAACAATCCAAACAAACCTGAGGTCATTTCCCCCACCCTAGCCTTCCTTTATCTGTGGGGCACAGGGTTTCCTGTATAATTTTAGTCACAGACAGGAATGGTGACATCTCAAATGTCGCTTGACCTAGACTACTTGTACAAAGTGCTTGAGTCTACTGCTTTCATTAGAAGTTAAGGAAGTGATCTGGAGGGGTAGATCGCTGGCACAGAGCACCTGGCTAGCACGTGAGAAGCCCCGTTTTCTTCCATGCCAGCTCTGCAAAAGTAAAAAGGAAGGAAGGAAAGAAGGAAGACAAAAAAGGAAAAGAAGTTAAGGGAAGCCACCAGATCATGAAACACCGAATGGACTCTGTGGACTGGATTCACATGACCTAACTCAGGAAAGACCTTCCATCAGCATTTACCTGCCGTAGCCATGGACTGCCTGCTCCCCTCATTCTAGTTACCCTTGTGTGGCCACCAAGTGGGCAGCCATGGGACCTGAACGAATTACTCAGAAGTGAAAAAGGACCAGGGGACTGGTGTCGTTTCTTTACTTTTATTTTTCTATCCACACATGAGTGATAAAGATACAGAGGACTCTGCTTTTATACTCATATTCATTAGATTCACCGCTAAATATCTATAGAACAAAGAATAATAAGAAAGTGGACAGCTCAGTTAAACATGAGCAGGATAGCATTATCACCGTGGCATGCCTTCTTGGGAGAACAAAGTGTCTCCTGAGAAACTAGGGGAGTGCAAGCATTCTGGAGATAAATAACTCCTCAGCAAGCATTCTTTCATAAACTTTCTCATGAGAAAAAGCTGTCTAGTCATACATGCTCAAGGTTACACTTTAATTTGCCAAGCATATTTTTTAAAGACATAGGAACACTGTTTCACGGTCCCTTCACCCTCGGCTGTATAAGGACTAGTATGGAAATTAGATTGTGATGTGGAGAAATAAATCAGGTAATAAGGCTCTTTGGTGGTCTCCCCAAGGGACTGAGAGCATAGAAGAGGCTCTAGCTGAAAATGCAAAATGCAATCTGAAACAACATTTGGTGTATAGGGGACACTCAAGGAGAGGGTGTCTAACAGGTCTTCTGTTTGGACTAAAAGGCCAGAGTTACCAGGATGTCAGTGGGCACTGTGGTGACGGGACACAAAATCCAACTCTCCAAGGGCCAAAGGCTACAGGACCACCATAAAGAGTAATGGGCATCCAAAGGGCAAAAGCCACGGGAAGCACGATCTGGTGAGGGAGGCGTCTGACAGCAGCCAGAGGGTATACTGGGTCATCCAGGAAAGTGGAAAGTGTTCCTGCTTCTTGATGGTGTGGCCCTTTAAGTGACCACAGCATAGCCGTGAAACCTAGAGGAGGGCGAAATTACCAAACTAGACCCATTTTTCCTTCTGTGTACTAGGCTGATCTCTAAATAATGAGTTTTCCAAAGTAGAAAAAAACTCTATTTGCAAGGCCCAAGTGGGATCTACAGCTCTCACTCAATTCTGCTTCCCAGGGACAGAGTTTGGGACACACATGCAGTAAGTAAAGAAGGAAGGCAATTCAAGACACGGGAAAGATTGCTGGAGACAGAGTCATCAGTGTCTACACATGGAGTGGGTGGTCATGGCTTCTCATTGGCACATGTTCAGAACATGGTAGCATCCACGTGATCTGAGGGCAGAGTTTTCAGCACCTGGACATCTAAAATCACCCATCAGCACCTGCACAGGCACAAAAAAAGAATCAATGGATTTGACAAAAACAGCTTTCAGGTCTCTGCAACTGTGTTATCACAACTGTTTTCAGAAAGTCCACAGGAAACCTCCTGAAGAAATGACTTTAAGAGACAACTGAGATGGGCGTGGTGGCACTCACCTTTACTCCCAGCACTTGGGAGGCAAAGGTAGACGGATCGCTGAGTTCAAGGCCAGCCTGGTCTACATAGTGAGCTCCAGGCCGCTGGAACTAAAGGGAGACCCTGTCTCAAAAAGTCCAAGAGAGAGAGAGAGAGAGAGAGAGAGAGAGAGAGAGAGAGAGAACTGAGAGGAGGAGTTAGGGAAGTAGAAAGAACAAAGTGGATTGTGTGGATGAGATGGCAGCTATGTTTGCGGATTGGTAATTACCGAAGCTCATCAGGATTTTGCCTGGTGGGGTCTTGGAGACTGAAGGCTTATTCTGAGGGTTATGTTCGTAAGAATTACACCCTGGAGAGATGCTTCTGGACTGTGAAAGACAGTCACAATTGTAAGCCCTTCTTTTAGTAATGCCTAGCACACCACCACAGCCCCATTTATTAAACAAAACAAAGAAACAAACAAAAACCCAGAGAAAAACAAAAGACCCCACCCCCCAGGTTGGGCATGTTCTACCAATTCCTGGTTGTTGCTGATTGTTACACAATTGAGTGTTTTGTGCTGGGGTCTTTATGTTAACTATGATGTTCATTTCCACAAATGGCATCTCCTATAAGAGAGACAGAGGATGTGTCTGTATTAATTGGTTTTCTGTAACTATACCAAAACACCTGAGATAAATAACTTACAAAGAGAAAAAGTCTATTTGTAGCAGAGCACACCATTTAGTGCATAAGCCATGAAGAGTAAAGAGGACAGGTTGAAGTCCCGAAATCCCTTTCAGGAACAAGGTCCAACAAATTAACAACCCTCACTAAACCCTTCCTAAGATTCATAGCACAAAACAACAGTACAACCCTGGTGACCAAGTCTTTAATACATGGACCTTTCCTGACTTTCAAAACCCAAATTATCTCAGATTCATTCACACTAACAGGAAGCAGAGACCCAAAGGAGGGACTAGAAAGCAAGGTGACTTGCAGGGACTAGAAAGTTGCCCACTAGCACATGAGAGAACCCAGCAAAGTCAATGAAAATAAAA
Source organism: Rhizomys pruinosus (assembly GCA_009823505.1). Classification (NCBI taxonomy): domain Eukaryota; kingdom Metazoa; phylum Chordata; class Mammalia; order Rodentia; family Spalacidae; genus Rhizomys; species Rhizomys pruinosus. The sequence continues at coordinate 1,620,723 of VZQC01009088.1, read as the reverse complement.
TATGGGCTTCACTGAGACAGCAGGACAGCAGGTACCAGGGACTCTGCCATGGCCCATGGAGAATCCAACATCAGCCTCTCCTGGGCGGCAGCTCAGTGAAGATGGAGCCTGTTAGGGTTTTGTCTGCTTTTGCCCACAGAGCCCGTACAATTCAGAAATCCAGATGCCTGCTGGTCAGAGGGGTCATGCTATGCAGACTCACAGGGTGAGAGGTTTTCTGGAGCTCACGGCACCCCTGCACCGTGCACTGCATCCTGTGCTTAGCACTTGGCTACTAGGCTTGTGTCTCCAGGGTTGCAGATACTTCAAATGGTATTTCTCCTGCTTGTGTCTGTCCTGAAGGGAACAGAAGACCCTTTTCTAAGTCCCCTCCTGGCTCTCTCTGCTTCCAAACCCATCAGAAACCCCCATTCTTCACAGGAATGATTTCTCTCAAAAGCCATAACCTACTGCTTCGGGAAGGTGTTGACCAGGAAGCTGCAGTTTCAGAGGACACTGTGCCCTCACCTTGCTCTGTCTTGTCAAGCATGAGACAGGTCACTCTTTCCATCCCCAGGAATTCCCGAAGCATCCTGTGGTCAGAAGTTGTCTCTGTGCCTGGAGCCCTGTGGTGGCCGGAGGTCCGGGTGAGTGGGCTCCACTGGAAGAGCCTCCTGGCCTACTGCTGCTCTTCAGTGAAGAGAGCCAGAACAGAGAGATGAATAAGCCACATCCGGAACACATCTGCCCCAAGGCTCTGACATTTGCAGTTAGCAAGGACATGTCCAGAATTGAACCATGGCAGGAGCTATTCGCTGAGGGCTTAAACAAGGCACTTAACTTTTCCAGGACAGTTGCCTCATCTATAACATCAGGGTTTGGGGGAACCCCAACTGCGTGTGGCACTGATAAGTAAACATACATCGAACAATCTCCTGGTAGGGGCTGTAGCTCAGATGTATAGCACTTGCCTGGTGTGCATAAGGCAAAGTTCTATCCCCAGCATTGAAAAAACTTCATCTTTATGAAACTACTTCCTAAACTCCAGACCAGAAAGGCGTTAGAACCCAGGTTCTGGGGAAAGAAGTACAGCCAGCTCTGCACACCACCTCACAAGCTGGCCTCTGGGTTTTGTTGGGTCACCCTGAGGCCATTCAGCTAGACTGGGAGAAGGTAACTGTACTGAGGGCTGACAGCAAATGGCTGGAAAGGCTTTAGAGCAGCATTTCCCTGAACACTTCTGCCTCTCCTAAACAGGAAGTGGTGCCTGAGTGCTCAATTCCTATAAATGGTTCAAGGTAAAGCAACAAACAAAAATAGATCTGAAATTGTTCTGTCCAGCAAGAGGTTGGGTTAAAACGTCAAGCACAATTGTTTATTAGTGTGTGCAGGTCATAACCCCTCCTGCAATGAAAGTGGCCCTTGTTTCCATTTCCATCGTCCTCCACACTTCCTCAACTGCAACTGGAGACGTCAGAGAACCGTGACTCTCCCATCGGCACACACTGGCACGCCCATGGAAAGAACATTTGGGGGGGCCCAGACCTACATTCTTATTTTGCAGGTGTCAGGTCCATGGGTGTGGCTGCATTCCTGCAAGTGGTTGCTGCTGGCAACTACACGGTTCTGTGATGTAACGTGGTTCCCTTGTGTCATCACCACAAGATTTTACAGGGAGGAAGTCTTCTTCCTGTTAGAGCCAACAGTGACCACTGCCACGCCTGCTGTCAAGATCTCAAACATGACACAGCTGTCAATTAAAAACTGATTTCTGCCGGGTGTGGTGGCGCACGCCTTTAATCCTAGCACTCGGGAGGCAGAGGCAGGCGGATCTTTGTGAGTTCAAAGCCAGCCTGGTCTACAGAGTGAGTTCCAGGACAGCTGGGGCTACAGGGAGACCCTGTCTCGAAAATACCAAAAACAAAGAAACAAACAAAAGACTGATTTCTATAGTTTTATTTTTAAAAATCACATTGAAAAGTGTTAATGGATACCTTTTGTACAGCGTACGGCTGCAGCCACCCCTGTGTCGCAGATGCAAGCATAACAGAGTGGAGCTGCGGACACTTGGCCAGCTACTGAACGGTAGGCCAGAGTTTGCTCCAGCTGGCTCAAGTCTGCCTATGTCATTGGATGCACTGCCACCTGGTATGGTGACAATAAATTGAAAGATGGTGGCACTCACAGCACTTTGGGCCCCCAGCAGGAAGCTGCCCAAAGAGCTGTGAAGAGGCTGGTCTGACTAAGCAGTAAGTTAGCCTGCTGGATAGTAAACCCGATTTGTCCTCCATCTCCCCTCTGCCTGGGCTGCTTCTTCAGTCTAAATCTGCCCATCATGAGTCAGCAACACTACAACTCCAGACTCAGACTTCCTCGGGATCTGCCTTAGCTGAAGTTATGTGTCTACCAGTGCAAGACGTGGGGAGTAGAATCTATTATCTAAAGAAGTAAAGAGGAAGCCTTCTATTACTATAACAAAATGCTCAAGACCATCAATGATACATAGAGGAAAATTTTATTTTGACCCACAGTTATAGAAGTTCAAGTCTAAGAGATCGTGGTGGTATAAAAACATCTATGCTATGAACCAGGGAACCAAGAAGATGAGAAAGGAGCTGGAAAAGCCCCTTTGAGGCTCCCTTCACCCAAAGACATGCTTCCAGGCCTCACCCACCACAGGTCCCAGCACCTCCCAAGAGCTCTACTCTGGGAACCAAACTTTTAACACTTAGGGGGACATTTAAGATTCAAACTACAGGCCGGGCGTGGTGGCGCACGCCTTTAATCCTAGCACTTGGGAGGCAGAGGCATGCGGATCTCTGTGAGTTCGAGGCCAGCCTGGTCTACAGAGTGAGTTCCAGGACAGTCAGAGCTACAGGGAGACCTTGTCTCAAAAAAGACCAAAAAAAAAAGATTCAAACTACAGCAATAAGGATCCAGGAAGATGACATGGCAACATACTGTACTCCCTCTGCTCTGAGATCCGTTATTCCCATGAATAAGAAGGAAATTCTATATTCCCAAAGCCAAATGCAAAACATACCAGGCTTTCAGAATTATGGAACTAGAATAGCTCTCATTTGGTCTAGCTTATTTTACATTTTCACTTCTCTGGACTGTTAGACACTCAACCAGCAGGTGGTGCAACCAAGACAAAATTTCAGGACTCTTTAGAGCACATCATGAAATAAACTTTACTACTGAAGCAATCAAAACAGACAAAGTTGAATATGGTTACAGAGACAGAGATACTCTATACCCATACCCAAAGAAAGGCTGGGCTGCTAACCTTCCATAAGTCAGGCATAAAAAATGAAACAAAACAAAACTTTCCCAGTTAATATTACTATCATTTCACACCAAGCTGATGGTGATTTGTCAAAATCTGGTTTCTATAGACCACGATGGCAACACCTTGGAGAGAGGTCAGTTCACACAGCTCCGTGGGCTCCTGCTCCTCTCCTGCCTGGCTCTGTCTGCGGCTCTGGAGCCATCACAGGAACTGCTAAGCACCTTGTGCAATGTGAATCTCCTGTATGTAGTTGGACTTTTTGTGATTCTGATCAGTGGCTATGTTTTGCCATTTTATTTTGATGCCCTTACTATGTACCAGGCAGCCTGGTCTCCACAGGACAGATCCTGTGACTTTATGTCCAAGCCACTCATGGGCCCCCTCTACCTGGGCATGAGGAATGCAGAAGCTAAGTTACCTATGGAATCTTTCATACCTTATCTCAGGGCTCTTGTCTGTGCTAGTCTGGGCACATGAGAAGTAAGCCAAACTTACTCCTTATCTTCAAATAACCAACTATCTGCTGAGTGGAAATACATGTGCGCTAGAATAGATGGCTGGTAAATTTTCTTGTGAAGAGCCACATGGTAAGTATTTTAGGCTGTACAGTTTGCACAATCTCTGTCATAGTTCTGCCTCTGCTGTCTATTATGGTTTATATCTAGAATGTCCCCCAAAAGCCTTTGTCTTGAAGGCTTAGCTTCAAGCCTATGGCACTACTGGAGATAGTAGAACCTTTAGAGTTGGGCCTAATAGGTATGAGAGAGTTGGATCACTAGATGTGCATTCTTCTCTTTTTTTTTTTTTTTTTTTTTNTTTTCTTGTGAAAGAGCCACATGGGTAAGTATTTTAGGCTGTACAGTTTGCACAATCTCTGTCATAGTTCTGCCTCTGCTGTCTATTATGGTTTATATCTAGAATGTCCCCCAAAAGCCTTTGTCTTGAAGGCTTAGCTTCAAGCCTATGGCACTACTGGAGATAGTAGAACCTTTAGAGTTGGGCCTAATAGGTATGAGAGAGTTGGATCACTAGATGTGCATTACTTCTCTTTTTTTTTTTATTTTTATTTTTTTTGGTCTTTTTAGCAGGTCTCCCTGTCAAGACCCCACGCTGTCTGGAACTCCTCTATGTAGAGCAGTTGGCCTTGAACTCACAAAAGATCCGTCCTGCCTCTGCCTCCCAAGTGCTATGTATTAAAGGTGTCGGGCCACCACAACACGCCCTGCTATGCATATCTTGAAGGATGTTATCAGGGACGTCCCTCCCTCTCCCTCCTCCTCCTCTCCTCCTCTCCTCAGTCTCTCCTCTCCTCTCCTCTCCTCCCTCCCCTCCTCCCTCACCTCCCCCCGCTCCCTCCCCTCCCACTCTCTCCTCCTCTCACTCTCCTCCACCTTCCCCTCCCCTCCCCTCCCCTCCCCTCCTCTCCCCTCTCCTCTCCTCTCTTCTCCTCTCCCCTCCCCTTCCCTTCCCTTCTCTTTCTTTTCTTCTCTTTTTTCTCTTCTCTTCCTCTTGATAAAGTGTGCATCTCAGGTGTTTTGTCACCATGACAGAAAGCTGAATAACATTCAATTCTGGTATGAGACAAGCCTTGAACAATATATGATCAAACGATCATGGATGTGTTCTGATAAACCTTTACTTAGAAAATCAGGTAGTTATTGTATTTGGTCTAACCCACAGAACATAGGTGCTCAGGATAGAAGTGAGCACGAGTACAGTGTGGCCTAAAGGAGGCTCAAGATACTTTTTCTGAGGAGAGAATTATGATGAAGTGACACTGAATTGAAATATGGCTTTACCAGGTGGGCTGGGTCAAGGGAGGACAGCATTCCTGGACAGAGGCTCAAGCTAGAGCTCATGCATACATGACGCATGGTATGGTAGTTTAGATAGATGTGGTAGAACAGTGTGACTAGCACTGAGGGATACAGGGAGCCAGATTCAGGCAGAGAAGGAAGAGAGGTAGCTCAAGAAGGTAACTTGGGCTGTTCTCTGGCAGTTGGTCCTTCTCCTCAGGGCACAGTAAGGAGAAGAGGAGCAAGTGTGGGTGTACTATCTTCCAGAAAGATAATTATGCAAATGATCTCATTTCACTCTCATGTTACAGTGTGAGGGTTGTTGATGACAACACTTGCTCAAGTCCTTCCAATGGCAGGGTCAGGGTTCAAATCAACTCTACCCTCTCCATGCTGCTGACCCCCAGTGGCTCCATGCCAGGGAGGGGAGCCCTGACCCCTTGGCTGTTTCCAGGGCTGGCTCTGCCTAGCAGCCATAAGGCTTAAAGAAGCCATGATTTCCCAGGGCTGGACTGGACAGGACTTCCCTGGCTAGGGGAAGAAAGCTAAACTCTGGGTGGTGCAGAGACCCCTCTTGAGGGACACATGGTGGCTGCTCTTGCTGATCCCGTTAGGCAGAGGCCTCCTTGGCACCTCAGTGTTGCTAGGGAAAGCTAAGGGAGAAGAGGGCGTTTTTGCTGTGTGTCTGAGGCCTGGACCACCTGCCACCCAGAGAGGAGGTAGCTTTAGCATCTAGCCTGCCTGACCTCAGGCTTGCAAAGAACTCTAGAGACAAGGACTCGACTCAGGTCCTCCCTCATTTACTTGGTTGCTCAGTTGCAGGACACTTTTGCACCCTCTGATAATTGGCCTGACCTGAATGGGCCAGTTTCTGTTTCTTTTGCCATGTCTGCCAGACATTGGAAAGTTCTTAATATTTGTTGAGTTTAATAAAGGATGCTGGAGGACATGGCTTTTACAACTATTCTCACTTAGTTCTTCACACTTGCTCCGCACTGAGACCTGAGACCATTTCCCAGAGATTTTCCCTGGTAGAAATCTGGCCCCTGCTATACAAAGCACTCCTGATAGTTGGGAACTTGCCAGAAAGGCTGTCTGGGCCTGGCACGAAGTTCAGTGGTAGGGATATGTTTGTATGTCTGAGGCCTCCGATTCATTTCTAACACAGCCCAAAGAAAAGAGAAATGCATAGTCTCAGGGTCCCCAGATACTGAGTTTTGATTGTGATGGACCCCAGATGATCTGTAGACTCATCAAACTTTGAGGAACGCTGGGGACTTGTTTTGACACTTGTATGCAGAAAAAGTCACAAGTACCCAGTTCATTTCTTAGATACTCGTTTTAGGGTCATGTAGCCCAGGCTTTCCTCAAACTCACTATGAAGCTGAAGACCTTGAACCTCTGATCCTCCTAGTTTCACCTCCTGAGTGCTGGGTTTACAGGTCTTGCACCACCACATGTGGTGTATCTCATACTGGGGATTGAACCCAAGGCCTTGTCCATTCTAGGCAAGCCTTCTACCAAGCCACATACATTCCTTAGATACTTCTAAAGTACAATTATATATATATATATATATAGATATGGAATCTGCCTGTATTCTGAGTCCAAAAAACATTTTTGCACCTACAAATCATCTTGCCCATGAAGCTATCCTTAGAGCAGGTCCACCCATGTGTGAGGCCCAGCCCATGCTGGACAGGCCCCTAGCAGCTGGGATGGTTGGTTGGGTTGGGTAGGCTAGAAGGAAGTGAGAGTAGAAAATGGTCAATGACACATGTGAGGTAAGAGTCAAATACCTTGCCCCTGGAATTCCCACTTTACAAATCTATGCACATCCTGTGCCTTGTTTCATAATTCCTTTGCCAAGCCTTTGGAGGGTGAGAATAAGAAAGGGAGACTTTCCCAGGCCACAGGGCCAGTGAAGTGTTGAGGAAACAGGAGTGAACCCAGAGGATCTGCCCATTGTACTACTGCCCCTGGAAAGAGCCTAATCCCCTCTACCAGGCACAGCCTGCCAGCCCTCCCTTTGCACAGGAGGGGGAGTTCTTCACTTTTAGCCATGGCAGGGACTTTCTGCCAGCAGCTTCCCAGCTTCAGGGCCAGATGTTCCTGCTTAGGTCTGCAGCTGCTAACACGGTGGTTACTGCAGGGTGGCTGGCAGCGAGACGCATGCAGGTGCCTCGTTTGTGAAACATGATCCATATCCACTTTGTGGAATGGTCTTGAAGAATATGTACTTACGCCTGCAGATTGTCCATTGTGCACCTACTGGAGGCTCAAAAGTTAGTAGTTATCGGGCTGGAGAGATGGCTCAGCGGTTAAGAGCACCAACTGCTCTTGCAGAGGATGTGGGTTCAATTCCCAGCACCCAGATAGTGGCTAAGAACCATCTTTAACTCCAGTTCCAGGGGGATCCAACACCCCCTTCTGACCTCTGCAGCATTGCACAACGTGGGTGCACCAACCTACAGGCAGACACTACATTCATACACATAAAAAAAGACCAAAAATAAAATTATAAAACAAAGTTAGTAGGGCAGGGTGGCACACACTTTTAATCCTAGCTTCTGAGAGGGTGGGGCAGGAGGAGTGTGAATTAGCCCAGGCTCCATATTCACTCTATTTTTTTTCAAGGACTTTTCATTTCTCAGAGCGTTGTTCTGGGTTGGAGGAGGGTAGAACACTTGCATACCATGTGCTAGCCTTCAGATTTGGCATGTTGCTTTGCTGTGAGACTGCTAGGGTTATAAAGGTGTGCTCTCACACATAGGGCCTAAGCCCTGAGTTGATACTACTACTGCAACAAAGAGAAGAGGAAGGGGAGGGGAAGAGAAGAGAGGGGAGGAGACGAAGAGAGAAGAGGAGAGGGGAGGAGAATCATTCCCAGCAGTGCCTTCTTCATACTGCTGCTGCTTGACTTCAAAGCTTCACTGACTTTCAGCTCCCCAGGGCACAATGTACAATGTTTTTAGAACTTAATTCTTCCTCTTCTTTCTTTCCCTTCTCCCCTTCCCTTCCCCTTTCTCCTCCTCCTCCTCTTCCTCTTCCTCCTCCTCCTCCTCCTCCTCCTCCTCCTCCTCCTCCTCCTCTTTCTCCTCTTCCTCCTCCTCCTTCTCCTCCTTCTCCTTCTCCTTCATTAATGTAACCTTAAGGAAGCTGGTAGTACAGTGCAGTTGTACAACACATGCTTAGTATACACAAGGCTCTGAGCTCAATCCCCAACACCAAAATCAAATAAGCAAGCCCAAAGCCGACTCTAAAGCACCCTTCACACATCACTGCTGCTGGTCACTGTTGCAACAGTTTAAACTAAATTCCATTTACCTCACTATCTCTAGGCAAAGTCAGCCTTTCCCCTTACTAACAAATCCTCGAGAAGTTTTGCAACCCAGATGACTTCATCCTATTAATTGTTCATGAGCTGTTCATTGATTTATGAGATTATAAACTGATAAGACTCTGAAGGTATAGTTCTAGTTAACTTTTCACACAAAAGATGTAAGTTTTAGTTTTTGATAATTTTATGATAATTTTGATTATCGTTTTTCGATAGCTCTTTTGATAACTCTCCATTATGTTCACACCAGTGGTTGACTATGAATATTTTGGGACATGTTAAGCAGTGTAATAAACAGGGAAGGATGACAGTGAATTCAGAATCAACTGACTGCTTGGACTAAGCTGTGACTGGGTTCCCTCACGTAGACCCTTCCATCTGCTGACGATGATGTCCCTGACTTATCACTTAAGTTGTTTATGAGTTACCATTCTCTTTTGAGGTAGGCATGTGAGAGCTTTGTAGACTTGTTTTTAAATTCATTATCAGATTTTCCTTTGGGCTCCTTGACTATGAACACTTTCACAGACAGTATACTCTGCTTTTAACACAACTCCTATATCTTTTCCTGAGTGCCCTAGGTTAACTTTTCTACTCAGCTAAGGTTTTGCTGACACAGTGGGTAAATATACTATTTTTTTAATTAAATTTATTTATTTTTATTTTTTTATCAAATCTAGACCCACGCCCCCCCATTCCCCCACCCCACCAGAGCTCATGCATTCTGCCAAACATGCTTTTCATCTCTTTCTCAGTCTTTCTCAATATTCTCCATGAGGAAGTTGACTGTTATGAGCAGAAGTTCACTGTTTCAGTTAGTTCTTCGATGCAGTCCTTTCTGTTGTTGTTGTTGTTGTTTCCAATATGCATCACTCCCAGCTGCTTTGCACAAAAGCTCAAGGGGCCGTGCACAAGAAGTACTTACAACTAGGGAATTGGCACTAGCATCCACAGATGAGGGATACCATTCATTGTTTATTTTTCTGGGACTGTGTTACTTCACTCAGCATGATGTCCTCTAGCTCCAGCCATTTTCCTGCAAAGCTCATGATGTCATCTTTCTTTACTGCTGCATAGAACTCCATTGTGTAGATGTACCACATTTTCTCTATCTACTCATCAGTTGAGGGGCATTTGGATTGGTTCCAGCTCCTTGCTATTGTGAAGAGAGCTGAAATAAACATGGCCGTGCATGTATCTCTGCAGTGGGGTGAGTCTTGAGGGTACATGCCTAGGAGTGTATGACTGGGTCGGGTGGCAAGTTCATTCCAAGTCTTCCAAGGGTTCTCCACACTGCTTTCCATAGTGGCTGCACGAGTTTACATTCCCACCAACAGTGGATGAGTGTTCCCCTTTCCGCACAACCTCTCCAGCACTTGGTATCATTTGTTTTCTTGATCCTAGCCAGTCTTATTGGAGTAAGATGATATCTTAAAGTGGTTTTGATTTGCATTTCCTTTTTGAGACAGGATTTCCTTATAGTCCAAGCTGGCCTGGAACTCACTCTGTAGACCAGGCTGGCCTTGAACTCACAGAGATCCACCTGCCTCTCCCTCCCAAGTGCTAGGATTAAAGGTGTGAACCTCTATGTCCGGCTTAAAGACAGTTGTTAGCCACCATGCAGATGCTGGGCATTGAACCCGGGTCTTCTGCTAGAGCAGTCATGCTCTTAGTCACTGAGCCATCTCTCAACCCCCGTGACTATAGACCAATTAATCATGGCTATATTTTAGCCTAGAAACTGCTTTCTACAAGGGACCAGAACCAAAAGGATCCTCTATAATAGGAGGCTGATTTTCAAGAAATGAGGTGATGAGGTCACAAAAAGCATCTGATGTGTTCATTGAAGTATAATAAATACGCCTTGTCCTTTTAAAATACCATGAGGGCCACAAATGGTTCAGTGGGTACAGGCACCTGCTGCTCAGCATTGATGAGTGAATTTGATCCCTGCAATCCATGAAATGTTGGAAAGAGAAAACCAAAATGCTCATACATCAAATAAAAATTTAAAATCTACCACTGGCTGTACATGTGTTTAATATGTTTTCTACTTTTATGAAGGCAAAATATTAAAAAATATTTTAAATGTATGAGGAAGGACATTCAGCTAAAGAAAAAGTATCAAATATGAATGAGGAAGAGTCTTGGGCCCTCTGTCTCACAAATGTTTTGTTCATCATTGCAACTATGTCAGTAGTGCCAAAAGACATGACTAAAATCACATTGAATATTAAAACATGTTTATAAATTATTGTCAGGTTTAATCCCAATAGGTGTCATTATTACTCCTAGTAGACCAAAAGTTGTAAAAGCAACAATTAGAACAGTTTTAGGTTTAAAGCAAAGTTGAGTAGAAGATATAGAGAATTCTTCCTGCCCTGCCCCATGCACTGCCTACTCTGCTATCACCATCTATTCTAGATTGCTTTCTGTTGTTGTGATAAATGCCATGACCAAAAAACCAACATGGAGATGAAAGGGCTTATTTCATCTTACAATCCATCATCAGAATTAAGACAGCCCAGGAACACAAGCAAGGCAGGAACTTGAAGCAGAGTCTATGGAGAAAAGCTGCTTACTGGCCTGCTCCCTCTGAGGTGCTCAGCTGCACTCTATGTTCCACATATTCATCGCTCTACTCTCTAGCCACAGTTAACCATTGCTCTTTTCACTCTCTCCACAATTCACCTTTTCCAGAATGTCATATGATTAGAATCACAGTGTGTATATTTATTGATTTAGTTATTTTACTTAATAATGTGCACTTAAGAGTCCTCCATGGGCTGAAGAGATGGCTCAGCGGATAAGAGCACCGACTGCTCTTGCAGAGGACCTGGGTTTGTTTCCCAGCACCCACATGATGGCTAAGAACCATCTTTGACTCCAGTTCCAAGGGAATCCGACGCCCTCTTCTGACCTCCATGGCTTTGCATGACACGGGTGCACCAATCTACATGCAGACAGTACACCCATACACATAAAAAAAATAATAAATAAAAAATATTTTTTAAAAAAGAGTCCTCCATGTGTTTTAATACAGTAATCAATGTGATAGCACATTTTGGTACTGAATAAATTCCCACTGTCTGGATGTACCACATTTAACTTCCCCAGTTACATATGAGGGGTGTCCTGGCAGGATATGGGTAAAACTGCTGTAAATGTTCATGCGTCGGTTTTTAAATTTTTTAATTAAAAAAATTCCATATGTATGTCTGTGTGCTCTGAATGTCTATATCTGCACCACATGTGTACAGGAGCCCTTGGAGGTCAGAAGAGGGCTTTGGAGCCCCTGGAACTGAAGATACATGCGGTCGTGTTGCCATGTGGGTGTTGGGAGTGAAACCTGGATCTTGCAAGAAAACTAAGCACTCGTAACAGCTGCTGAGTCATCTCTCCAGTCCCCATGTGTAAGTTTTTATACAGACATCTTCAACTTCATTGAGGAAGTACCTAGGAGCATGAGTTCTAGGTAAGAGAATGTTTAGTTTTGTGAGAAACTGCCAAACTGTCTTCCAAAGTGGCTGCTCTGTTTTGCATACCTACAATGTTTTGGACTTGGGCCAAATGACATGTAATAACTAGCAATCATTATTTGTTGAGCACATATTTCCTTGCTATAAGATGTAGAGCTTATTTTCATATGCTTATTGTTATCTACATATCTACTTTTTATGTGTTTATTCATTTATTTTATGTGCATTTTATGAGTGTTTTGCCTGCTTGTATATGAGTGCACTTGTGTAATGTCCTCAGAGGCCAAAAGAAGGCTTCAGGACCCACCCCTCCACCCCAAACTGGAATTACAGAGTTACAGACAGTTGTTAGCAGCCATGCGAGTGCTGGGAACCTAATACAGGTCCTCTATAAGAACAGCAAGTTTTCTTAACTGCTGAACCATCTCTCCAGCCCCCATACGTCTTCTTTTAAGAAGTGAACTTTTTGCCGGGTGTGGTGGCTCACGCCTCTAATCCTAGCACTTGGGAGGCAGAGGCAGAGGCAGGCGGATCTTTGTGAGTTCAAGGCCAGCCTGGTCTACAGAGTGAGTTCCAGGACAGCTGGGGCTACAGGGAGATCCTGTCGTGAAAAAAAACAAAAAAAAAGGAGTGAACTTTTTTATATTTATTTATTTATTTACTGGAGGTCGTGGGGGGGGGTGGTGCCACAATGCATGTATGGAGGTCAGAGGACAACCAGGAAGGTCAGTCCTCTCCTTCCACTGTTGAGTTCAGGGATCAAATTCACGTAATTGGGCTTGCATGGCAAGTGCCTTTCCCTGCTGAGCCACCTTGTCAGTCCTCTGTGTTCGAAGGAACACATCCTTCATGTTCATTAGAATACCCTCATGGTGGGCTGGAGAGATGGCCTAGCGGTTAAGAGCGCCGACCGCTCTTACAGAGGACCCGGGTTCAATCCCCAGCACCCACATGGCGGCCGAGAACCGTCTGAAACTCCAATTCCAGGAGAACTCCAGTTCCAGGGGAATCCGACACCCTCTTCTGACCTCCGCGGCATTGCACGACACGGGTGCACAAAGTTGCATGCAGATAGTACATTCATATGCATACAGAAATAAATAAAATTAATAAAAAAAATTAAAAAAAAAAAAAAAAGAATACCCTCATGGTGAGTGGTAACCTGATGAATAATTTGAAACATCTGGAAACATTTTTCTAAAGTCTTTTGTCAGTCGTGGTCATCTGACTTTGGATTTTAAGATCTGGCTCCTTGGATATTAATTTCTGATAGTACTGGAGCTAATGAACTCATGCATGTGGGCATGAAATAGAGGTCTGTTTTCCATGGCCGCTACTGCTGTTCTGTCTCCACCATTTTCATAGAAGAAAGAGGAGTCTTCTCTACTCTGATCTTGACTTCAACAATACCACATCTGGAGTATGAGATTCTGGATTTTCCTCCACATGCTCTACTCCCACATATTCTGATAAGTCTTCTCTATGTAGCTTTTCCATCTTCTACAAATCATCACTCTACCTGTTCATGTTGTTTTGTTCCTTCAACTTCTCCTTCTCTTTGGATAATTTATATCTGGGGAATATGCATGTATAGAAAGTGAGATTAAAAAAAATATTGTGTGGTTTGGTTTTTTAAAGTATTATTAATTATTTGAGAATTTCAGACAATGCACTTTGATCATATTTACCCCCTTTTCCCCAGTTCCTCCAAGATACACACACACACACATACACACACACACACCTTCCACCCAACTTTATGTCTTTTTTAAAAAAAAAAAAAATCACATTGTGAAACTTTTTAATAGTCTCCATCTGTTGCAAAAAGAAATTTATTTTTTTATTTGTTTTTATTTTTTAATGGTTTTCTTTTTTAATTTTTATTTATTTCTTTTTTATGTGTATGAATGTACTGTCTACATGTGGGTCTGTGCACCGGTGTCGTGCAATGCCGCGGAGGTCGGAAGAGGGTGTCGGATTCCCCTGGAGCTGGAGTTCTCCTGGAATTGGAGTTACAGACGGTTCTCAGCCGCCATATGGGTGCTAGGGATCGAGCCCGGGTCCTCTGCAAGAGTGGTCGGTGCTTTTAACTGCCAGGCCATCCCTCCAGCCCCTCAAAAAGAAATTTCTTTGATGAGCAGTAAGAGCTAGACTTGTCTGTAAATATAAGGATATGCTCTCTTCATTTGTAATTTTTCATATATGGTCACTTGACTTTCTTGCTTCTCTTTTATTGATTTTTGTTACTTTTTGTATTTTTGATTATTCAAATAAATATTTTATTGTAGAAAAAAATCAAATGCTGGGTGTGGTGGTGCACAACTTTAATCTTAGCACTTGGGAGGCAGAGGCAGGTGGATCTTTGTGAGTTCAAGGCCAGCCTGGTCTACAGAGTGAGTTCCAGGACAGCTGGAGCTAAAGGGAGACCCTGTCTCAAAAAGACCAAAAAAAAAAAAAAAATCAAATCCAAAATTTGTATTACCCTAGAGTCTTGGGTACAGGGCCTTTTACTGGAGCATGGTTGACTTGCCAGGGGCTATAGCTTTAAAGAAAATGGACTCCCCCTCTCCCAGCAGCTATCAATTGCCAATAGTAGCTTCATGCACCACCTCCCTGCTCCATGCTGGGATTTTTTCTGGCTTGAGCTTGCTCATATCTTGTGCATGTAGTTACAACCACTATGAGTTCATATGTGTAAGTTCCCTTTGTGTTCAGAAAGCACTGCTTTGGTATGGCCATCCACCACCTCTGGAGCTTACAAATGTTAACCTTGTCTCCTGCAACGATCCCTCAGCCTTGGGAGAAGGCATGTGATGCATATGTCCTATTTAGGGCTGAGCAGCCCACAGTCTCTTATTCTCTACACAGTTATGGGTCTCTGTGTTTACTGCCATCTGCTGTAAACCATCTTTGGGTATAGTGGTGAGCCATCAGGAATTAGTTTAATAGTATGAGGATTTAGCGGAGTAATAATAGTAGGTTCTCCTGCAGGCCCTATGACCTATTAGGCCAAATAATGGTGCCAGGTATTGGTTCCATCTTTAGGACTAGGCCTTAAGTTCAACCAGAAAGTGGTTGGTTACTCCCATAACTTCATGGCACTGTTGTGCCAATGGGCAAACACTTTTCAGGATGGTCATTATTGTAGCTCTCAGGGTTCACAGCTTGGCAAGATTGATAAGTTTTCTCCTCCAGTAACATGCACAGAACATCCCAGCACTATGAAATCTAGCCTTTCCAGGTCAGAATCAGATTGATTTCTCTATGTTCTATGACTCAAGTATTTAGTGTCTTCAGCAGTAGAGTCCTACCATAAAGTTCTGAAGGTTAACAAACAGAAGTGACAGTAGTCTGTAAAGTTTGGGGGTCTATGGGACCCCACTGGCCACTAACTCCAAAGGAGGTCACCCAGTGCTGTTGCTCACTGGGCTTTTTGTTTGTTAGCCCGTGGTGTCTAGTGGGGGCGTTGTCCCCCTGTTACAGGGGAACTCCATTAAACTTTTAAAATGTATGTATATGTATATATTTAGGATATTTTTACAGTAGTAGGTTTCTACATGACTTTTGCAAAAGGTCTTTGTTGTTTGTTATCTCTCCCATACTCTCTCCTCTGCTTTGCCCTCCCATCTCTACCCCATTTAACCCTTCCTGTAGCATGTGCTTGTTTTTACTTCTTAAGAGATTTTTTATTATTTATTTATTTATTTATTTATTTATTTATTTATTTATTTATTTTTAACAAATCTAGGCCCGTGTTCCCGCCCATTCCCCCACCCCGCCAGAGCTCATGCATTCTGCCAAACATGCTTTCCATCTCTTAGTCTTTCTCAATATTGTCCATGGGGAAGTTGACTGTTTTGAGCAGAAGTTCACTGTTTCAGTCAGTTCTTTGATGCAGTCTTTTCTGTTGTTGTTTCCAAAATGCATTACACCCAACTGCTTTGTATAAAAGCTCAGGGGGCCCTAGACAAGAAATACTTACAACTGGGTGATTGGCACTAGCATCCACAGATGAGGGATACCATTCGTCGTTTGTTTTTCTGAGACTGTGTTACTTCACTCAGCGATGTCTCCTAGCTCCAGCCATTTTCCTGCAAAGCTCGTGATGTCATCTTTCTTCACTGCTGCATAGAACTCCATTGTGTAGATGTACCACATTTTCTCTATCCACTCGTCAGTTGAGGGGCATTTAGGTTGGTTCCAGCTCCTTGCTATTGTGAAGAGAACTGCAATAAACATGGCCGTGCATGTATCTCTGTGGTGGCGTAAGTCTTGAGGGTACATGCCCAGGAGTGGTATGGCTGGGTAGGGTGGAAAGTTCATTCCAAGTCTTCCAAGGGTTCTCCACACTGCTTTCCATAGTGGCTGTACGAGTTTACATTCCCACCAGCAGTGGATGAGTGTTCCCCTTTCCCCACAACCTCTCCAGCACTTGGTATCATTTGTTTTCTTGATCCTAGCCAGTCTTATTGGAGTAAGATGATATCTTAAAGTGGTTTTGATTTGCATTTCCTTAATGATTAGTGATGTTGAGCAGTTCTTGAGGTGTTTCTCAGACATCTCTAATTCCTCGCTTGTGAAGTCTCTGTTCAGTTCTTTGCTCCATCTATTGAGCGGGTCGTTTGTTTTCTTTTTTCTTTGTTTTTTGAGTAGTTTATATATTCTGGAAATCAATGCTTTGTCAGATGTATCTGCAGTGAAGGTTTCCTCCCACTCTGTGGGATTTCTCTTCACTTCCTTGATTGTTTCTTTTGATGTACAGAAGCTTTTGAGTTTGATGAGGTCCCATTTGTCAATTGTCGACCTTAATTCTTGTGCAGCTGCTGTCTGATTTAGGAAGTCTTTTCCTA
>VZQC01009088.1:1538601-1602523 GCA_009823505.1 Rhizomys pruinosus | reverse complement strand
TCTCAGCCGCCATATGGGTGCTAGGGATCGAGCCCGGGTCCTCTGCAAGAGTGGTCGGTGCTTTTAACTGCCAGGCCATCCCTCCAGCCCCTCAAAAAGAAATTTCTTTGATGAGCAGTAAGAGCTAGACTTGTCTGTAAATATAAGGATATGCTCTCTTCATTTGTAATTTTTCATATATGGTCACTTGACTTTCTTGCTTCTCTTTTATTGATTTTTGTTACTTTTTGTATTTTTGATTATTCAAATAAATATTTTATTGTAGAAAAAAATCAAATGCTGGGTGTGGTGGTGCACAACTTTAATCTTAGCACTTGGGAGGCAGAGGCAGGTGGATCTTTGTGAGTTCAAGGCCAGCCTGGTCTACAGAGTGAGTTCCAGGACAGCTGGAGCTAAAGGGAGACCCTGTCTCAAAAAGACCAAAAAAAAAAAAAAAATCAAATCCAAAATTTGTATTACCCTAGAGTCTTGGGTACAGGGCCTTTTACTGGAGCATGGTTGACTTGCCAGGGGCTATAGCTTTAAAGAAAATGGACTCCCCCTCTCCCAGCAGCTATCAATTGCCAATAGTAGCTTCATGCACCACCTCCCTGCTCCATGCTGGGATTTTTTCTGGCTTGAGCTTGCTCATATCTTGTGCATGTAGTTACAACCACTATGAGTTCATATGTGTAAGTTCCCTTTGTGTTCAGAAAGCACTGCTTTGGTATGGCCATCCACCACCTCTGGAGCTTACAAATGTTAACCTTGTCTCCTGCAACGATCCCTCAGCCTTGGGAGAAGGCATGTGATGCATATGTCCTATTTAGGGCTGAGCAGCCCACAGTCTCTTATTCTCTACACAGTTATGGGTCTCTGTGTTTACTGCCATCTGCTGTAAACCATCTTTGGGTATAGTGGTGAGCCATCAGGAATTAGTTTAATAGTATGAGGATTTAGCGGAGTAATAATAGTAGGTTCTCCTGCAGGCCCTATGACCTATTAGGCCAAATAATGGTGCCAGGTATTGGTTCCATCTTTAGGACTAGGCCTTAAGTTCAACCAGAAAGTGGTTGGTTACTCCCATAACTTCATGGCACTGTTGTGCCAATGGGCAAACACTTTTCAGGATGGTCATTATTGTAGCTCTCAGGGTTCACAGCTTGGCAAGATTGATAAGTTTTCTCCTCCAGTAACATGCACAGAACATCCCAGCACTATGAAATCTAGCCTTTCCAGGTCAGAATCAGATTGATTTCTCTATGTTCTATGACTCAAGTATTTAGTGTCTTCAGCAGTAGAGTCCTACCATAAAGTTCTGAAGGTTAACAAACAGAAGTGACAGTAGTCTGTAAAGTTTGGGGGTCTATGGGACCCCACTGGCCACTAACTCCAAAGGAGGTCACCCAGTGCTGTTGCTCACTGGGCTTTTTGTTTGTTAGCCCGTGGTGTCTAGTGGGGGCGTTGTCCCCCTGTTACAGGGGAACTCCATTAAACTTTTAAAATGTATGTATATGTATATATTTAGGATATTTTTACAGTAGTAGGTTTCTACATGACTTTTGCAAAAGGTCTTTGTTGTTTGTTATCTCTCCCATACTCTCTCCTCTGCTTTGCCCTCCCATCTCTACCCCATTTAACCCTTCCTGTAGCATGTGCTTGTTTTTACTTCTTAAGAGATTTTTTATTATTTATTTATTTATTTATTTATTTATTTATTTATTTATTTATTTTTAACAAATCTAGGCCCGTGTTCCCGCCCATTCCCCCACCCCGCCAGAGCTCATGCATTCTGCCAAACATGCTTTCCATCTCTTAGTCTTTCTCAATATTGTCCATGGGGAAGTTGACTGTTTTGAGCAGAAGTTCACTGTTTCAGTCAGTTCTTTGATGCAGTCTTTTCTGTTGTTGTTTCCAAAATGCATTACACCCAACTGCTTTGTATAAAAGCTCAGGGGGCCCTAGACAAGAAATACTTACAACTGGGTGATTGGCACTAGCATCCACAGATGAGGGATACCATTCGTCGTTTGTTTTTCTGAGACTGTGTTACTTCACTCAGCGATGTCTCCTAGCTCCAGCCATTTTCCTGCAAAGCTCGTGATGTCATCTTTCTTCACTGCTGCATAGAACTCCATTGTGTAGATGTAACACATTTTCTCTATCCACTCGTCAGTTGAGGGGCATTTAGGTTGGTTCCAGCTCCTTGCTATTGTGAACAGAACTGCAATAAACATGGCCGTGCATGTATCTCTGTGGTGGCGTAAGTCTTGAGGGTACATGCCCAGGAGTGGTATGGCTGGGTAGGGTGGAAAGTTCATTCCAAGTCTTCCAAGGGTTCTCCACACTGCTTTCCATAGTGGCTGTACGAGTTTACATTCCCACCAGCAGTGGATGAGTGTTCCCCTTTCCCCACAACCTCTCCAGCACTTGGTATCATTTGTTTTCTTGATCCTAGCCAGTCTTATTGGAGTAAGATGATATCTTAAAGTGGTTTTCATTTGCATTTCCTTAATGATTAGTGATGTTGAACAGTTCTTGAGGTGTTTCTCAGACATCTCTAATTCCTCACTTGTGAAGTCTCTGTTCAGTTCTTTGCTCCATCTATTGAGTGGGTCATTTGTTTTCTTTTTTCTTTGTTTTTTGAGTAGTTTATATATTCTGGAAATCAATGCTTTGTCAGATGTATCTGCAGTGAAGGTTTCCTCCCACTCTGTGGGATTTCTCTTCACTTCCTTGATTGTTTCTTTTGATGTACAGAAGCTTTTGAGTTTGATGAGGTCCCATTTGTCAATTGTCGACCTTAATTCTTGTGCAGCTGCTGTCTGATTTAGGAAGTCTTTTCCTACGCCTATGTCTTGTAGTCTGCTGCCAACTTTTTCTTCTATCACCTTCAGAGTTTGGGGTTTCACGTTGAGGTCTTTAATCCATCTGGAGTTGACTTTTGTACAGGGTGAGAGGTAGGGGTTTAATTTCATTCTTCTACAAGTGGTGATCCAGTTTTGCCAACACCACTTGCTGAAGATGCTGTCTTTTCTCCATTGTGGTTTCTTGGCCCCCTTGTCAAATATGAGATGGCTGAAATTGCAAATGATATGTGCTCGATTAGGTACTTCGATTTTGTTTCATTGGCACAGCTCTTTTGAGCAGTTACCCAGAGCCTGTCTTTATGAATATGGCCTTGTAATGTAGCTTGAAATCTGGTATAGAGATCCCCGTGTATTGCTTTTTTCGCTCAGGTTTGTTTTGGTTATTCGTGGTCTTTTGTTTTAACAAGTGTATTTAAGGACTTTTTTCCCCCAGCCTGTAAAGAAATCTTGGGGATTTTAATTAGTGATTGCGTTAAATCTATACAAGAGTTTTTGGTAAAATGGACATTTTTTAAATGCTAATTTTCCACCAAATCGAATGAAGGCACGGAAGTTTTTCATCTTCGGAGGTCCTTCGTCAATTCTTTCTTTTTTTTTTTTTTTTTTTTAATAGTTTTATTGAAATTTTGTGCTTCATAATTTTTCCAATTCAGTTCACTCATATTTCCCCTTCCTCCCCCACAACCCCACCCCGTCCAGATCATGCATTCTGCCATAGACTGCTGCATCTTTCTCTCAGTTTTTGATTTTTGATCATTTATTAGATATGAAGTGATCATCCAAATTGAGTGCAAGCTTCCTTCATGCAAAAACTATCTGCAGGATGTTGTGCCAAAACCTACGCTCCACCATACCAGTGTGGGGTGACACGTTGTTTGTCATCACAGTTGATCAAATTGAGTGCCAGGATACTTGCTGTAGTTTCTACCTTCACCAATCGCAGCCCTTACATATTACCACGCGCATCCCATTCCCAGTTGTTTCCCTAGGCTTAGAAAAGCGCTACAGGTGAGATGAGAGGTAAAACAGTCCACTCTCTCGTGGAGCTGTTGACATTGACTTGTCATTCTGGCTGTTTCACTTCATGGGCTGACAGTTTTTTTCAGGAATAACCTTTCGATCTACTAATGAAGCACAAACAAATAGATATACAGTATAGGTATATTAAGAGCACTAATAGTTATGGTAGGTTACTTTAGGATAGACACATGTTTGGATATATATCAATTTCTTTCTTTAAGGGTTAAAATTTTTAGCTGTAGAGGTCTTTGTGTTCTTCTTGGTCTAGGTTGTTCCTAGGTATCTTATTGTGTTTTTTTGACGGATATTGTGGGGAAGTCTTCTTTGGAAGTTTCTTTCTCCATTGCTTGTTTTTGTTGTAAGAGTAAAGGCAGTCTTGATTTTTTTTAACGTTGATTTTGTATCCTGCCACTTTGCTGAAGTCTGTTAAATCGTTTTTAGGAGTTTTTGTGGTGGAGTTTTTAAGCATCAAGTAAACAATCATGTCATCAGCAATTAGTATAGTTTACTACCTCTTTGCCAATTAGATACTCTTTAATTTCATTCTTGCCTATAGTGCTCTGCAGTGTTTCAAGCACTAATTGAAGAGGAGTGGTAATGAGGGGGCAGCCTTGCTGAAGTTCCTACCTTTAAATTGGAAATGTTTTCTGTTCATTTCTCCTTTGAGGATGATATTGGCTGTGGTTTCTTGTACATGGCTTTAATTACACTGAGGAAATAATAGCCTTCCAATCCAATGCCTTCTAGGACTTTAAACATGAGTGAATGCTGAAAAATTTTTGTCAAAGGCCTTTTTTTTTTTTTTCTGCATCAATTGAGATGAGGTGTGGTTTTTGGCTTTGATTCCATTTATGTGTTTAGAGTGAAATGTTTTGGTTTATTGATTTCGTATGTTGAGCCATCCTGCATCTCTGGTATGAATCCACTTGGTCACAATGGATTATCTTCTGGAATGTGGGTCTGTATTCGATTTGTTTGTATCCTGTTTAGAATTTTTTGGCATCTGTGTTCATGAGGTAGATGGTTCTATAATGCTCCTTTGTAGTTGGATCTTTGCTGGTTTTGGTAATAGAGTTGATGGTTGGCGTTTTTCATAGAAGGAATTTGGGGAATTCCCTCTGATTGTATAATTCTAAACATTTTCAATAATAATGGTTGTAGGTCGTTTTGGAAATGTTTTTAAATAGAATTCTGCCCTGAATTCATGTGGGCCTGGGCTTTTTGTTTTAGTTTGGAGGTTCTTACGATAGTCCTACGATTTCTTCATATGTTGTGATGGGTCTGTTTAGCTGCTGGCCTCGGGATTTCTTTGACCAAGCTTTGGGTTGGTGAATCCCAGATTTCAGATATTCATGGACTTTCTTCTAGGTTTTCATACTTGGTAGAATATAGGTGCTTGTAATATTCCCATATAATTTTCTTGAGCTTGTCTGTCCATTGTGATATTTACCTTTTCGTCACGGATTGTATGGATTTGGAGTTGTTCCTTCTTTCTTTTTGTTAACTGGGGTAGCGAGGTATCTGTTATCTTTTTTATTCTTTCAAAGCACCAACTTTTGGCTTCATTGATTTTTTTTGTATATGTTTTCTTTGGTTTCTATTTCATTGATGTTCTGCTCTGATTTGTGTTACTTTCTTCCTGTCTGTTGCGGTTTAGGGTTCATCTGGTTGTTGCCTCTCAGTGCTTTTAAGTGTAGCTGTAGTGTTAGATCATTTCACTTGTGCTCTTTCTGAAAAGAGTGTTTTTCCTAATGTAGGCACCCAGGGCTAATAAACTTCCTACTTAGGACTGCTTTTAATAAAGGTAATCCCTAGGTTGTTGTTGTGTTGATAATTGTCCATTGTCATTATTCAGTTACGGGAATGTTTTTTATTTCTTTCTTTATCTCTTCCTGACCCATGTCTTATTCAAGAGTGGGTTGTTTAGGTCTCCATGTGTTCTTGTAGGTCATGAGGGCTTGTCCTGGTGTTGTTGTTGAGCTTTAATGCACTGGGGTCTGACAGGATGCATGAAATTAATTTCAATCTGTTTGTATTTGTAAGAGGTTTTCTTTCTTCTGTGTCCCATGATGTGGTCGATTTTGGAAAATGCTCCATGCGGTGCTGAGTGAGGAAAGTGTATTTCGCGGGTATAGATAAATATTCAGTAGAGGTCTAATGAGGTCCATTTGGTGTATCATATCGTTCATTCAGATGGTCTCTGGTTATTTTTTGTCCTGTTGACCTATCCAAAAGACTCAGTGGGGTATTAAAATCTCCCTACTATAAGTTACTGGGGTTAGTCCTGTGACTTGTGGTCTTGGGAATTGTCTTTATAAAGTTTGTTTGGCACCAGAATTTGGTGGCATATATATTCATAATTGTGAAATCTTCTTGGTAGTGGATTGTTTCCTTGATGAACAATGCTAATTGGGCCTTCTTTGTCCTTCTTATTGTCTTTTACTTTTGAAAGTTATTTTATCGATATTAAAAAAGCAACACAGCTGCTTCTTTTTGTAACCATTTGCTTGGAAAACTTTTTTGGTGCCACCCTTCACTTAAGTGGTTGCCTATGCCTTGAAGGTTAAGAAAATGTGTTTTCTTTAGACAGGCATATGATGATTCTGTTTCCTAATCCCAGTCTCCCAGTCTATGTCTTTTGATCTGGAGGAATTTAGTCCATTTAATATTTAAGGTTATGACTGATAGGTTTTGTGTTGCTTTCCTTTGCCTTATTTACATCTGCAGTTGCGGTTTTGATTTAGGTTTCTACTTCTGCAGTTATATGCTTTGTGTAATTGATTTCCCTCTTCTAGGTGCCATGGGGATTGGTTTGCTCCTTTCGTCGTTTTCGTTTGTACTTGCTTCAAGTATATCTCTGAAGGGTTTTGGTTTTCTGGACATGTACTCGTTCAAGTTGTTTATGTCGCGAAGATTTTCCTTTCTCTCTCTTCCAGTATGATTGACCAATTTTTGCTGGGTGTAGTAACGTAGGGTGGCATCTATTGTCCCTTAAACAGCTGGGAAAGCTTTGCTCAGCTTCTTCTTAGCTTTCATGGTTTTGCATGAGAAGTGCTCGTTGTAATATCGTGATGGGTTTCTCCCCGTTATGTAACGTGTTGTTTTTCTCTCTGTGGTCCTTTAAGGATTTTGGGTGTTGTTTGTGGTGTCTAACATTTTAACATGATGTTGGCATGAGAATTTTTTTTCTGATCTTGTCTGTTTGGAGTTCTATGGGTGCTCTTGTATTGGTATGGTATTTGCCCTTTTTTAGTTTGGGGAAAGTTTTCATCTATTATTCTGTTGAAGATCTGACAATAACATTTCTCTTGGGATTTCTTCTCTTCCCTCCATTCCTTGGATGGTGGAGGTTTGATCTTTTCATAGATGTCCCACAGCTCCCTGGTTATTCCATGTTTTGTGTGTATTTTTTAAAATTTTTCATAATGTTTCCTTGAGTTTTTAGGTGTTCTGTGTTGTCCTCCAGGTCTGATATAATCTTGTTCTGCTTCCTTCCATTCTGCTATCTCGAGCTTTTTCTCATTCCTTTCCTCTTGAATGGATGAGTTGTTGTGATTTCCTTTTTCACTTTCTTCTCTTTGGATTTCTTTAGTGTTTTCTATTTCTTTTTGAGCTTCTTGATCTATTTCTTGTAGCTCTTTTGTTCGCTGGGTTTGTCTTTTTCTTTTTCAGCATGGGATCCTTTTCAGTGTTCATCCTAACTTCCTGTCTGGAGCTTGTCATTCTCTCCTCTCCTCTCTCCTCTCGGTCCTTTTGAATTCCTCATTCCTCTTTTCTAGATGCTTTAATTTGTTCTTTATATCGTTGATTTCTTTGAGTATGGTTTCCTGATTGTGTTCTGATGTCTGTGTCTGGGGCATCCCCAGAGGGAGTGCCCACTGCAACGAGGTCCTCCATTGGGTTTGGTAGAAGCGGCGTGGATTATCTTGCCCCTTTCCAGTGTAGTCTCTTCTTGCATGATCCTGGCATTGGGCTTCTATCCTGCCTTTATTCCAATGTGAGTCCTAAATGCCGTCTTCACCTGTGTTGAAGGGCTTTGCTTTGCTTGCCTCCCATCAATGCTTGTTCGTAATTCTCAGTTGGCGGAGGGGGGGGGGGGTTCTTAGGCGGGGGTGCCTGCTTACCTTCTGCTGGGCTCAGGATCTCAGATCTCAAGAGACACACAAACGTGCCTTTAATACGGCTTGGGAGGATATCTCCGCCCCCACAGCCACAAGATCCAATCAAGCCAAAGACCACACCTTTAATCCCAGCTGGGAGGATAACTCCAACCTCACAGCCACAAAGGCCAATCAAACCAAAGACAGCAGGACCAAAGGATCAACAATCAGCTCGCCGAGGCACCCAGTTCCTACCTTTCTCCCCCTCTTCCTTCCACTGGGCTCAGGAGATCTCAGATAAGAGATTTTTCAAGTATGAGGACCTCTACAACTTTTTAATCTGACTGGCTTGAATAAAAGGCAAATGGTAACTCTATCTCAAAAAACCTGAGCTGTCACTGAGGCAGGAGGCTGTCTACCTGGGAAAATGTAATATGGAGAATCAGAGAGTAATCGTTATTCTTTTCTGACACAGGATCTTGCCATGTAGATCAGACTATTCTAAAACTCACTACATAGCCCCCACAGGCTGGAACTTCCAACCTTCCAGCCTCAGTCTTCTGAGAGCTAAGACTATAGACATGTGCCCCCAGCCTGACAACAAACTTTACCTTTAAAAAAAGTTGTGGGAGCTGGAGAGATAGCCTAGAGGTTAGGAGTGCCAACTGCTCTTGCAGAGGACCTAGGTTCGATCTCCACACCCACATGGTGGCTGAGAACAATCTTTTAACTCCCGTTCCAGGGGAATCTGACACCCTCTTCTGACCTCCTCGGCATTGCACAACATGGGCGCACAAACCTACATGCAGACAGTACATTCATACATACAAAAAATAAATTAAATTAAAAAAATAAAAATTAAATAAAAAAAATTGTGGTTCTGTATATTGATCCCAGGGCCTTGTACATGGTAGGTGATTTCTGTGGCCATGAGTTATATCACCATCCCTAAAAAATTTAAACTTTAAGTTTTTTTCGTAGAAATTGGATTGCCGCAAATAGTGAGTTCTCAGCTCACAAACACAGGCTTAGCATTTGTTTTGTCTCATTTTGTTTTCTCTGAGAGATAGTAGATTCAAATTAGTGTAAATAGCCTGAGCATTCTCTTGTCTTGGAATGAAGTCAGGCTGTCACTGGCTTCCTCTGCAGAAAGCAGGAGTGGTCTACATGTATAACAGATATCCAGCTCATTCCTCGACACAGCATGAATCCTCTCATGAAGGTGGGACCCTTACAACCCAGAAGCTCTTTAAAGTCCTACCTTCTACTACTACCTGTGGACTCTTTTAAATTCAACTTGGTTGGAATTTTTAATAAGGAATTTTAGATTAAACTTTGAAATATTAATTATAATTGTAAACTTAATTGAACTGAGACCCTGTCTCCAAAACAACAAATAAAAAGCAGACGTGTTGGCATGTACTTCTAATCCCAGCTCTTGAGAGGCAGAGGCAGGTGGCTTTCTGTGAGATAGAAGCCAGCCCAGTCTACATATAGAGTTCCAGGCCAGCTGGAGCTACAAGGAGACTATCTCCAAAAACAAACAAATAACAAGAAATTTTAATTGAAATCAAGAAACACTTAGGACGTTAGTGGAAGTGCACTTCTGGATGTGTTTGTGAATGGTATTTCCAGAAACAATTGGGTCATGAGAAGACTGGGCTAGTCAAAAGATCCTCTTGATGGACCAAAATATGGTAGATTATTGGGAGGTGTCAAAAAATAAGAGAGGGCCAGCTGCAGGATGCTGAGGAGTGGACCAGCAGCCTCTCACAGAGCATGCAGACAGAGCCAGGTGGGGGTCACACCAGGAGGGACTGTGAGCATTCCTTCATGCCTCACCCTGTCCAGTGTGCCTTCTGCAGGGGCTGGTCTGCAGGCAGCTGTGGCCACCCAGCCACTCATTCCTGGTCAATTGGCAATCATTGCCCAGGACCAATCCCAAGAAGGATGAGGGCCAATTGCTGGGTGCAGGTGAGAAAGGACTTCACAAGTGTTGCTCTCTGTTCCTGGCCGGCAGGAAAAAGGAGAGGACAAACTCTTATTCTTCCAGATGCAGTTTATTCAGACAACTCATACACCAACTCTCCTCTCTCCTTCCAGTGTCCCCTACTCATATCCCCTCTCTCAACCCCACCTCCTGCAAGGGCGCGAGCACCGTGGCAGTCTCTCATTGGTCTGTAAGCGGTATGCACAATATACGGAAGTCAGCGGACATGCTAATGAGGGTTCAGGTTTGGCGTTCTCTTGTTGGCTGGGGAATGAGCTGGGCAGTCAGGCCACAATCAGGCGATAAGACCTGGCCAGGGTCCAAAGCGCCATTTTGGCCAACGCCCGCTCTCCACATCTCCCCCTTTCTTTTATAATATGGCAGAGAGAATGCCTGTCTTAGGTTGCCCCTGCAGAGGTATTCCTTACCCGTCATGGGGTTAAACAAACAGCATAGGTTTGTTCCCTGTCTTAGGTTGGTAATACATGCAGCGGGTCTTACCCGTCTTTGACTACTTCTCTAGCATGCCAAGCCAAACTTGAGGTGAACTGCCCAGTTCAATAGCGGCAAGAGCCTGCACGAAGAACGCTCTTTCTCTGCGCTGATTGTTCCGCATGCGCATCAGACACCACAGACACAATGACCCGCGCAGGATTATACTGCAACCCAAACCCGCTGTTCCAGCCCACTGCTGTAGGTGAGACACCGCCTTCGACATCCAGGAGATAAAACCCTCAGACATGGACAAGTCTACTCGTGTAGAGTTGATGTGCACGATGGATGAGCGGAGTTCTTCCAATAGAGAGTCGAGTTCACCGGACCAGTTTCCTGTTAAATGATGTGAGAGACTGCGTGATAGATTAGCTGCATGGCTCAGATTCTGAAAAGGTACAGAGGTAATACAGAGCCCAGAATGTCTCCATTCACACCCCAACTGTGCTATCTGTATAAGCACGTCGAGCTGATCCTGCACCAAATCAACCCTTTAATTGAGTGACATAATGCCTGTTTTGAAATGATTATTAATATTCTGTTGATTGGTCATAGCCTCAGCAACACCAGCCGACAAATTGTTAAGTGCAGCCGCTGTCTGAACAGTTGACGTCAGGAAAACTGCCGCAGCTGTAGCCGCGGCAGCTGATGCTGCGATTGCCACGAAATACCACCGCTAGAGGAAAGGTGGTAGCATTCCAGCATCATTAAATCATTACCCCATGCTCCACCTGTCAACATGCTCATGGGTGTTAAGTCTGTGCAGCTGCCGTTGATCCCACACAGCATCCAATTGTCAAAAGGGTTAGAACGCAAGGCCATGGTTGGGTTTTGATATGTCCAATTGTATCCTGCCCAGGTAGCATTATAGAAGGTACTTATGTAAGGTGAGAAAGTAAAATAATCATGGACAACCCAAGCCACCTTCTTGGCTTGACACCCAGTCCATGGGGGTAATCCCTCATGACTTCCCCTACAAGAAGGAGCCCATCTTGGCTGAGGAGGTATAGTAGTATTTCCTTTTAAAACCATAACGGGCCAAGCTCCCCTGAGCCATGTGGCATTGGACCGGCTGGTCCCCGGAGGGGGTGCATCAAACCAGCCTCCTGTCTGGTTATACCTACGTACACAATCACTGTCCTGGGATATGTTAGTAATCAGTTGGAAGCACAGTAATCCGTTTAGGGGCAGGTGTATGGTCTCTTGTACTGCTGCTAATGTGTCATCTAATAGAAAAAAAAAAAGGGACCTCCATGTTATCATTGGTTGCAAAAAAGCGGGGGAATACTTGCGCTGAATGGGTGACTGGGATAGGTTTAGGGAACACTGTCATCAGCCCCCAACGAAGCTCTTCCGTCATCGCCATGGGCCATGGCACCATCATCACGAGCATCCCACACTTCCACATCTTGAACCACTCGGGTGAGCCTTTCCGGGATCCAAAGAGGTTGTTGATGATCCTGAGGAAAAACACAGACAGCTCCTCTCGCCCATGTTAGGACCGGGTCCGGGCCATACCATTTTCCTGTAAGTATGTCTTTCCACATTACAAGCCCTTTTGAAGTGTTGTCTGTTTGTGTGTGCCTGTCCGCAGCTGACCGCCCGTGCTTATCTAAATTTAAAAAATTAATAGTAAAAAGAGCAATCGCAAGTCTTTCCTTTGGAGGAGAGCCAGAGGCTATTCCCCCCTTTTGTTTTTGAAGGCACTCCTTTAGTGTACGATGAGCACGCTCAATAATGCCTTGTCCTTGCGGATTGTACGGCAAACCGTGAGTGAGGCGAATGCCCATCATCAAACAGAAGGAGGTAAAGGAGCCTGAAGTGTAAGCCAGGCCATTGTCAGTCTTTAACTCTTTAGGCTGTCCCCAGGCTGCCCACGCCTGGAAACAATGTTCGCGGACATGACAGGCCTTTTCTCCAGAGTGTAGGGAGGCAAAAATAATTCCTGAGGCGGTATCAACAGAGACATGCACATATTTTAATGTGCCAAATTTAGGGATGTGAGTGACATCCATCTGCCATACATGTAATGGGAGGAGACCCCTGGGATTAATCCCAAGGGACTGTTGTGGCAGAAGTGGGGCACACTGATGACAAATTTTTACAATATCGCGAGCATTGGCTCGAGAGATGTGAAATCGGGAGGCAAGCGTTTTAGAATTAACATGAAAGTGGGAGTGAAAGGTGCGTGCAAGTTCCTGAGGGGAGGAGAGACTGAACTTCATTGGTAAGCTGAAACCCCATCTGTTCAAGAAGATCACGACCCCACAGAGAAATCGGAACCTCCAAAACATATGGTTGAAACAATCCTGACTGTCCTTCATGGTTCCTCCAAGATAACTCTCTGGCACTGAGTTGTGGTGCTTTGGCATATCCCAGACCATGTAATGTTTGAGCGGACTGTTGTAACGGCCAGCCTCTAGGCCAGTCCCTTGAATTTATTATGGATCTATCTGCACCAGTGTCCAAGAGACCTATTATAACCTTTCCTTCCACAGTCAATGAGATTACTGGCCTCTGATCCAAATTTAAGGCAAGATATATGCCTGGGTCTCCAGAGGAACCAAACACCTTATTCTCCCTGTCTTTGTTTTTACACGGGAATTGAGAGTGCAGGCTAGGCAACAAAAGCAATTGTGCAATCTTATCACCTGGAGAGATGGCCGTAATTCCTGTTGGTGAGGACACCATGATCTTAACTACCCCTGTGTAGTCAGAATTGACAACTCCAGGATGAACAATCAGGCCTTTTAAGGCTGCAGTACCACGACCTAATATGATGCCCACAGTCTCTTTAGGTAAGGGGCCATGGAAATCTGTTTCCACCACTTGTACTCCTTGTCTTGGGGTTAATACAAGTCTGGTGGTGGAACTGAGGTCAAGTCCTGCACTCCCTATGGTAGCTCTCTTGACCATGCCCAGTGCATGGGTGGTCTGAGGCTGGGCCACAATCCCTCCTCCATAGCCCCATATATTTGAGGGCTCTGAGGCTGCCGGGCCCTCCTCCAGTTTTTTTGCAAAGCCTGTGGGGCATTCAACTCAGAAGAGTGACCATTAGAAAGTGGGAGTGGCCTGCCATTGATATCTTTGACTGATCTGCATTCATTTGCCCAATGATTCCCCTTTTTGCATCTTGGGCACAATTTTGGCATGGGGGGTGCCTTCTGCTGAGCACCACCCACCTCTCTCCTTTGGGGACAATCTCTTTCCATATGACCAGGGTCCCCACATTGGAAGCACCCTTGCCGCCCCATTCCCATATGCCCTTTTGCCATTTGTATGACTGCAGCTGCTAGGCCAGAATTGTTAAGAGGGCTGCCTAATTCCTGATAGACCTTCATCCACACTTCAAAGCCTTTATTTTTGTAAGGGTTTATTGCCTGCCTACATTCCTTTGTACATTGTTCAAATACCAATTGTTTAATAAGCGGCATGGCAGTGTCAGGGTCACCAAATACCTTTCCTGCTGCCTCCACCATTCTTGCCACAAAATCAGAAAATGGCTCCGTTGGTCCTTGTATTATTTTGGTCAAATTTCCAGTGACTTCCCCTCGGTTGGGCAATTTTTTCCATGCCCTGGTTCCCATATCAATAATCTGATTGTATACTTGGATAGGATAATTAATTTGTTGATTAGCGAAGTGTCCTTGCCCCATTAACATATCCACATCCCAGGCGGGCTGGTTGTTGGCCCGGTTTTGCGCAGCCTGATCATAGGCCAACTCTAGATATATAGCTTTCCAATCAAGGTATTGCCCCGGCGACAAACAGGCTCGGGCTAAATTTTGCCAATCACCAGGGGTCATGCAATACCTGTGGAGATTCTCTACCTGTGAAATCACGTAAGCGGCAGTCACTCCATATGAGCGCACACTTTCCGCTATATTTTTTATGATTTTAAAATAGAGTGGCTCATGATAACGGTTATTGTCCTGTTGGTTTTGGAAGGCTGGAAAACATAGGGCTGGATTTTGAGTGGCTATCTCCCTCCAGCACTCTGGATGAAACGAAGTGCCAGGTACCGCAAAAGGCGGAGGGGGTCCCGAGGCCGTCGGCAGTAGCGGAGGTCCCGGGGCTGCCAGCTGTATGCTAAGCTTCACTTGCTCCATGTTTTCTACCAAACTCTCCAACTCATCAGCCGTCATGTCCTGCCCTTCGTCCTCAACCCCCTTGGGTGGTGCCTGTTCCTCTTTTAGCTGCTGTAGAAGTTCTTCCCCTTTTTTTATTTCTGCTGCGCAGCTCCCTTCATCGCCCAAGCAATTTCCTATTAATTTCCAAATCAGAACTACACCTCTGCAGAATTCCTTGTTCCTCAGCAAACATTAGGTCCCCCCCCCAACTTTCTCCAGCAATGTGGCGTGAGGTTTCCGGTCACACGAAACCAGGGCGCGATCTCATCTACTGCTCCTAAGAGCTCTCTCTAAAGTTTGGGTCTTTATGCCAATTCCTTTCACTTTCAACAGTTCCTTTAAGGTATTGCGCAATGGCCACATTGAATTTGAATTCCCCATGGTCTCTACTCCTGAGAACCTTATAGTTCCACCTTACCTGGGAACTTACCAGCTAGCCCACCTGCCTGCGTCTGGTTCTGAACCGTGCTCGCACCAACGGAGGTTCCCCGTCCGGGCCACCACTTGTCACTCTCCTCATCACTCTCTGTTCCCGGCTGGCAGGAAAAAGGAGAGGACAAACTCTTGTTCTTCCAGACGCAGTTTATTCAGTCAACTCATACACCAACTCTCCTCTCTCCTCCAGTGTCCCCTACTCATATCCCCTCTCTCAACCCCACCTCCTGCAAGGGCGCGAGCACCGTGGCAGTCTCTCATTGGTCTGTAAGCAGTATGCACAATATACGGAAGTCAGCGGACATGCTAATGAGGGTTCAGGTTTGGCGTTCTCTTATTGGCTGGGGAATGAGCTGGGCAGTCAGGCAACAATCAGGCGATAAGACCTGGCCAGGGTCCAAAGCGCCATTTTGGCCAACGCCCGCTCTCCACACACAAGTAAGAAAGAAAATGGCTGGAGAGTTGCAAAAATGCAACTCCAGTAAGAGGATGTTTAATCATAATCACGGGCTCCCCTTTCCAGGGAGGAAGCCATGAAGGCTGCAGACAACCAGAAAAAAGCCAACCAGAATCTTGACTGTAAAAAAAAAAAGCAAATAAAAAAACACATGATCCATTTGTCTCTTTGAGCAAAAGTGAAAGATGATGGTCCTCTAACAAGAAATTTAAGCCAGGAAGTAACTGTTGCCTCCGTTTGCTGCACTAAGCCAAAATGCTGTATCCTAGACATATGTATAATCATGCAGACAGAGAGCGGAGATGGGGAAATAGCAGGGACCAGCACAGCTGAAGCTTTGACCTCTCTTGTGAGCTTGGAACTGTGATCAGCTCCTGTGAACCTGGAGTTGTGGTCCTGTCCATAAACCCGAAGGTTGCCTCTGAGGAGCCCAGACCCATGTTCCCTTCATGTGAACTGGAGCTCTGGGTGTCTTCCATGAGCATAGCTTGCCATTTTTAACATCACTGTTCGAAATACCTCTTGGAAAAGGATTACTGACTCTATAGCCAACTTTGATTTTTTTTTTTAATTTGTTAGTTGTATTAAAGCTTCTGACCCTCATCCAGCAGGAAACAAAAACTAGATCTCCAGATAAGAGGTTTCTTTTTCCTTTCTAGGTTGTAAGAAATGACTTTTACAATATGGTCATGTTGTGGGAACTTCTGGAAATCAGGTAACCAATATTCAGTCCAGGTGAAGGAGAGTCTATTCATGCCAGTGAGCTGACACTAGGGTCAGTCTGTAATAATGCCAACCCCCAGCTCAAGCATTTAGGGAAATTTATAGTCAGTTTATACGTGGGAATTCAAGGAAGCAGGTAGTTTATACCTGATAATTAAGCAAGTGGTTACACACAGACATATGTTACAGATCACAAGAATGTAGCAGCTTGGCAAAAAAAGATTTAAATGGTCTGATAAACAAACAAACAAACAACAATAAAAACCAGAGGGGGCAAAGGCAGATTCCTGTTTACCTTCTATGCTGAATAGCTTTAGTGTCAACTTGACACACTGGGTTGAGGGAGCCTTAATTGGGGAACTGCCTTCATTGGACTGGCTTGTGGCCAGGTCTGTAGAGTATTTTCTTGATTGTTGAGTGATGTGGGAGGGCCCAGCCTGCTGTGGGTGGTGCCACACTTGGACAGGTTGTTCTGTATTGTAAAAGAAAGTAGGCTGAGCATGGGCCAAGGGAGCAAGCCAGCAAGCAGTCTTCCTCTACAGCCTGTGCTTCAGCTCCTGCTTCCAGGTTCCTGCTCTGAGTTCTTACCTTGGGCTCCCTAACTGATGAACTGTGACCCAAGAGATATAAGATGAATAAACCTTTCCTCCCCAGAGTGTTTTGTTACACAGAGTCCCATCCCAAACTAGAACACCTTCCTTATTCTTTTCTTTTTCTTCATATCTTATCTTGGGGACTTCCATGGACCAAAGTTCTTAGTAACCATCTTATTGTCAATGAATTTCAATGCCTATTCATCAACGCAATCCCTTACGTTTATTCCAGAGGAATACTTTGATACTCTTGGTGAATCACCTGGAGTCTAATGGCCTTTATCTGGTTTCTGATAAACCTGGTAAGGAAGTTTATCAAACAAGATCGGAACAACAGAGCCAGCAGGACCATGACTATGGGTCCTGCTCAAGGGGCCAGCCCAGGTCCCCAGTATTCAGGTGCTTTTCCCCTGGCCTCCGTTCTCTCTAGCAGTTCCCTTGCATTTTCTCTAACTATGCTGATTGATTTGCATAAAACAACATTCTTCTTCCAGAGAGACACAAATCCCTCCCTTTACTTCCATGATCAGATCTAAGCCTTCGTGGTTATGTAGGACCACTGCTGCTAGTCTAGATTTTGTAAGGTGACAGTATTTAGTTGAGCTAGATTTAGATTTTTCCTTATTAAGTTGGACAACTGACTGTGCTAGACCTGTTGTTCATTTGCCATGGCTCCCATGGCTGCCCCCAAGAGAATAGGAAGTAGGGTGAAGTCTCTTTTTTTGTCTTTGATGATAGGTTTGCACTTCCTCACCTGGTAGAATGTCTAAGTCAGGAACAAGGGAGTCCATAAGCCAGTCCCCTCCAGAGTAGAAAGTACGGGCGCTGCTTGGACAGGCGAAATAAGTTCCCTCAGGGGCTGGGGACTCAGGAGAGAGACAGGTACAATTCTCTTATTTCCCAATACACTAGGCTTCCCCTAGAGACTGGACCAGGAGCCCAAGTAGGCAGGGGCCTTTTGTTATAGTTAAGTTGGTAACTCCTACCCCAGTGTAGGTCATTTGGTTCAACCTTAAGCATATCTAGAAATCATTTTCCAAGTCAGGGTTAACTTGAGCTTAGCAGCTTGTGCCTGGTATTTATGACCTTGAGCATCTTTATTAAGGGGGCATCTGGGTCAAACTTAGATGGGCTGCTACTCAGTGGAAGTGTTTTCCTTGGGAGCCCAAGGATCTAAAGAATTAGCCCTGCTGATTGGTAGCATCACAGTGGCTGTTGTAATTACAAGCCATAAAGTTTGTAGGGGGGCCACTCATTCCTGTGATATACCAGCCCATCCCAAAGTCTTGGCTTCCCCATAGTGGGGGATTTTCTATAGTCAATTCCCATATTACACCCCCTTGGTTACCTCCTGTATAACCTGTCTCCTGCCCCAAAGTGGGGGCTCCCTGCCAAGCCCCATCAGTGGCAAAGTTCACACATGACCTGTGCTTAGTAAAGACCAGCAGAGGATTCCACACCCATCCTATCATCTGGGGATGTATCCATATGCAGCAATTTCATGGGCAGATCTTATGTAGGGATTACATCTCACTCTCCTGGCCTGGGTAGTCCCTTCATGGCACAATGAACTCAGTAGGACTCCAGAAACCCAATGCAGTGCAAAACATCACCTAAAGGAGACAAAGAATTCCCCTTGGTGGGGGCAGATAGTTATATTAACAAGTTCCCAGGACTTGGGCCACATTGGGACAGTCACCTTCCAGATCAGGTTAGTCATCAGGGTCAGGGAGGCTGGGTGGGAGCCAGTTTAATGGAATCCAGAGGTTCAGAAGGGAGATGAGGAAGTAGGGTGGGCACCAGGTCATTGTTCCCATCTCAAGGTTGCTTAGATATCAACTTCAGAGGCTGGTCTGGGGAGGGTCTCAAAGTCTGCTCCTATCTCAGGTCCATAGCAGCCTTGATATGGATACGATATAGCCAAGGCTTGATGCCTACAACTTTGAGAGTTAACAGGGCGGTCAGTAATGATTTGGTATGGCCCTCCCCATCTTGGGTCCAAGTTTCCCATACTGGGAACTTGATCCAAACATAGTCTCCCTGGCTCCAGGAGTATAAGGGGCTCTGTACTGCAAGGGGGAAGGGGAGGGTTCAGGTGCCCAGAGATCTCCTTGATGGTATTAACGAAGTCTCCAAAACTGCTGGAGATGAATTTGTCCATTCCCCTGGAACTCTCTAGAGTCTCTAGGCAGTAGTGAGGGAGGGCACCCAAGCAGGATTTCAAAAGGAGAAAACCCACACTTGCATGGAGAACATCACAAGCAGCAAGATCCCCAGCCAGGATAGACTTGTTTCCTGACAGTGCTTGGTTATTGCAGTTTTTAGGGTTCTGTTCATTTTTTCTTTTTTTTTTCATTTTTTAACAATAAGTAATAATTTATGAGTACAAGCATCCTTCATGTAAAACCAAATTGCAAGCAGTTGTACCCAAACCCACACAGCCCAAGGGTCCCACCATCCAGCTGGGGGGCTTGTATATTCAATCAAGTTGATCAAATAAGTGTCCAGTCTATATTGCTGTAGTTTCACCATTCACCCCAATCACAGCCCTTACATTCTACCACACCCCCTCTTCTGCAGATTGTTCCCTAGGCATAGAAAAGGGGCACAGGTGGAAGAGAAGCAAATCAGTCTACTTTCTCTGGAGCTATTGTTTTGGACTCTGGTCAATTCTGGCTGTTTCCTTTCATGGGCTGACAGTTTGTCCAGGAATAACCTTTCAGTCCTATTAATGAAGCATAGACATTTAGATATATAGGTATTTAAACAGTACTAATTGTTATGGTAGGTTACTTTGGTATAGACACAGATATTTGGATGGCATGCTAATCTGTGAATTACATTTTTTCCTGTAAAATGTGGCAGGGTCTTACTGTGGCTTATAACATCTCCTAACCGCTAGAGGATGTAAGCTTGTGGCATCAGCCATGGGTTATTCCTTGGAGGAATAACCCATGGCTGATGCCACAAGCTTACTTATCTCTCCAAGGAGAGAGCTAATAGCCAATTAGATTGGTATAAACGGGCATATGGCTGCCACTGCTGCACAGTATTTCCAGGCAGGTGAGGTGTAGCTGGTGCTGACGGAGGAGTCTTGCTTGACTCAAGACCTATATTTGCTCTATTGGTTTAGTGGCCTTTGGTAACACTCTCTGGTATTCCAGAGACCAACTGTACACTTGCAAGTGTGGTCTCAATACATTTTTCCCATGCTTACATCAGGTCTTCGACAACAGGGCCTTATTGCCTCTCTTCTTGCAGGTATCCCAGTTTACAGCAAGAAGCCTTTACCTTTTGGGGGGGCTTGGCTCTCCTGGCCAACATTTCCTTGGTAGAATAATCCATTGTTGATATCAGAGCTCTCCTGTGTTAATATATTTTGCTTAAGTGCACAGCTTAAGGAGACATTAGTATTATATTTGGTTCTGAATAGAGAATAATCCTTTTCACAGTTCCTATGTCAATTAGTCAAAAAAGGCGGTTTTACTGGTTTTATAAGAGATTACCTCTATGACAGTTGGCTCCAATTTACAGTTAAAGAATGACCTCATCATCATCATCATATTCCTCCTTGTTCTATGAAGGAGAGGTAAGAAAATCTCTCCTATTAAAACTTTGTGGCACCTAGAAGGTAAGTTTCATTAGGACTCATTATAAATAGTTGTTACAAGTAGGATCCACAGAGGGGTTTGATGCCTGTAGCAGTCTGATGCTTTTCTTCCTTTCAATGTTCACAGCCAACCTTTCTGCTGGCACTTCCTGGTACATTCTATACAATGCAAAGCTGTGTCTTGTCTTTCTCAACTGTTAAGTTGGTGATGTTTTGACCTGTGGGAACCTACAAATCTTTTCCCATAGTTAGTTTTAAGATTTGAATTGCAAAGTTTTTGACAAAAAGGTTTCATATATATCTGTATCCCCCCCTTTTTATTTTAGGTTTTTGTTTTTTGACCCATGAGTCTCAAAAAGGCATTTGTAGTTCATGTACCTATAGGCAGGAATCATAGGCAGATTTCATCAAATTCACCCAAGCTATTTTGGGTGACTATGTGTCATTAACTTGGGAAGCAAACTTAATTTCTTAAGTTAAATCATCCTACAGGTAAAAGAGAATGCTACAAGATGATACTGTACAACAGAAAAATTATAGAGAACATTTGTATGTGCCAATCCCAAAGTTATTGTTATACAGATTTTAAGTAGAACAAATGTGGGCAGCAATTTATATTTCCAATTAACTAAGGTGTATTACCGTTTTTATCAGAACCTTTAAACCAATGTTCTTTTTAAATTTTTTTAAAAATTTTTTTAAATTTTATTTATTTCTGTATGTGTATGAATGCACTGCCTGCATGCAAGTTTGTGCACCCGTGTTGTGCAATGCCGCGGAGGTCAGAAGAGGGTGTCGGATTCCCCTGGAACTGGAGTTCTCCTGGAATTGGAGTTTCAGACGGTTCTTGGCCACCATGTGGGTGCTGGGGATCGAACCTGGGTCCTCTGTAAGAGTGGTTGGCGCTCTTAACCGCTAGGCCATCTCTCCAGCCCCCAATGTTCTTTAATATATACATAATTACTTTAACTAAGTCCTAAAACACCATGTAACCTGTAGGCAGGGTCTGAGCAAAATTGGATACTTGTTGAACTCACGTCAATTAAATATACATTAATCGAATATAGACCCGTGTCCCTCTACCGCCCCTCCCGCCCCTCCCAATCCACCATTTCAGTCAATTTTCTGATGCAGTCTTTCTGTTGTTGTTCTTTTAAAATGCATCCCTCTCCACAAGAAATATTTACAACTGGGTTATTGGCGCTAGCATCCGCAGATGAGGGATACCATTCGTTATTTGTTTTTCTGGGACTGTATTACTTCACTTAATATAATATCTTCTAGCTCCATCCATTTACCTGCAAAGTTCATGATGTTGTCTCTCTTTACCGCTGCATAGAATTCCATTGTGTACATGTACCACATTTTCTCTATGCACTCGTCAGTTGAGGGGCATTTGGGTTGGTTCCAGCTTTTTGCTATTGTGAACAGAGCTGCAATAAATATAGCTGTGCATGTATTTCTGCAGTAAGATGAGTCTTGTGGATGTATACCCAGGAGTGGTGTGACTGGGTCAAATGGCAAGCTCATTTTGAGTCTTCCAAGGGTTCTCCACATTGCTTTCCATAGTGGCTGTACAAGTTTACATTCCCACCAGCAATGGATGAGTGTTCCCCTTTCCCCACAACCTCTCCAGCACTTGATATCATTTGTTTTCTTGATCCTGGCCAGTCTTATTGGAGTGAGATGATATCTTAGAGTGATCTTAATTTGCATTTCCCTAATTATTAGTGATGTTGAACAGTTTTGTTTTGTTTTTTAATTTTTTAAATTTTATTTATTTCGCTATGTGTATGAATGTACTGTCTGCATGCAGGTGTGTGCACCTGTGTCATGCAATGCCGCAGAGGTCAGAAGAGGGTGTCGGATTCCCCTGGAACTGGAGTTCTCCTGGAATTGGAGTTTCAGATGGTTCTTGGCCACCATGTGGGTGCTGGGGATCGAACCCAGGTCCTCTGTAAGAGCGGTTGGCACTCTTAACCACTAGGCCATCTCTCCAGCCCCAAACCGTTTTTAAGATGTTTCTCAGCTATCTCTAATTCCTCCTCTGTGAAGTCTCTATTCAGTTTTTTGCTCCATCTTTTGAGTGGTTCATTTGTTTTCTTTCTTCTTTGTTTTTTGAGTAGCTTGTATATTCTGGAAATAAATGCTTTGTCAGATGTATCTGCAGTGAAGGTTTCCTCCCACTCTGTGGGTTTTCTCTTCACTTCCTTGATTGTTTCTTTTGATGTACAGAAGCTTTTGAGTTTCATGAGGTCCCATTTGTCAATTGTCGATCTTATTTCTTGCACAGCTGCTGTCTGATTTAGGAAGTCTTTTCCTACACCTATGTCTTGCAGTCTGCTGCCAAGTTTTTCTTCTATCACCTCCAGAGTTTTGGGTTTCACGTTGAGGTCTTTGATTCATCTGGAATTGACTTTTTTAAAGGGTGAGAGGTAGGGGTTTAATTTCATTCTTCTACAGGTGGTGATCCAATTTTGCCAACACCACTTACTGAAGATGCTGTCTTTTCTCCATTGGGTCTTCTTGGCCCCCTTGTCAAATATGAGGTGGCTGAAATTGTATGTGCTCAGGTTTAGATCTTCATTTTATTCCATTGGCCAACTGGTCTGTTTTTGTGCCAGTACCAAGCTGGTTTTATGACTATAGCCCTGTAGTATAGTTTGATGTCTGGTATAGCTATCCCCCCTGTATTGCTCTTTTCGCTCAGGGTTGCTTTGGCCATTCAGGGTCTTTTGTTTTTCCAAATGAAATTGAGGATTGGAGAAAGCCTTTGACAAAATCCAGCATCCTTTCATGTTTAAAGTCCTAGAGGGAATTGGACTGGAAGGATCATTCCTCAATGTAATCAAAGCCATATACAGGAAACCCACAGCCAATATCACCCTAAATGGGGAAATGACAGAAGCATTCCCCTTAAAGGTAGGAACTCTGTCCCCTGTCACCACTCCTTTTCAATATAGTGCTTGAAACCCTTGCTAGGGCAATAAGGCAAGAAAAGGAAATTAAAGGAGTTCTAATTGGAAAAGAGGAAGTCAAGCTATCCGTTTTTGCTGATGATATGATTGTCTACCTAAGGGATGCTAAGAACTCCACCAGAAAACTCCTAGAAATGATTAAATACTTCAGTAAAGTGGCAGGATACAAAATAAATCTAGAAAAATCAGTAGCCTTTCTTTACCAACAACAAGCAACTGAAGAAGGAATACAAGGAGACCTTCCCACTTACAATAGCCTCAAAAACAATAAAATAGCTAGGAACAAACCTAACCAAAGACACCAAGGATCTCTACAACAAAAATTTTAAACCCCTGAAAAAGGAAATTGAGGAAGACATCAGAAGATGGACAAACCTCCCATGCTCATGGATTGGGAAAATAAATATAGTAAAAATGTCCATTCTACCCAAACTTATGTACAGATTTAATGCAATACCAATCAAAATCCCCAAGAGCTTCTTCACAGGCTTGGAAAAAAAAATCTGTTCATTTTTTCAAGCCAGCCTGAAGACTGTGGGTAAGATCATATGTGGAGGGTCGAAGTCAGTCGCACTGCTCTAGACACTGAATAATTTTTCAGTCAAAGTCTGGGCTGTTGTCTGACAAAAGCATGGGATGACCTCTCACCAAGGCACAAGACACTTCCTGGGCCTTTACAGTGCCCGTGGGGAAGGCTTCCACCCAGTCTGAGAGTCTACAAGCAATAACTAGTGGGTACTGGTACCCTTTACTGGGCTGGATGTTGGTGAAATCTACTTCCAAATGTTCAAATGGGTAGAATCCCAGTTTCTATAGAAACAATGAAGCTTGGGGGCTCCGTTTTGGGTTGTTCTGTGCACATCACAGGCAGGCTTTGCTAGCTTGTTGGGCTAGTGTCCTCAGCCTCAGGACCACTAGATTTCTCTGTAACGAGTCTTGTAAGGCTGTTTTCTCCAGGTGAGTGGCCTTGATGGGTCAGATAGGACTGGGCTCCCTCTGGGATGATGGCTTTGCCATCCAAGGTAATCAGCCAGCCCTTGGGTCCTTGGTTGCCTCTTGGTCTGCTGTCATTTTTCTATCCTCTGAATGATACCTGGGCCACACAGGGACCACTGGAAGCACAAAACACCCTTCCAGAAATTCATGGGAGGAGGGCTCAAGCCTGTGCTTCCACAAAGGGCTGCTCATTTGGCTGCCTGGTCTGCTAGCTGATTTCCTGGTTTATGCAGTCCTTCTTGTGTGAGCTTGGCAATGTACTTTGGCTATGGCCTGGGGTAGCCAGACTGCTTCTAGGATTTGGAGGATTTGGTTGCTGTTTTTTTAGTCCCTCACCCCCCAGGTGAGCAATCCCCTTTTCTGGTACATAGCTCCATGGAAGTGCATGGTGGCAAAAGCATACCAAGAGTCCATGTAGATGGTGGCCCACTTTCCCTCAGTGAGAGAGGGAGAGGGAGAGGGAGAGGGAGAGGGGAGAGGGAGAGGGAGAGGGAGAGAAAGAGAGAGAGAGAGAGAGAGAGAGAGAGAGAGAGCTCTCATGAAGGCATGTAGCTTAGCCTTGTGGGCAGACCAATGACTGGGGAGTCGGCCCTCCTCCATGACTTTGTCCATGGTCATCACCTAATACCACACCAGGTGCTCCCCCTGATGCAGACTTCAGCTTCCGTAAGTCCAGAGTTTGTCTTTGAGGTAAGAGTGGGTAGAGGTTCAAGTGTGAGACCGCCTTGGCTTCAGGGGGGACAAGATTGATGGCTAGAGCAGGGCCTCTGACGGGCCAGTGAGTTCATGGGTGGCAAGTATGGGATGGGGGCAGCTTCAGAGTCCCGTTCATGTTCTTGATGGGTGAGAGGGCTCAGGGCCCACTTGGTTAACAGAAATTTGTGGGTGGCCAGGATAGTGGGTGCTAAGGATTGGACGTCACAGTATTTGAGCTAGAGGGGGCTGGCTAGCCTCTACCAGGAGTCTATATGGGGGAATTGATCAGGGTGTCCTGGGCTGCCGACAGACTTTTCTCACTCTGCTAATGATAGGCAGGTCTATTGTGCCTCCTAGCAACCAGTACACATTAAAAGAAGGCCACTCAGTGTAAC
Organism: Rhizomys pruinosus; assembly: GCA_009823505.1. Classification (NCBI taxonomy): domain Eukaryota; kingdom Metazoa; phylum Chordata; class Mammalia; order Rodentia; family Spalacidae; genus Rhizomys; species Rhizomys pruinosus. Next base: position 1,577,059 of record VZQC01009088.1, on the reverse strand, counting down.
AAAAAGTACTCAATTTGGAGGGTTTCATCTTAACATCATAATCTCTTGCACGGCCTAGTTTAAAGTTGTCCAGCATTGTCTGTAGGATAGTCTGGGTCTGACTCTTGGACTGGGAGGAACCCATTTGAAATTTTATATGCGCCTAGGATGCATGTAGTGTGTGCACAGGACAGGGTAGAGAATACTAGTTTCTCCCACACTCAGATGCTTGCCTGGCCAGTCACCTTGTGGTGACTTTAAGAGGTCTTACCTTAGGGCCACGCAAATAAACCCCATGCTTGGTCATCTCCTATTACTGGAGATGAGCGCCCATTGAGGTGAAATGCCCTCAGCAGAATTAAAGGTGGGGCCTCTCAGATTCTGTAGCCACGTGGCAGTGGAACCGTTACTTTCACTCTCACGTTCACACACAAACATTCAGAGTTTAAGACAGCTGTTCCCTAGTTATTTCCATTAAGTTCCTGTTTTACCTAAATGGGGCCAGTATCACCTTGGAACCACATCAAGGTTTAATTGCGGTTCCCTTTTCTGGAGGTGATTGCCACCTCAGAATTCCATCGAGGTTTTGACTGTAACCTGTGGGGGATTGGCCTGGGCTGGCTCCTATCTGGCTACCCTGGGGGTCTTTGCCTGATATGGACATCTGTTCTGGTCATCCATCTCTTTTCACCTGGTGAGAGCTCCAGTCCAGGACCTTGAATGCCTCTTTGGCCTCCTGGAAGGAGACCCTGGAAACTCTTCAAGGGTGTTCATTTCTCTGTTTCAGGGGCTTCAGGCGGGCTGCGTGGCCCAGCTGTGGCAGCCCCTATTCCCAATGGGAGTGCAGCAGCTTGATCTTGCTGGGGCCTCCAGAAATGTTACGAGAAGTTCTGGAAATCAAGAGACCAACATTCAGTCCAGGTGAAGGAGATAAAGTTTATTCCCACTGGCAGGCTGACACTCAGATCCTTCTTAAAAGCACCAGCCCCCAGCTCAAGATTTTAAGGAAATTTATAGTCAACTCATATGCAGGAGTTTAAGCAAGCAAGTAACATATATGTGGTAACTAAGCAAGTGGTTACATATAAACATGTGGTTACAGATCACAAGAATTTAGCAGTTTGACAAAATAAAAAAAATTCAGAGGGCAAAGGCAGATTCCTGTTAACCTTCCTCATTCTTTTCTTACTTCTTCCTATCTTATCTTGGGGCCTTCGACTGTCCAAAGTTCTTAGCAATCATCTTATTGTCAATGAGTTTTATTGCCATCATAGTCATAATCTGGACCTTACTGTTTATAATGTAAACAAGCTCACTGAGCCATGTCTTCTTGTGATCTGAGCTTAGTGAGCTGTTCTGTGGGAACTTGGAAGATAATGCTGATGGAAATGGAGATGGTGAAGATCTATTTGGCTTATGAAGTTTCAAAGGGAAACTGTCAGGGTCATTTGTCTGACATATATTGAACTAAGAATTTTTAGAAGTGAAACCTTTGTGTTTTATTGGGATAATTGGTGCTGGTCAGCTGGGACTGAAATATCAGCTGTTATTAACAAGAAATCAGCATATTAAGGTTAAACCTTCTGGGAAGTATTTCTTTTTTTTTTTTTTAATTTTTTTTTTATTATTTATCTTTGTATGTGTATGAATGTACTGTCTGCATGCAGGTCTGTGCACCCGTGTCGTGCAATGCTGCGGAGGTCAGAAGAGGGTCTCGGTTTCCCCTGGAACTGGAGTTCTCCTGGAATTGGAGTTACAGACGGTTCTTAGCCGCCATGTGGGTGCTGGGGATCGAACCCGGGTCGTCTGCAAGAGCGTCGGTGCTCTTAACCGCTAGGCTATCTCTCCAGTCCCTGGGAAGTATTTCTTAAGGGTCAGCCCACAGAAACTATGATCCAAGGGGTCCAAGGCTGCCTCTCAAGGCTACAATTGTGTAAGGTCTCCCACATGGTACAGATTTGGGCAGCATGAAAACTGAAGAATTAAAGGTGTCATGAACAAAATCTGAGACTTGGCATGGTGAGAGGCCAGGGGAGGGTATTGAAATGGCAAAACTGACTCCATTTTGTTCTAGCTGACATTAGCTTTACCCCATCATTTTGTCTATCCATTTCCACCGCAGCCGGCTAGCCATGAAGCTGCATCTGTAGTTTCAAGGGTGTATTGTTTCTACAATACTGAGAAACTTCCACCTAACCCTGTAGTAAGCCCAGAAAGCACGTCCTCTTACCCAGCTATACCTACGTCTCCTTGGAGCTCACAGTCTCTGAAATTTTGAGAAACTAGTTTTTCCTAACTAAAACTTTTGTTAACTGAAAACCTCTTTGTTAACTAACCTGCTCTGTGCCTTTCAGTCAGTATTACATATGGAGGCTCCTGTGAGATAAGCACTCAAGGATCTCAGTCTTACTTTGAATCTCCCTAGCTTAGTGAACTGTTATGGACGAGGCACCTCATGAGGTGTTCCAGGGCCCCATGACTCTCTTACCAGAGCAGGAGAGTCTCAGAATGATCACTGTGTGACTCCCAAATCAAAACTGATTGAGTCCTTCTGGTTCTCAGAACTATCAAGGAGGTAAGTTCTGTTATTTCTGTTATGTCTCCATTCTGATCTGGTCTGGTCTGGCCTTTAATAATGGGAGTGAGTTACTCACTCTTACCTTTGGGTTGACGAAACCTGATGGTCTGTTAATATATTAAAGATAAACTAATGCTCTGTTTGTCTTTATTGTATCTTCCATCTGGCATCTTGCTTCTGAGTTCCTTCCTTGTCTTCCCAGGAAATGTGGAGAAAATGGAATGCAGTTTAGGGTGTGGAGGATGCAGCTCACTGGAGCTTGTCATCTGCCCTTTCTGAATGGGTAAAAGTTTTAAAAATGAAAGGGTTTTCAGCAGGCTGCACGGCCCCTGTCTGGAACTCATTTCTATTCTCTCAAAGTAGTGTTCCTGAATGTTAGTACAGGTGATAGACTCTCTTCAGCCTTTCTCCTCATCTGCCTTCTGGCCTGAGCCCCAGTACTGCCAGGGCCCCATCAGAGCAGGACCTGCTCCATTGCTGCATCTAGGTGCCTTGAAAAGATGCCACCACACACCTGTCCTTGAAATGAGGGCTCCACTCTCTGTCTCCCATCCCCATGTATGCTGCTCTAGGTTTCTCTATCTCTCTCCTACCAAGAGCTGAAGACCTCCCTGCCCCCATGGCCCCTGGCTGCAGTCAGTGACCAGGGAATCCAGGACCTGGGGTCCAGGTCATAGGTTAAGCCTCAGGACAAGTGCATAGGGGCCATAGGGACCTTGTAACTGGTCACTTCCTTGTTTTCTGAAAAGCCTCAGCTCCTGACTGCTACTGACCACTTGACAATTTTCACTGTACTCTTCCAGTGGGAATTAGGGGGAACAGCCCAAAGCCTATCCAAAACCACCAAGGCTCTTCAAGAGCCTAAAGAGTCCTCTGTTCCTCTGACCCCAGAGAACACCTGAGTTCTAAATTTGGCCTTTGTTCAAAATTCTTCCACAGTGTTTGAGGAAGACCTTCAAAAAACTTGAAAAGCTGCAGAGCCTCTCATCCTGACTCAACACTGCTCCAGCATATGGGTGTTAACAAGTGCTGACCTAGACCTTGCCTCCGAGACACCCAAGACCTGCTCCAGATGCTCGGGGCCTGAGATACTGTGTCTCCATAAAGAAAAGTCAATTTTGCCAGATGGAAGTTTCCTATTTGGGGTAAAAACTCTCTCAAGGTTAGAGAACACTCACTGTGGCCAAGAGAGAAGCCATCCTTCAGATACATCACAAACTTAAAACACACACACACACACACACATACACACACACACACACACACACACACACACACACACATACATGACTTCCTGGAGGGCACCATGATATAACTAACTCTGCATCCCAGGCTCCACTGAAATAGCAAGGCCCTTCTCCTCAGCCATGGCTGGGGACCAGATGGAAGAGACAGAGGCAATCCAAAACCTAGAAAGGCCTCACTCAACCCAAGTCCCAGCTCCACCTTTTCATTCAGGAAGCCCAGAGAGATTCCGGAAGGCATCCTCACTCAGACTCTGGGACCTTGGCAAAGGTCTGTAGCACACTTATCCAAGTGCCTAGACCCAGTAGCTTCGGGATGGCCCTCCTGTCTACACCCCTAGCGGCTACTCTCCTACTGATAAAGGAGGCTGACGAGCTCACCTTGGGCCAAGCCTTTACCCTAAAGTCTCCCATTGGAGACATCCTCCAGGGAACAAGTAGCCAGTGGATGTAAATGCCTATGTCGCTCAGTGCCAGAGTCTACTTCTTGACCAGCCCTGTCTCACCCTCTCTGCCATTCAGAGCCCCAACCCAGCAGCACTGATTCTGATGATAACCCAGAGGTGCCTCTACATGACTGTGAGGGTCTGCTGGCCATCTCCCAGGCCAGGCGCTGGCTCTCCGAGACACTGCTTACCCGAGGCAGACAGAAGGGACCCATAATGTCAGAGCTACTATGACCACTTAATGGGATGTCATCTGGGCCCAGGCCTTGCCCTGGGGCACCCACACACAAAAGGCTGAACTCACCACCTTCACTCAGGCTCTGTGTTGGAGAAAGCATAAATGGGTGAACATCTTCACAGACAGCAGATGCGCCTTTGCCACCCTTTCATGCACACAACATGATCTACAAGGAAAGAGAACTCTTGACACTACCATGGCAGAAGGCCATGTGGCCCAGTGGGCTGCCAGACTTCTTATTGAGCCATGCCCACTCCCAAGAAATGAAAAAAGACTCCATGGGATGATGGACTCTGACAGACTTCAGAGCCATCCTTCCTACAGCCTTTGGATGCCGTCTTGTAGACCAGCTTCATTAGATGACCCACCTGGACGCCACCAAACTGACTGAACTGCCTCCTGGTATTTGTGGATGCATTCTCCATTTGGATGGAGGCCTTTCCCTCACGATAGTAAGAAGCCTTCTACATGAGATAATTCCTAGGTTTGGGCTACCTCTGTTAATTGGCCCAGATAATGCTAAATTCATGTTAGAGACCACTGAAAACTGGCCCAACCTCCTGTCCCTGGTCCTCCTCTAGGTTGAATGTATTGCCTATAATATATATTTTGCCCAATATAAGACTATGTTCAGAAGGCCACCTCCCTACTGTACACTAAAGGATCCTATACTAAAGTCTCTTAAAGCAACTTCAGTCTCTCCAACAGGTCCAGGTTGCAGTATACTCTAACATCTGAGACAGTGTCCTAGTTTCCTCCTCTACACCCTGCCTGCCACCCAGAGATATGATATGCAACAAAAAGTTCTGAATGGAGAGAGACCAACAGTTCCTGGTTCCATCACTGGAATCCATGACTGACCACCTTGCTTACAGGCCTCAAAGATCCTCTTACCCTTCTCCTCCTGGGCCCAATGGCCTCGCCTAAGTAAGTAGTTGTTAAACTTTATCAAACAACTGATAGCCACTGTCAAGTTAATGTACCTGGGAGCCCAGTATAAGTCCCTGTCACCTGAGGATATTGAGTCACCCTAGTCTCTTCCCTAAGACTGGGAAATGGAATGGCAAAACTGACTCCACTTTGTTCTAGCTTACTTTTAGCCCCTTCTCCGACCACTGGCTAATAAAGGCTCCTAATTCAACCATTACTACATGGCATTTCTTTGTACCCCTTGCACATTATTACAACATCGTGAAGGCAGACCCTCCGTTGCAGTGGAGACCACAGCATATTAAAGATATCAAGATTTTGAGATGACGACCAGGTGTGGAGTGGAGCTGGACTAAGGCTATGAAATAAGTTATGTGTGTTGTGTCTGAATGGGGGTAGGGAGGAGTGAGACTGGCTAAGGTTTTTGGAGCCCAGAAGATAGGGATTGAATCCCAAATGTCAGATATTGAGTTGCAACACTGCTAGACTTTGGTTTTGTCCCATTCTTCACTTTTATAATAAAAAAGTATTTAATTTATTTTTGGTTATACAGGATCCCACAGTTAAAAGGCTGTATTTTTTTCTTCTTCTTTTTTTTTTTTTTTTTTGGTCTTTTCGAAACAGGGTCTCCCTGTAGCTCCAGCTGTCCTGGAACTCACTCTGTAGACCAGGCTGGCCTTGAACTCACAAAGATCCACCTGCCTCTGCCTCCCGAGTGCTAGGATTAAAGGCTTGCGCCACCACGCCCAGCTAGGGGTGAGAACTATTAACTGTTGCCTGCCTGCCAGCCAGTGGCCAAGGGGCCAGGTACCTGAGGTCTGCTCTGAGACCATAAAATTAAAGGGCACCACTTGCCACCGCTGTTTGCCTGCTGCCACTGCTAGCTGCTGTGGACACCGAGAAAAATAAGCTGCTGGATACCAGCCTTTAAGAATGCTTAGTCAGCTGATTTTTATCCCAATTACAAATGAGTCAGTTAATGTGGGAGGAGCAGAAGTTGGATTCTGATGAACATATGAACTTCCAGTAAAACAAGAGTGCTCAACTCGATCTCCCCCTCCACTAACTCACCTAGGAGGAGGGGATAAGGGACATATCTTAGGCCAGGCGTATTTTTAAAGAGACATTGGACTTTTAAAGTGTTTGAATTTTTAAAAAATATTTTTATTTATTTTTCTTTTATGTGTGAGTATATTGCCTGGATGTATGTAAGTACATCCATGTTGTGCAATATTCACAGACATCAGAAGAGGGCGTGCTTTGAGTTTTTCTTCTTTTAGCGTGATGGCTATGAGCTTGTTCTATGTGTCCTTTATTCTGCTGAGATATGTCCCCTGTATCTCTAGGATCTCCATGACTTTCATGATGAAAGGATGTTGGATTTTATCCAAGGCCTTTTCTGTACCTAATGAGGTAATCATCTGGTTTCTCTCTTTGAAGCTCTTTATGTGTTGGATTACACTTATTGAGTTATGTATGTTGAATCATCTGGGATGAAGCCAAACTCGATCAAGGCTGACTATATTTTTGATGTGTGCTTAAATTCAGTTTGCAAGTATTTTATTGATAACTTTTGTCTCAATGTTCATCAAGAAGACTGGACTATAACAGCCTTTATTGGTTAGGACTTTATCTGGTTTTGGTATCAGAGTAATCCTGGCTTTGTGGAAAGAATCTAGAAGTGACTGCTCTTGGTCGCCCTCTAGAACTAGATGGTTAGATCCTATTGCTGAAGCTGCTATATAATGTGAGTCATAGAATAAACATGGAGAAATCAACTTGATACTGACCTTGAAGTTCATCTCTATTGTCTAGTTGTCATAGTGCTATAAGGATGCTCCTCTGCATGCTACCAGAGGAGAAAAGTAATCAGCTGTACCCAGCTGTGAACTCTGTGAGCTACAATAATGACTGGCCTGGCGAGGTATACCTTAGAGGGCAATAGTAGCATGAATGTTGTAGGAATAACCAAACACTTTCTTTTTTATTTTATTATATTTAATGTTTTTTAATTTAATGTGCACAAGTTTATTGTTTGCATGTGTGTAAGTGCACCTGTATTGTGCAATTCCCAATGAGGTCAGAAGAGGATGGAACTGTAGTTACAGACACTTGTCAGCTACCATGTGGTATGGGGAATCGAACTTGGGTCCTCTGCAAGAGCAACCAGTGCTTTTAACTGTTGAGCCATTTCTCCAGCCCCCAAACACTTTCTGATTGGATTTAAGGTCCAATTCAGGGATGGAGAGGTGACTCAGCAGTTTAGAGTGATGACTGCAGTTACAGAGGACCTGAGTTAAGTTCTCAACACCCACATGTGGCTAACAACCATTTGTATCTCCAGTACCAGAGGATCCAATGTCCTCTTCTGACCTCTGCAGGCACTGCATGACATGGGCACAACTTACATACATGCAGGCAATACACTCATATACATAAAATTAATTAATTAAGTAAATAAGTAATTTAAAACATTTACTTCACAACATTGAGCCAACCCCTGGCACTGTTATCAGTAGCTAGACACATCATGCATGGGCCACAGGGTAGAACCTAATACTATTATCCTATTAAATGGATATAGTATTAAGCTGACTCCTACCGATTTATTGGTTTTTAAAATATATTTTATTATTTTTATGTGTATGACTGTATTACCTGCATGTGTGTAAAGTGCACCATTATTTTTTTAATATTTATTTATTTATTTATTTATTTATTTTATTTGTATGAATGTACTGTCTGCATGCAGGTTTGTTGCACCCGTGTCATGCAATGCCGCGGATGTCAGAAGAGGGCGTCGGATTCCCCTGGAACTGGAGTTCTCCTGGAATTAGAGTTGCGGACGGTTCTCAGCTGCTATGTGGGTGCTGGGGATTGAACCTGGGTCCTCTGCAAGAGCAGTCGGTGCTCTTAACCGCCAGGCCATCTCTCCAGCCCAAAGTGCACCATTATTCTGCAATGCCTGTAGAAGTCAGAAGAGGGCATTGGTCCCCATGTAACTGGTCTTTTGGACAGTTAGATGCTGAGGATCAGTGTGAGTGCTGAGAATCATACTCAGGTCCTCGGCAAGAGCATCCAGTGCTCTTAACCACTGATCCATCTTTCCAGACCCCACCATAACTTATTGTTACCCAATGATCACTTCATCTTTCAACTCTCATCAGAGAAGCTTCTTGCAGCAGATGGAAACTAACATAGAAACACACAACTGGTCAGTGGACAGAAATAAGAGACTGTGGAGTACTTGGCCATAAGTGGGACACCTAAATCCCACCCTCTTCTTCCAAGGCTCTGGATCATTGTATAGGAAGGATCAGAAAAACTGTAAGACCAGAGGTGGTGGATGACTACAAGGAAAGAGTCCTATCTGGACACAGCAGGTAGTTAGTTGCACATAGCATGCACATATACAAACCCACAGCACTGTGACAGCACACACAAGACCAGAGCAAGCCAGATAAAAGCTCAGCATGGAGGGAGGAGGGAGCAAGAAGCTCCTACTCTAGGCGTGAAATATTGGCAATTAATAGTGACTGAGAGAAAGAGGGCCATCTTTTTGGGGGCAGGTTGACCAAACTCCAGAGGATGGACTGACACCTAAGAGAATGACACCCAAAAGCATTTGGAGAACACAAATTAGACTTGGTAGACCTTAAAAATAATAAAGGAGAGAACTTAGGAGGCTCACTGGGAGTGCCTAACTCAGGCCTCTGTGGGGTGAGTGCCCCAAATCGTACCATGCCCATCCCCCTACATTGGGACCATCTGCAGTCCATTCCACTGCCCCAAGGTTTAAGCTTTCCTGCTGATTAGTAGGGACCAGCATTTCCATCTCCCATCTCCTTTCCTTGGACCTTGGTACTACCCATCTGAGGCATCTGAAGTGTTCCTAATTAGCCAGGGAAGCTTTGCCTTCCTGGAGAGCTCTTGAATAATCTGACTGGAGCCGTCTGGTCCCTCCAATATAATATCAAAAGAGAGAAACCTGAAGGTTAGACCAACCAGCTTTTCATACCCAATCAGAAAACAATCAAGTACATCAATAAAACAAAGTGAACCATATTTTAACTCAACAAAGGAAGGCTTGAGTTTCATGCCAAAATCACAAGTAACAAAGGAAATCCACAGGCAAACATTGCAATGAAAAAATAATAATATGAAAAACCAAAATAATATATTACCATCAAACACCACCATTCCTATAGAAGAGTTCTACAATGAGAAACCCCCAGAAATAACCCAGGACACAGAATTTAAAAGAACAATCATAAACATAATTGAAGAATTCAATGGATTTAAAGGACACACAAAGAACTAAAAGAGGATATGGCTGAACTTCTGACTGAATTCACAAAAGAGATGAAAATATTGAAGAAAACCCAAGATGAAATGAAGAAGGAAGTGAAAAACTCAAGAAGCCAATTTGAAAAAACAGGGGTAAATCTCACCAATAGAATGAATGGAAGGGAAAACAGAATATCAAGATTGGACAACAAAGTTGAAGAATTGGACTGTTTGAGCAAAGATACCAATCTCAAGATCCTTGTTCAATCAATGTTTTTCTTAAATCTCTAGTCCAGTGAACTGGGCACTTGTTTTAGTTTTCTTTCAATTGCTGTGACAAAACACTCTGACCAAAACCAACTGGTAGGAAACAGTTTATTTGGCTTACATCTCCTGGGTCACAATTCATCACTTATGGAGCCCAAGGTAGGAACTCAGGGCAGGAATTTGGAAGCATGAGCTGAAGCACAGGCCATAGAGGAACGGTGCTTACTGGCTTGGTCCCTCACCCATGTTCCAACTTTCTTTCTTTTCTTTCTTTTCTTTCTTTTCTTTCTTTTCTTTCCTTTCTTTCCTTTCTTTCCTTTCTTTCCTTTCTTTCCTTTCTTTCCTTTCTTTTCTTTCCTTCCTTCCTTCCTTCCTTCCTTCCTTTCTTTCTTTCTTTCTTTCTTTCTTTCTTTCTTTCTTTCTTTCTTTCTTCTCTTTCTTTCTCTTTTGTCTTTTTGAGACAGGGTCTCCTTGTAGCCCCAGCTGGCCTGGAACTCACTATGTAGACTAGGCTGGCCTTGAACTCACAGAGATCCGTCAGCCTCTGCCTCCTGCGTTCTGGGATTGTTCCACCATGCCCAGCCCAACTGCTTTCTTATACAATATAAAGCCACCTGCCCAGGGATGGCACTGCCAATAGTGGGCTGGCTTGTCCCACATCACTCAACAATCAAGAACATCCCTCAACCCAGGTGTGTCAAGCCGACACTAAAGCTACCCAGCACAGGCACTATATATTGCCTTCCTCATATGAACTTATCTCAATAGTGTTTGCCCTTCTCCTACCATCCTCCAGCTCTGGGTATTCATAGGATCCTCCACTAGGGATGACCAAGTATCTCAATGCCTCCTGCAAGCCAATCTGTCACAGACTGATTTCCCCTGTGCTGCCTCAGGTTATGCAGCTTATGTCTTAAGGAGGGATGGGTGGACATATTGCTCAGCTCTTCTACTTCTACAGCACTTAAAATAATTCCATCTGCCCCCATGACCCATAGACTAACAAGCCAGGTGATTAGTGGTTCCTTTATTGCTTGTTTGAAAGTCTTCCCCATTGTCAACAACTTCAGTGTTTGGTATTCTCTGCCTTAGTTTCCCCCACTGGGCCATGGTTAATGTCATCATCAGCATATTGAAATATGGATTTTTTCCTTTCTTTGTATTAAAGGTCGAACCTAAGGGGCATCAGGGGCTTTTCCTAGGTGACTCCCTTCCTCATCACTGTCTTTTTCCCTGGGTCCCAGGATGAGCCTTGTATTATTGATCTAATTTGGGCTCTCACCCCCTTCTGGCCCCCCAGCTGTAAAAAGCAGCAGGCTAACACTTCTACCTCTTTTTCTCTTCATGCAATTTACCGGCAAGGTTAGAGGCCAACACTGAGGAGCCAGCCTCTTGTTTTCTCTTGCTCTCATTTCTCCTTTAAATTTTCAGTCTCCCTCTGGGCTGCCTCCTCTATCTGGGATAGTTCTTTCATAACACAAGGTAAGGGCCAAGCTGCCTCATCCGTGGCTTGTTGCAATTTCTGCCCTTGGTTTGATACTCCCAGGGCTGGCAAAGTTTGTTCTAGACCTTCCATTGTTTTCAAAACATCTCCATATTCACATGATGGATCCCATGGCTCAGTAGGCATGCCACTCTACACCATCTACACGTGGATGGCCGTCCAGAGATTTCTCCCATTGACCTTATCTGCCTGGGTGGCTTCACTTTAGTTCCACATCTTCAAGTACAATGCACAATCCATACAGCTGCTGCTACACCCGCCAGTGCTGTGCAGACAGCCCACCAGGCCAAAATTTTCTCTGCTTAATGTTTCTCCTCAGCCAGCTTTTCTTCAGTTACTGATCTCTCTCTCCATAACAAAGGAAACTCCATTCCTCTTCCCAAACTCATCCTCAGCAGCTTTGCCCATCCTGCCGGCTACACCAATTTGTTGCAAAGATTCCTCCGGGGAGGTACCTACACACATGGTATCCCCCTTCTGCAACCTGGGGTCGCTAAGGCAAATCAAGGAACAGACTCTCCAATCTTTACTTTAGGGGAGACTAGTGAGCTTACTCAGCTTTGCTCTCGGAACCAGCGGAACCAGCGGGAAGACCTCACAAGATTTTATGGGTGCTCTCCCCTCCCGTTCCTCCCAGGCCACAACCCCTGGCTGTGCACTACGTGGGGCCAGCAGGAGAGTGTGAGACCTGCCCACTACCACTCTTGGCTTCTACTCCCTTATCCCCTCTCCCTAGGTGAGCTGGCTGGTTGGGAGAGGTGGCTGGATCCTTGGCTCCACCTCTCCTTCAGAAGAACCATCTCGGGCTGGAGGGATAGCCTAGCGGTTAAGAGCACCGACTGCTCTTGCAGAGGACCCGGGTTCGATCCCCAGCACCCACATGGCGGCTAAGAACCGTCTGTAACTCCAATTCCAGAACTCCAGTTCCAGGGGAATCCGACGCCCTCTTCTGACCTCCGTGGCATTGCACAACACAGGTGCACAGACCTACATGCAGACAGTACACTCATACACATATAAAAAAAATAATAAATTAATTAAAAAAAAAAAAAGAAGAACCATCTCCGGGAGGCGTCTGAATTCTGATGGCTAGGGCCAGTCCATTTGGAAGAAAGCCCATCTATGCCACAAGAGGCTACTTTTTTTTTCTAGACAGGGTCTCATGTAACTCAGGCTGGCCTTGAAACCATTATATATCTGAGGATGACCTTGAACCCATGAATTCTGATTCTCTTGTTTCTACCTCCTGAGTGCTGTGATTACAGGCATATGCTAACATGCCTGGTTTCCAGGCTAATTAATATGACTAAATAAAGGGCATTGAGTTAAAGTCAGAGTAGTTTACTGAACCTTCCCTCTGGTTCTGGCATTAAAAAATAGGATTTCAAATAGAACCCAAACTGTGAGATATATTTTCAGCAAGCCACATCTTTATTGTTTAAAGATGATTTTTTTTCCTCTTTTATTTGTTTATTTTTAAGGGATTCTACAATATAATAACACAATGTTTTCAGATAACATTGTTGTTTACTCAATTTGCTGTACATAGTAATTGGTGCATTTCGCAAGTATCTTTGTCCCATTTGAACAAACCCAAGTTCCCATAGTCCAGTTGGTGATGCTTGTATGCACAGGCATGTTGATCAATTAGGAGTCCAGTCTATATGCTGTAGTTTCATGATTCACCCTTACTCTCTGCAGCTCTTACAATTACCATGCCTCCTCTTCCATTTTTCCCTAGGCTTTGGGAAAGAGGCACAACCACAAGTGGGTGAAAAGAAAAAACAGTCTAATTTCTTTGGAGTTGTCATTTTGGACTCTAGTCTGTTCAGTTGTTTCTCATTGGTTGACAGCTTATCAGTGATACCTTTTTAGTCATATTAACAAAGCACAAGCATTGGATGTACAGGCCTTAAGCAAGTTACTAATATTTATTCAACTAGCTGTGGCATAGACACAGATGCTTGGATGGTTTGCTAATCCACAAACTTGGTTTTCTTCTAAGGGTGACAAGTCTTATTGTGGTAACCATCCTAACCACTGAGGACAGAACTTGTGGCATCCACTGTGAGTTATTCCTCCAAGGAGAAGCTAATAGCCAATTAGATTGGGTATATAGAGCACTGGCTCCACTTGTTGCACAGGACTCCAGGCAGTTGAGGTGTAGCTGTGCTACTGATGGAGGAGTCTTGCTTGTCCCAAGGAGACCAATATTTTCTGCTGTATTGCTTAGCCTTTGGTACATGCTCTCTGGCATTTCAGAGGAGTTGTACATATGCAAGTGATCATTATAACATTTTTTCATGCTCACACCAGGTCATCGACAACAGGGACTTACTGCCTTCTCCTTGCATATATCCCACTTATAGGCAAAAGGCCTTTCATAAATTCGGGGGTGGGTGGTGTGAATCACCTAGCCAACATCTCCTAGCCAGATAATTCATGCTGATGCAGAGCTTCTTGTACCTCTTTTCTCATAGAACAAAGCAACCATGGTGAGATGAAGTCATTCTCTACTGTAATTAGAGCTGACTTATAGAATAATCTCTTATTAAAAACTGGTTAACTGCTTTCTTTAATTGACTAATAGACCATGGCACTGTAAAAAGGATTATTCTCTATTCAGAACCAAATTTAATACTAAAGTTTTTTAAGTGTGCATATAAGCAAAATATTAATACAGGAGAGCACTGTAGCAGCAATGGATTTTTTGCCAAGGAGATGTTGGCCAGGGGATCCAAGCCCCCCCCAAAAGGTAAAGTCTTCTCCTATAAACTGGTATACCTGCTGGAAGGGAGGCCGGCAAGGCCTTTGTCTTCAATGACCTGATGTAGATGGAAGGTTGTACTGAGAGCCACATTCCAAGTATACAGTTGGTCTCTGGGACTACCAGAGAGTGTTACAAAGGCCACTGAACCAATAAAGCAATGTTGGTCTCCTTGGAGTCAAGCAAGACTCCTCCACACAACATCAGCTACACCTCACTACTTGGAATACTGTGCAGCCAGTGGCAGCCATATGTGTATACCAAATCTATTGTCATTAGCTCTCTCCTTGGAGGAATAACTCATGGATGTTTGCCACACAGCTTATATCCGTGTTATTAGGAGATATTATATGCCACAAGTAGACCTTGTCATCTTTCACAGGAAAAAAGTAATCCAGGATTAACACAACATCCAAACATCTGTGTCTATACCCAAGTAACCTACCATAGTAATTAGAATGTTTAAATACCTATATATCTAATCAACTTGTGCTTCATTAGTAGGATTTGAAAGGTTATTCTGGACAAAAGGTCAGCCCATGAAAGGAAACAGCCAGAACTGACAGAGTCCAAACAACATCTCCAGACAACAAGTAGACTGTTCTGCTTCTCGCCACCTGTGCCCCTTTTTGCGCTCAGGCCCAATCTGTGGAAGAGGGGGAGTGTAATGTAAGGGCTGTGATTGTCATAGTTTTACTATGACAACTATTGTCATAGTAAAACTATGACAATATAGTCTGATGCTTATTTGATCAACTTGATTGAACATTCAAGCCCCTCCAGCTGGATGGTGGGACGCTTGGGCTGTGTGGGTTTGGGCATAACTGCTTGCAAATTGGTTTATATGAAGGATGCTTGTCTCAAAGGAAAAAAAAAAAAAAAAGGAGCTAGATATTGAAAAGTCTTTAAAGCAGGTTTTCATGCCAGGCCTGAAGAAGGCCAAGAGCTGGAGGAAGATAGTCATCAAAATCATCTGTAAGATTTGCAGTTTAACAGGGTATACTTAAAAATAACATATATTTATATAGAGAGGTATTTCAGTAGAGATTTATACAGAAATAACAAAATAACCATATAAGTTAATGGACTTGATTTCTCTGAAGTCATAGTCCAGTCATATAGCTTTAAAGAGCAAAGTGTATTTGGGTAAAATTTATTTGCAGTACTCAACTCTGCCCAAGCTTTATCACATATTTATGGATATTTTAAGGTTCTTAGTGATGTTTAGATTAGTTATCTGGTTGTAGGTTTTGTGAATGAAAATGGTAATATATTTGAAATAATGGGAATATAATGTTAATTGTTTTATTATAAATTGTATGAACTTCCAACAGTAACATTGGGGGTTAAGGGTCAAAATGATCTCTCGTATTTTTCTGAATTTCTACATCACATTGTAACACTTTTTTTCTTTACTTGTAGGACAATTTAAAGGATTAAGCTTAAATTTACTTCCAAATAAGTACATACTATAAGTCAATGAGAAATGGTTTGGGTAAATTAATGAAAACTTAAGCCTTGGCTCCTGTTTATGGGTATATGTAATACAAGTTAGGCATCTATAGGTCAAAACATAAAAATTTAAAAAACAAAGAGGGAGGTGGGAGGTGGGGTGGTACTATCCTTTCTGGGATACAAATGAGAAGAAAACTCTTGTTCCAATCCTATTGATAAATTTTCAATTTTGAGATCTTGAAACTAACGACAGGAGGAGAATGTTTATGTTCCCACAGGTAAAACATCACCAACTCTAAATGCCTGAAACATACCCTTTTGGTTGTAGTGGGACTGGGCCAGCGCGAGGCTGACCCACTGACACATTAAAGAAAGAGGAGCCGGGCTGGTGGCGCATGCCTTATCCTGCACTCGGGAGGAGGGGAGGCGGATCTTTGTGAGTTCAAGACCAGCCTGGTCTACAGAGTGAGTTCCAGGACAGCTGGAGCTACTGGGGAGACCCTGTCTCGAAAGCCCCCCCCCAAAAAAAAAAAAAAAAAAACAACAAAAAGAGGAACCTAGCTGCCTGAGTCACAGACACTGAGCATCTCTCTGAATACTATTGGGGTTAACTGTTTATAATGGGCCCTAACGAAGTTTACCTTCCAGATGCTGAGAAACCTTCCTACCTCTCCCCTTTATAGGAAACAGAAAAACATGATGGTACTGAAGTCATTCCCTAACTGTAAATTAGAGCCAACTGTTATAGTGGTAACTTCTTATAAAACAGGTATAACTACCCTTTTTTAATTGACTGACAGGCATAGGAACTGTGAACGGATAATTCTCTATCTAGAGCCAAATTCAATAGTAAAGTCTTTATAAGCTATGTAATTAAGATTGATTTTATTTTTAATTATATATCTGTGTGTATGTGAAGATGAGTATAGGTACATGTGGAGTCCAGAAGAAATCTCAAAACATACAATATAAAATAAAACTTTTCATTTTATACTTATTGCTTCAGTATCTCATTATTGTGATGAAAATCTTATTAATGCTTGTGTTGTATAATCTCCACAGAGATTATAAGAAGGCATCAGATCCCCTGTATCTGAAGTTATAGACAGTTGTTAGCCACCATATTTGTGCTGGGAATTGAGCCTGGGTCCTATGTAAGAGCAGTCAGTGCTCTTAACTGATGGGCCGTCTCTCCAGCCCCATGGATAATTATTTTTACAGCTTCATAATCTTCTAGTCTTATCATCATTCTGCACATAGTAGTGAGATGTCCTGTTTGGAAGAAGAAAGTAAGAAAATAGGGTCTCCTTTTTACAAAGTAAGGGAGGCAGTCCCTTGATGTGGGTATTGGATGCCTGTCACTGGACAGGAAGTGTTTCTGCTGCCGCTACAGTGCTTGCCGATACACTTTGGCTGAACAGGCCTGATGTAAGTAGGCCAAGTTCCTTTTCTCATTTTCTTTTCCCCCTTTTGGCACTGAATGTTGTGTCTAGGTCCTTGCCTATTTTAGGCAAGTGTTGACATAAAACTACAGCTCTCACCTTAAGGGAATAAGGATTCATTTTGGAGCCAAATATGGGTGATCATGGCCTAGGAATGCAGACTTAGGTTACCCTAAATTCCCTCTCCCAATATGGTGACAGTTTGATGACATTTCTATAGTAACAAAACAAAGACACTAATCAGGGCACTTTTTAAATATATTGGTAGAAACATTTTTATATTGATAGAAACAGGTTAGTGGGTTAAAAACAAAGCTTGGAGAACTGACTGAAACGGTGAACTTCTTTCTGCTCGAAACAGTCAACTTCTATATCGAGAATTTTGAGAAAGACTGAAAAAAAAAGATGAAAAACATGTTTGGCAGAATGCATGAGCTTTGGTGGGGTGGGGGGCTAGGGAGGGGGACATGGGTCTAGATTTGATTTGTAACATAATCTTGTACATATATATATATATATATATATATATATAACAATAAAAAAGAAATTATAAAACAATAAAAAAACACACAAAGCTTGGGAAAAAAAACTAAAGCTTGGAAATCTGTTCATAGGACTCAGGTGCTATCTGATGACATTTTTATTCTTTTGGTTGGTGAAAGTTACTCGTCTGTTTTAATACATTATGAAAAGTTTAGAGATTGGGCAAGGAATGCTATTAGGGAGCTGAAGATAGCCCAAGATAAATTGAATTCAGCTTTGAACCTGAAACATTCCAACCTCTCCATAAAACTTAAGTGAAGCTCTAATCAGTTAATCAGCATTCTAGAAGGGTCAATGGTAGCTATTGTCCACTGCAGGAATTTCTGTTCACAAAAGCCTCTACCACTGACCCACACCCTTAGCCCTCCATATTGCATACTTTCTTTTGCTGTGGTAAAATCCTCTGACTAAAAGCAACTTAGGTAAGAAAGAGCTTATTGTGGCTTATGGTTCCAGAGGGAGAGTTTATAATGGTGAAGGGGGCTTGGCAGCAGGTGGCTAGAGCAGGCACTGGTTGATCCCCACACAGGAAGCAGAAAGAGAGCAGGAAATAGGACAAGGCTCCAAACTTTCAAAGCCTACCTCCAGGGATGTACTTTCTCCAGCAAAGCTGCACCTCCTGAATGTTCCATAATTTCTCCAAACAGCACCACCACCAGGGACCAAGTCTGCAAATATGTGAGACTATGGGGGATAGTCTTCATTTAAGCCACAACTCCCTCTTTTACTTCTTTTCATCTTGTACACTTGTACTTATTAGCATGAGTTAAAAAAGTCATTTGTAGCCGGGCATGGTAGTGTACGCCTTTAATCCTAGCACTTGGGGGGCAGAGGCAGGTGGATCTCTGTGAGTTCAAGAACAGCCTGGTCTACAGAGTGAGTTCCAGGACAGCTGGGGCTACAGGTTACAGGGAGACCGTGTCTCAAAAAGACCCCCCCAAAAAAAAGAAAGAAAAAGAAAGTCATTTGTAATTTAGTGTTTTTGTTTTAATTTATATATATATATATATTTTTTTTTTATCAAATCTAGACCTGTGTCCCCCCCATTCCCCCACCCCACCAGAGCTCATGCATTCTGCCAAACATGCTTTTCATCTCTTTCTCAGTCTTTCTCAATATTCTCCATGAGGAAGTTGACTGTTTTGAGCAGAAGTTCACTGTTTCAGTCAGTTCTTTGATGCAGTCCTTTCTGTTGTTGTTTCCAATATGCACCACTCCCAATGTAATTTGGTTTTATATACTAAAATTTCTGTCTTCACTGGCTTGTCTATTTACTCTGGGCTGCTCCTTGCCATTAAGCCAGGGTTGGAAGGCTCACTTCCAAGCAAGGGAAGACAGCAGAGACTATTCCCAAGCCACGTCATGCTGACCTGGACATTAGTGCTGTTTCTGAACTCCATTTTGACCTATTGACAAATATTTTCTGTTGTATTTAAAAGACTAGTTTAAGAGTGCTATTGCCAAAATGATTTTTCAAGTTCCAAAATAATAATAGCTTATACTTACATACTACCTCAAAATGGAATACACACATATTTTTGTTTTACTGGCGAGGCAGCTATTCCCTCATCTTTGTTAACGAAGAAAGGTTAACCTCATGTAAAAATCAGAACTCAAACTCTAGTGTGCTGCCTTGAAAGCCAGCTATAGAGAAGCACTGAGAACCTCTGGTGGAGGCTCTGCATGCAGACTGACCATACAAGGTAATTTTTCTGTTGCTGTGTTCGCTGAAGTTTAAGCCTTCATATTTCTCCTGCAGATAGATGTTGTGGTGGTTTGGATGAGTGTCCCCCATAGGCTCTAGGTATTCAGACATTTGTCTCCAGTTGGTGGCGCTGTTTTTGGAGGTCTTGGAGGGTGTGGCCATGCTAGAGGAAGTGCGTTGCTAGGGGCAGGCTTAGTGAGTTTAACAAGCCTCCTGCTCTACAGTTGCTTCCTCTTTGCTTCCTGTGCTCTTTGCGAGATGTGACCCTCGGTTTGCTGCTCCAGATCCAGCCACCACGCCTTCCGCCACAATGGACTAATTCCCTGGAACCGCCAATCGTAAGCTCAAATAAACTCTTCCTTTTAAAAGTTCCTTGGTCTGGTGTTTTATCACAGCAACAGAAAACTGACTAATACAGATGTGTTGGAAACTTTCCTGTGTCCGTGTCCATCTTCCCTCCTCCTGTCCATAGACTGTTCTTTCCTTTCTTTCACTGCTTGCAATGCCTACCTGGTTATACAAAAGTGGTTCTTGATGAAATGGAGCAGGAATCATATGAACTTTCTAGAAAGCAGATCGTAGAGGTTCTCCTCTTACATTCTGATTCTAAAGGTTGGGGTGATGCCCATGAACCTGAACTTATAAGAAATTTATGGCCTATGGTGCACATTTTTTTTTTTTTTTGTC
Source organism: Rhizomys pruinosus (assembly GCA_009823505.1). Lineage (NCBI taxonomy): Eukaryota > Metazoa > Chordata > Mammalia > Rodentia > Spalacidae > Rhizomys > Rhizomys pruinosus. The sequence goes on along the minus strand of VZQC01009088.1, from coordinate 1,556,987 downwards.
TTTTCGAGACAGGGTTTCCCTGTAGGCCCAGCTGTCCTGGAACTCACTCTGTAGACCAGGCTGGCGTTGAACTCACAAAGATCTGACTGCTTCTGCCTCCCAAGTGCTAGGATTAAAGGTGTGTGCCACCACATTTTTTATTTGTACATGTATGTTTTTTATTTCATTATTTATAATAGACAAGATACAGAATCAGTGTAGAGGTCTATCAACAGATGAATGGATAAATAAAATGTGATATATATATATATATATATATATATATATAATAGAATTTTATCCAGCTATAAAACAATGAAACTGAAATTCGAAGGAAAAAGGATGAAACTTGAGATCACCATGTTAAACAAAATAAAGCAGAGTCAGAAAACCAAAACAACAGCAAAGCAAAAGGAAAACCAAAACCAAAACAAATAAAAGAATCCCATGGGCTGGTTGCTTCTTACCACTGTGGCAAAATTTCCATCAGTGTAATTTAGAAATATGAAATATTTATTTTTGAACATGATTTCAAATGGTTGAATCTGTAGCTGTTTGACCTCATGAGCTAGAGTAGAACATTAGAAGTACGTGTCAGAGGCTGTTCCTGGCTGCTTTTTAAGGGAGCAAAAGAAAAGAAATGAGAGGGAGCAGAAGAGAGGGGAGAGGAAGAGAATGGGAGGGGAGGGGAGGGGGGGAGGGGAGGGAGAAAGAAATCAAAGCCCTGACCCTAGTGGTCTATTTCCAGCTAGCTCACACTGCCTAAATTTCCATAAATTCCCCAAATAGCACCAGCTGTAGAAAAAAAAGTTTGCATGACCCTGCAAGAGCCATTCTATATCCAGGGTACAACAAAAATCAGAAATGGAAGCTTTACTCAACAGAACATTTTTTAGGAAAAGCAAAGTTTATTCTAAATGCAGCAGTTCTCTAATTTAAGCAATAATCTGAGATGGATCCAGTTGCCATAGGCTGTAGAAAGTATTAGTATAAAATTGGGGGAAAAGATGTTTTATTCTTAAATCCCATATTCCCTCAAGTGCCAATTTTTGTCCTAAAGTTTATCAAGAAGCCATTTCTCTCACAATGTCTTTATTTTTCTTTATTTTTTAAATAAAATACTTATGTTGATGTTTTGTGTATTTCATACATCATTTTTCAGTCCAATTTTGACATATTCCCTTTTCCCTACCCCCCACCCCACCCCAGTTCATGCATTCTGCCATACATGTCTTGTATCTTTTTCTCAGTCTTTCTCTGCAGAGGTTTATTGTTTTGGGAAGAATTTAACTATATCAGTCAGTTCTTTGACCCAGTCCTTACGTTGTTGTTCCCTCCCATATTTATTGCTCCAAAATATGCCTATATAAATGTCACATAGGTACCAAAATTATGATCTCTGAAAATAAACTGGATGTTAATTCCAAAATATGTTTAAGAGTTCACATTTTTCCCTTTAATTTTATAGTACTCTAAAATATGAAAACATACCTTCCACCCATATATTGTCTGAAAATAAGTGGTAAGTTAATTCTAGAGCCTGTTAAAAGATTCACATTATAACAGCACAGTTGCTTTCAAATAAAAACAAATATAACAGTAACTCAAATATAACAGTTGCTCAGCTTGCCTTTCAACTGGGGATTTGGTGCTAGCATCCACAAATGAGAGAAACCATTCGCCCTTTATGTTCTGGAACTGTTACTTCACTTAGCATAACAGTTTTGAGTTCCATCCATTTACCTACAAATTTCATGATGTCATCTTTCTTTACTGCTGCATAGAACTTCATTGTGTAGATGTACCACATTTTTATTATCCACTTGTCAGTTGAGGGGCATTTGGGTTGGTTCTAGCTCTTTGCTATTGTGAAGAGAGCTGCAATAAACATAGCTGTGCATGTATCTTTGCAGTAGGATGAGTCTTGTGGGTATATACCCAGGAGTGGTATGGCTGGGTCAGGTGGTAGGCTCATTTTGAGTCTTTTAAGGGTTCTCCACACTGCTTTCTATAGTGGTTGTATGAGTTTACATTCCCACCAGCAGTGGATGAGTGTTCCCCTTTCCCCACAACCTCTCCAGCATTTGGTGTCTTTTGTTTTCTGGATCCTAGCCAGTCTTATCGGAGTGAGATGATATCTTAAAGTGGTTTTAATTTGCATTTCCTTAATTATTAGTGATGTTGAACACTTTTTAATATGTTTCTCAGCCCTCTTTACTTCCTCACTGGTGAAGTCTCTGTTCATCTCTTTACTCCATCTTTTGAGTAGGTCATTTGTTTTCTTCTTTGTTTTTTTTGAGTAGTTTATATTCTGGATGCTAATGCTCTGTCAGCTGTATCACTGGTGAAGGTTTCCTCCCACTCTGTGGATTTTCTCTTCACTTACTTGTTTCTTTCACTGTATAGAAGCTTTCCAGTTTGATGAGATCCCACTTGTCAACTATTGTACTTAATTCCTGTGTGGCTGCTGTTTGATTTAGAAAGTCTTTTTCCTCTGCATATGTCTTGTAGGTTGCTGCCAACCTTTTCTTCTATCACCTTCAAACTTTCAAGTTTCACATTGAGGTCTTTGATCCACTTGGGAGTTTAGCCTTGCCTGGCCACTGATGGCACACATTTCTGAGAAGAAAAAAAATTACACATTGCAGTGACAACTAGTACAGGCTTTTAAGATTTTTAAATTATGCAAAACACATGTAATACAAAATTACCATCTTAAACATTTTTTGGCACAGGATTTCACTGAGAGGAGCCTAGAAAAAAGGAGAAAATTAGCTAGTTTAGTTAAGGAGGTGGAAGAGGGAGATGAGGTAAGGAGTCTCAGGAGGGCAAGTTGTTAAGATGGAGGAGGAGAAAAGGAGGAGGAGGATTGCAAACCTCTCTATGCTAGCTGGAGGCCGTGAGTTTTGGATCTGGTTTATGTGCTGATTTTGGGGTGCACTTTCTCATCTTTCACACTCAGACCTCCTCCTCCCACTGGGTCTCAGTGACGTCCTACACATTTAAGGAAATGTGAGCGGGCTCAAGGCACTTGGAGGTCAGCCCTTATGTGTGACTTCCTGGGTGAGCTGAAAGTTCTGACTCAGGAATGGGGTATGTTTGTAGGGTTTCCCTATGAGGCTGTTGCACATCATGAGGGGTGCTCCCTGATACCCACACACTTACGGGGTGCAAGAAACAAGTGCCTCTTGTCTTCAGAGCCTCTTAAAACGAGACACTCATAAAGTTCCTAAACTAAAGGCTGCAACTCTGCAAGAAATCACAGGAAAGCAAACAAGGAGGAAGGGAAGGGAGAAAGAGGAGGAGCAGGTGGCCACAATAATGAGAAGGTGGCCCTATCTGGCTGGCATTCCCAAAAGAATTCTCTGCACCCCACGTGGCATCCCACTGTCCGAAGTGGGGAGAAAGCCTGGAGGCAAGAGCCACCTGACATTCCAGAATGATTTTCAAACAGCGAGCAAGAGTGGACCTTGTGGGTCTATGAGTGACTGAGCAAGAGGTGTTCATCGCAGGGAAAGGGAAGGAGATGAAGAGAGAGAGAGAGAGAGAGAGAGAGAGAGAGAGAGAGAGAGAGAGAGAGAGAATTTGAGAGCATCAGAGAGCTAGGTCTGCTCTCAGGTGGGCTTGAATTCACACAGTAACCATGCCAACAGATCAACAGCGAGGAAACCAGAGGAATTCAGTGGCTGTTGGCATCGGTGTGGGAGTGACTGGGTTCAGAGGAAGGAGAGGGGAAGGGGGCAGAAAGACATAGAAAGAGGGAAAGGAGAGAGCAGTTAGGTAAGGGAAAACAGTACCTATGGATGAAGACAGATCCATGGTGGTGCAGAGCCTGTACCTGGCAGCCGCGCTCATCCTGAGGCAGCCAGAGTCTCCACCTCCATCCGAGTTCATGGCACCAGATGTTAGGTTCATTTTGAGAGGAGACCCCGTGTGCCAAGAGGAGAAACTATCAGGACTCCAATGAAAAGTCGGGTTTATTGGGTGGGGACTGGCCTGCCTATGTTGGGATTAGGATGACCAGTATTAGAATGTCCCTTAAATGGCAGTTTTATACCCAGGCACACAAGAAAATGAGTTTACAAGAAAGTGGGGTGCAAGGAGATGGGGGAATGGTCATAGGTGGGTGTGTGGCTGGTATCAGAAGTATCTTGAGGGAAACTGGGACCGTGACTGGTATTAGTAGGAGCATCTCAAGAGAGACGGAGGCCTGGTTCTGGTCTCCGGTGAGGTAGGATTGCAGGATGTTGAAGCAACTTTTCTCTGATTGTAGCAGCACAGTCTGAGGTAATTATTTCTTGGGATTTCTGCCTCAGTTATTCCCTGTACGTTCAGTCTTGTGGGGGAGATGAGATAAGTCAGGGATCCCTGATTTTTGGCAGACACTTCTTGAATTATTACCATGCGTTTGCATAGTCGTACAGGAATTCCATCCAAACTAAAGGTGACATGCACAAATTGAACAGAGGTGGCTGGCTTTCATCCTGTTTTAGTTACTCTGTAGGCTCAAGTGAGGTTTCAGAACTTTTTAGGAAAATCAATTTTTAAGTACCTGTTATTGTTCTGTATAAGAGACCTTTATTGCCGGGTGTGGTGGTGCACGCCTTTAATCCTAGCACTTGGGAGGCAGAGACAGGCGGATCTTTGTGAGTTCAAGGCCAGCCTGGTCTACAAGGTGAATTCCAGGACAGCTGGGGCTACAGGGAGACCCTGTCTCAAAAAGAATATAAAAAAAAAAAAAAAAAGAGAGACCTTTATTGTATTATATTCTTTTCATATTTAAGTTTATTTTTCTAATATTATGATATCTACACTAGCTGTCTTTAATTTCCATTTGCATGGAATATCTTCTTCCTTCTCTTTCAGTCTATGTATGCTCTAAAAGGTGAAGTAACTTTTTCACAAACAGCATATAGTTGGTACTGATATTTTCTTTTTTTAAAGTATTTTATTTATTGATTTTGTTTAATTTGTATGAATGTAATGCCTGCATGTATGTAAGTGCATCCATGTTGTGCAGTGCCCATGGAGGTCAGAAGAGGGCAATGGATGCCTTGGAACTGGAGTTACAGTGGCTGTTAGCTACCATGTGGGGGCTGGGAATCAAACCTGAGTCCTTTGCAAGAGCAGTCAGTCCCCCTCACCCCTGAGCCATCTCTCCAGCTCCCCCGGTACTGCTATTTTTATCCATTCAGCTACTTGATGCCTTAGGAAGATTTAATCTACTTACATTCAAAGTTATCCATAGGAAAGACCTGTTAGCACCATTTCAATCTGAACTCCCCATCCCAGCTCCCAAGAGTTCAGCTTTTGTCCTATTAACTGCTTGATACAAGTGAGTTAGAAACATGACTGCCCAGCGTCAGCTAAGAGTGATGGGCCGCCCCTTCCATGGAGAATGGGAATCTATAGGGACTAACCCTTTCTCAGAAGTGCAGACTAAGGAGCTTGAAGTGCTTGCCTGCCTGTCTATAGCACCTCTTTGTTCCATGATCTAGGTAGAATCGCATGTGCCTAGCCCTTTCTGGGTCTAGAAGGTTAAGAATGCAATCCCTCAGATAGAAATTATGTGTTGAGACACTTAGGAACAAACTCCTTTGAGGAGTAACTGGGGGCATGGCTCAGTGGTAGAGCACTTGCTTCACATGCTAAAGGCCCTGGGTTCAATTTTCAGCACAGGAAAAAAAAAGCAGGAGTAATCATTGCACCTGCCCTCATTGTTCCAGTGAGAGACAGAAGAAGTTTTAGGAATAGCCAAGTACCTGCTCAGGCCCTCGGGGGTCTGTAGTACCCTGCCCAGTTAACATGCTGATGCAGGAAAGCTGGAAACTCAACCACAACCATGAGCAACAGTGTGGGAAGACCATGCTGGCAAACTCCTCACATTGAATTTTCAGTGCCTTCTAAGCCCTGCTGGTCTGGATGATGAGATCCCCAGAAGTGCATAAGCACCATTTAAACTGCCACTTTCTTCTGTGGTCTGGAGACACTCATGCATTACTTGTCTATTTCACTTCTGTAGAGAGGGAAATGGGAACCTCGGAGATAGGACACTGTGTCCCAAAGCGTTTCCCATCAGAGAAAAGCTGAGTGGTGGGAATTCCTTCCTGACTGTATGGTGCACAGCCCAGGGTAAAATTAGTGCTTCAGCTTTTCCAAGTTGACTCATTCTTAGGGGGCCCTTAATTTTTCCTGATTTTCTCCCAATGACAACTGACTTGCATCTGGATTCCCTCTATGTTGAATGGTGCTCTGGTTTGCTTTTTCATTGCTGTGACAAAACACTGTGACCGATTACACACATAGTTCATCACTGAGGGAGCCCACCATAGGAACTCAGGGCAGGAACCTGGAGGCAGGAGCTGAAGCACAGGCTATGGAGGAATGCTGCTTACTGGCTTGCTCCCCTGGCCCATGCCCAGTCTGCTTTCTTATACTCTACATAACAACCTGCCCGGGTGGCACCACCCACAGTGGGTTGGGCCCTCTACCTCAGTAGCCATTCTACCTCAGTAGCAACATCCTGGGAAGAGTCACCTATTGAGGCTTCTGGAGTCATACTCACCAGATAAGGGATGCAGTTCCTTGCTGTATGGGATGTAAGAGATGGAGACCCCGGGAGGATCTGACACTGGACCCCAACCTCACAGATCTCCTGGATGTCATGAAGCTAAGATTCCAACGAGGAATTCAACAGAAGAGGCACTAGCCTCTCCTGATATACTCCATAAGTCTCACGTGATTTATGGTCACAGTGCTCTGAAAAACCAGTTCTAGGAAGATGACCACTTTCAGCATCTCCAGGGCCAGGGATCTCCTGCTCACTCGCTGATTCAGCCAGGTCGGATGCTCAGGCAGTAGACTTGATTGCTTTTTGTGCTGATGTCTCATTTACTTGATTTATTGGCTTTTAGATCACGTCCTCATTAAGCATCCCCACTTGGGGACCTGATCTTGGTGAAACCTCTCTTAGTCCCCTGATTTGTTCTAGAATAAATATTGTGCAGCACTCTGGCCAAGCTGTGACTTTCCTCACATTGTAGCCCTTGAATGGCAAGTTATTCCATTGTTGTGTGCTCCAGCGCTCCCGATGTTATCCATTTCTTTTTATGCTTAGGACACTTCAAATAAATTTTTTTGGTCTCTTTGAGACAGGGTCTCCCTGTGGCCCCAGTTGGCCTGGAACTCATTATGTAGTCAAGGCTGGCCTTGAACTCACAGAGTTCTGCCTGCCTCTGTCTCCCAAGTGCTGGAATTAAAGGCCTGTGCAATCAAGCCTGGCTCACTGTAAAATTTTGACATTGTCCAGTTTACGTATAATTTGTTTCTCTTGTTCTCTCTCTCTCTCTCATCATTTTGAGTATAGAACCCAGGGTCTTTTTATAACAATAAAGCTGACTAATATAGAGTCTTTTTTTCATCTTATTTAGATCACAATAGAATCAAGGACTCTCAGTCTTAAAGGGAAAAAGGAACCTTTAATTTATCAGAACCAACTGACTTTACCAAGAAAATAAACGTAAGCTAGGAAAGCAACTTGATTATAACTATTAAAATATTTATATCTGGGGCTGGAGAGATGGCCTGGTGGTTAAGAGTGCCGACTGCTCTTGCAGAGAACCCTGGGTTCGATCCCCAGCAACTTCATGGCAGCTGAGGCCATCTTTAACTCCAGTTCCAGGGGAATCAGACACCCTCTTCTGACCTCCGCAGCATTGCAAAACATGGGTGCACAAACCTGCATGCAGACAGTACATTCATACACATAAACATATATAAATAAAATAAAAAAATATTTATATCTGCATACTTTTAAATTTTTTATTTTTTTATTTTATTAATATAAGTATTTGTCTGCATATATAAGTGCACCCATGTCATGCAATGCCTACAGAGGCCAGAAGAAGGTGTTTGATCTCCTGGAACTGGAGTTAAAGATGGTTGTAAGTTGCTATATGGGTGCTGGAAACCAAACTTACGTCCTTTGCAAGGTCAGTGCTCTTAACCACTGAGCCATCCCTACTACCCCCTGCATACATTTTAAAAGAGCAATTTCATTTCCAGGAATTTCTATGAAATTGTTGACATATGCACAAAGATTACCACACGAGCATGCTCATTGCAGAACTATCAGAGTAGCATCAACGGGCACATTAAGAGTCTATCCTTCCAGTGGAATATTATCCTGCTGTTAGAAAGAATGAGAATTGAGGGGCTGGAGAGATGGCTCAGAAGTTAAGAGGACTGGTTGCTTTTGCAGAGGACCCAGGCTTGATTCCCAGCACCCACATGGCACATGACAACCATCCGTGACTCCAGTTTCAGGGGATCCGATGTCCTCTTCTGACTTCTGCAGTCACTGCATGCATCATTATTTCACTAATACACATAAAATAAAATAAAAATTAAAAATGAGAATTGATTTTGATATAATGAGAACTGATGTTGATTTATTTTCAAGGCATGGTGTTATATGCAAGACAATTAAAGAACAGTCTATCCCTGAGTGCCCTTTGGGGGTTTTCACTTTCTGCATCAAATGTTTCTGCATTGTTCTACCTCCCTGCTACACAGGTGTGTGTGTGTGTGTGTGTGTGTGTGTGTGTGTGTATGTGTGTGTGTGTGTATTTGCATCTAAAGTATAAGCAGGGAAACAGGGAGTATTAGACAGAGAGAGAGAGGGGAAGAGATAAATAATGCTTAGCTGGTGTGAAAAACCAGAGAGAATGTGTTAGTTCAAAAGCCTACTGAAAAATTACACATACACTAGCTCTACATGAGTCCATGTGTATAGCCGAAGGCTATATAACAAGAAACAGTGCCAGACAGGAGAAACCTCCCTTCTAGTATTTGTTCAGTCCAAGAGAATCTCAAAATGACATAGGCCATTACCACAGCCCTTAATTGCTTCCTAGAACTTGAAGGTAAGACCCTATTGCTGAAGACAGAACACACTTCGGACACAGGACTTGGAGCTAGAACTCCTGGAAGCCTCCTCCCTGAAGGCTCTCATGGTTTGGGGGGTGTTCTAGTTTCTCTTCCATTGCTGTGACAAAACACTCTGACCAACACCAACTTGGGGAGGAAAGGGTTTATTCAGCTCACATCTCCTGGGTCACAGTTCATCACTCAGGGAGCCCAAGGCAGGAGTTCAGGGCAGGAACCTGGAGGCAGGAGATGAAGCACAGGCCATGGAGGAATGCTGTTTACTGGCTTGCTCCCCTGGCCCATGCCCAGCCTACCCTCTTGTAACACAACAACCTGCCCAGAGTGGCACCACTCATTGTGGGCTGGGCCTTCCCACATTGCCTGACAATCTAGACAATACTCCACAGATGTGGCCACAGGCCAGTCCAATGGAGCCAATTCCCCAATTGAGGCTCCCTCAACCCAGGTGTGTTAAGTTGACACTAAAGCTATCTAGCACAGGGGGATACAATGCACTCTGCTAAGGAAAAACATCAATCAATGACCCAACCTCAGCTTTAAAGCCTAATAACCACAACAATGATTGCCACAGCAAACTATATTTGTGCAGTAGTGGTACTTTTATCTTGGGAGTAATCATGCCCACTCAATGGGAGGAAACTCATGTGTGGTACTATAAATATAGCCAAATACATGTGGCTGGATACAGCATAGATCTTAGAGAAAACCTTAAGGCTTTCACGTCCCTAGACAGATGTAATTATTTCTTACTATATGCTAAATATGGATCCTTATGTTTACAGACAAGTATGCCAGTAACCACTCATCAAAGAACTTCTTTTGCAACAGATGGAGAATATTACAAGAGTTCCATAACTGGTCACACACAGAGTGTCTGTGAGATGCCCAACCTTAAGTGACACATCTACACTGGAACCTCTATACACCTAAGACTCACAGAACATAGTGGAACAAGGGGTAGAGAGAATACTAATGTATCTCTGAACTCTCATCAATGGAGTTCCCTCATGCAACAGAGGGCAATGAACACAAAAGGCTACAACTGGTCACAGCATGGACAATAAGAGTCCACGGAGTATGGGTGCCTGGACAGGACTCCTATATTAAACTCTACCCACCCAGGGCTCTGGGACCATTGTGGAAGAGGAGGCAGAAAGATTGTAAGAGCCAGGGGAACAGGTGCATCGCCATTAAGGAAAGAGTCTTAAACACTTCTAGGACTTTATATTGAGCCTATAGCAATGGTATCAAAAAACAAATCAGACAAAAACGCAGCATAGAACCAGAGAAGTGGGCAACAGGCCCCAACCTTAGCCAAAGAACTGTTGTGAGGGAAACTTAATCTTCTTTAAGGGAGAGACTTTAGGTATCCATTTTACAATGGATGTACTTGCATTGAAGGATGTCTGGGTACACTAACTTGAGTCAATACACTTTACCATATATGATGAAATGCATGAAAGCTGGTAGGGGTGGTTTATGGGGGTGTGTGGATAGAGGAGAGGATCTAAATATGATTAAGATGTTTTATATAAAAATACACAAAAGGGGCTGGAGAGATGGCCTAGTGGTTAAAAGCACTGACTGCTCTTGCAGAGGACCCAGGTTCGATCCCCAGCACCCACGTGGCAGCTGAGAACTGTCTTTAACTCCAGTTCCAGGGGAATCTGACACCCTCTTCTGACATCTTCGGCATTGCACAACACGGGTGCACAGACCTACATGCAGATGGTACATTTATACACATACAAGAATAAATAAAATTAAAAAAAATAAATAAAAATACACAAAAATCAATTAAAAAATATAAAATTATTAAGCAAAATAAATGTTATTTATTTATATTTACTTATATGTTTGGAAACATTTGATACTTACATGTATTAACTATTTTGCCAAAAAGCAAAATAAAGGAAATTATTTTGCATCTCAAATAAATAAATAAAATGTACCTTTTTCTCATCTCAAAGATTTTTCCACATAATAATACAAATCTTAACTGGCATTTTACCAATCTAGGCTAAACACTGGAGGTGTTTAGAAGTGCACTGATAAAAATCATACATCATTAACATAAAAAATGGAAAAGGTTTATATGATAAAGTTTATAAAGATCCAATGACATATGTAAAGTCCCATCAAGAATCAGGCCTAGAGCCACACTAAGTCCTAGCTCTACAGCATCAGTAAACTTTTTTAAATATATTTTTAAAATTTTATTTATTTATTTAATTTTATTTATTTTTGTATGTGCATGAATGTACTGTCTGCATGTAGGTTTATGCACCCGTGTCGTGCAGTGCCTCGGAGGTCAGAAGAGGGTCTCGGATTCCCCTGGAAGTGGAGTTCTCCTGGATTTGGAGTTACAGACAGTTCTTAGCTGCCATGTGGGTGCTGGGGATTGAACCCGGGTCCTCTGCAAGAGCAGTCAGTGCTCTTAACCGCTAGGCTATCTCTCCAGCCCCTGCATCAGTAAACTTTTAGATCTTGGTGTTGTTACGGAAGGCCACAGACTCTCAGTGGAGGCCAGTAGAAAACAGCTCCCGAAGCAGCTCTGCCTCTAGAAGGACTCTACCTGACAATTTTAAGTGCTTCACTTGAAAAGTTGATTCATTTTATGGAAGTTGGTTGCCAAAAATTTCCAGACATCTATTAAGTAAAGAAGAAGTCAACTGGAACTGAAAGTAACAAAAGTACTATGCTGTAACACTTTTAATTGTTCCCAAAGAACTGGATGAGCCTCTGGACCTTGGTAACACAGCAGAACCTACCAACTCTGCTAGAAAGCCCCATGCTCAAAAAGACCCTGGTAGAGGAGCACTGAGGCGGGCACGGAGGCCGAGGGCAGCACCGAGGTCCAGGCCCTTCTCTTCCATTTTCTCATGTGCAATCATGGCAGAAAGATTTTTCTAAATTATTTTGAGGATTAAATGAGATCATGAATCTTCTTTCAGATAGAAAAATATATTATGAAACAATTAAAATGGTTTCTTCCTGGAAAAATGAAAAAGAAAACATAGATTTTTATAATACTTGATTATTTTTATTTTATGCATATGAGTATATTGCCTGCATGTATGTAGGTGCATCAGCTTTTCACAATGTCCTCAGAGGTCAGAAGAATGAGCATATAAGTAAATTCTCATGTAAACTGGAATTATTTAATTAGCCCAGCTTCCTTTCAGTTTATGAAGGGAAAGGGTCCCAACTCCAACAGACTGGCCACATGCTCAGAAAATGTTAAATCAGTCTGACTACTATGGGAAGACAAATAAAGGTGACTAATGGTGACCTAGATCTTTTTTTTTTTTTTTTTCTTTTTTTGGTCTTTTTGAGACAGGGTCTCCCTGTAGCCCCAGCTGTCCTGGAACTCCCTCTGTAGACCAGGCTGGCCTTGAACTCACAAAGATCTGCCTGCCTCTGCCTCCCAAGTGCTAGGATTAAAGGTGTGTGCCACCATGCCCGGCGACCTAGATCTTTTTGAAAAAAAATAAATAACATGAGTTTTTAAGTTTAAATATTTTTGGGTCAAGATGTCATCTCCTTGATTCTGTCTCAGTTCTGGCTCTACAACCCGGCTCCTATTGTTTGAGGATACAAGTTAAAAATTACTCCTGCTCCAGGTGTAATTTCTCCTATGGACAATTTCAATTGTGAGATGCTAAACTCTATTCGAGGATTAAGAAAACCTTCAAAGAGATTCATCAAGGTCCATACCTTTGCCAAGCATATGTAAAAACAACTTTAGCCATTTAAAAAGAAAAGTGGCAGCTGGGCATGGCGGTGCACACCTTTATTTATTTTTTATATATATATTTTGTACGAGATTATCAAATCTAGACCCGTGTCCCCAACCCTATCCCTCTACCCCACTAGAGCTCATGTATTCTGCCAAACATGCTTTTCATTTCTTTCTCAGTCTTTCTAAAAATTCTCCAAGTGGAAGTTGACTGTTTTGAGCAGAAGTTCACTGTTTCAGTCAGTTCTTTGATGCAGTCCTTTCTGTTGTTGTTTCCAATATGCATCACTCCCAACTGCTTTGGACAAAAGCTCAAGGGGCCACGCACAAGAAATACTTACAACTAGGTAATTGGTGCTAGCATCCACAGATGAGGGATACCATTCGTCGTTTGTTTTTCAGGTACTGTGTTACTTCACTCAGCATGATGTCTTCTAGCTCCAGCCATTTTCCTGCAAAGCTCATGATGTCATCTTTCTTTACTGCTGCATAGAACTCCATTGTGTAGATGTACCACATTTTCTCTATCCATTCGTCAGTTGAGGGGCGTTTGGGTTGGTTCCAGCTCTTTGCTATTGTGAAGAGAGCTGAAATAAACATGGCCATGCATGTATCTCTGTGGTGGGGTGAGTCTTGAGGGTACATGCCTAGAAGTGGTATGGCTGGGTCGGGTGGCAAGTGTCATTCCAAGTCTTCCAATGTTTCTCCACACGGCTTTCCATAGTGGCTGTATGAGTGTACATTCCAACCAGCTGAAAGGTGTACACCTTTAATCCTAGCACCTGGGGGTCAGAGCAGGCCAGATCTCTTTGAGTGTCAAAGCCAGCACGGTGTAGCGGAGTAGGTCCATGCCAGCTGAGGCCTGTGATACCCTTTCTCAAAAAGCAAAAAAAAAAAAAAAAAGGAGAAAAAGAATATAGATATAATATAGATATATATATATATCTTATTAAAGTGTTTTCTGGGCTGGAGAGATGGCCTAGCAGTGAAGAGTGCCAACGCTCTTGCAGAGGACCCGGGTTCGATCCCCAGCACCCACATGGCGGCTGAGAACCGTCTGTAACTCCAATTCCAGGAGAACTCCAGTTCCAGGGGATTCCTATACCCTCTTCTGACCTCCATGGCATTGCACCACATGGGTGTACAGACCTACATGCAGACAGTATATTCACACACATAAAAAATAAATAAAAATTTTTAAAAAAGCTAAAAAAAATAATAAAGTGTTTTCTAAATTTCATTCAAAAGGAAAGCAATCAAGGTAAAATTATATTCTTAACAACATAAAAAGGACTACATTCAGGTACTTCTAACCTGCTTATGTACTACAAAATTCAAGGAGATGAACTTTGAGATTCACATGTGAAAAATTAAACTGAATTACTAAAAGCAAGCATTGTGCCCCCTGGTAACCAGGTACTGCAGTGATACAGAATTGTTATCATGATAATTGCTGTTACATCAAAAAGCCTTTCAGTCTGTTCTTCTGGCTTGTACCACACAGCCAGCTAGAGCCTCAGATTGGATGGATGCAGACAAGTATTGGAGAAAACTGTAGCTACTAGCAAATGTCCTTTGTGCTTCTCTGTATTGTACAAGTGTTACTTTTGAGGTTTTTTTCTTCTGTCCAACAACAAAAAGCACAAAACTTATACTAACAAGGTAATTTGGCTCAAGAGAAGCTGGGTTTTGCTCTCCTGTACCAGATAAACACAGTCCAGAAAGAGACAGTTTCATTGAGCTTGGTTTGGATCCTAATGAACTGATTTCATGTCTGTAGGCATGAGATCTGATCCCTCCCCTTCCATCTAAAAGCTGTAAGTCCAGACATAGAAACTAGAAAGAAAAAAAGACTGCCTTTATTTGCAGTAGAATAGCCTTCATTTGAGACAGATCTAAGGACATCGTTTTAAATACCTCTCCTGGACTGTGCCACTTGACCTGTGATGCTAAATCTCTTCTTTCTCTGGCTTAGGCCATAAGAGCTCAGTTCCTAATACAAATCTACAGTGTTAAAGATTCCACTCTTACCACATTATCTGGGAAGCCCTTTACATACCTAAATCTACTAAAATAATCTTAAAATTTCTAAGGTCAGAGGCGGGTGGATCTCTGTGAGTTCAAGGCCAGCCTCGTCTTCATAGTGAGTTCCAGTTCCAGTACTCCAGAGCTACAGGGAGACCCTGTCTCAAAAAAACAAAAACAAAAACAAAACAGCAACAACAAAAAATTTCTAAGGTCAAAGTTCAGTCAAACCTCTACTTAAATTAGGGAGCCAATAGTTATAAAGGCTGGCTTAAAGAACAATATTAATATATGTCCAGTCAAGGTTTATTTAAAAATATTTGGATTTTTGTTCATGCTTTATTCACCTATTGTTACACAGTAATTAAAAGTACCAAACTGAGGCTGGGTGTGGTGGCACATGCCTTTAATCCCAGCACTCTGGAGGCAGAGGCAAGCAGATCTCTGTGAGTTCAAGGCCAGCCTAGTGTACAGAGTGCGCTCCAGGCCAGCTGGGACTAAAAAGGAGACCCTGTCTCAAAAAAAAAAAGGTACCAAACTGATGTTACTAACCTTTTTGGATATTTAATGACCATACTTGGAGGCCTAAACTAATCTGATCAAATGGACTTAATGGAACAAGTTTTCATTCCTTGCCCTCCAAGGTCAACTAAGTCCCAGGGGACTATGGGTCATTTTAAAATGTCCTTTAACTATGATGAGTCAGCTGTCCCCTTGTTGAGGGAGGACATGGAGACCCCACTAAATGAACTCTAACCTGTATCCAGTCTATAAAGAATAGAGTCAGAAAACAAAAGAGTTTCTTCAGGGGCCAGAGAGATGGCTCAGCAGTTAAGAGCACTGGCTGTTCTTGAAGAGGACCCAGGTTTGATTCCCAGGATCCATATGCTGGCTAACAAACATCAATAACTCCAGTTCCAGGGGCTCCAACACCTTCTTCTGACTTCCATGGGCATGGCATGACATGGTTGCAACTTACATACATGTAGTTGTATTTTTAGAGTTTCTTTTGAACCACAGTCAAGTAAGACCCTCTGACTTATCCTCACATAGACTGAACTGATAAAAGAAAGGTCAAAGGAGCCAGAGGCTCCCCCCACAAAGTCCAAGTGACCCCCTGGAGACAAGATCCTCAACTGACTTCAACAGTAAAAAGAAATTTAATCAATTTACAGTAACTGCATGGTTTTAAACACCCAACAGGAAAGTATAACCAACGATTAAAGTAATTGGTATGTTTCTTAAAGAGTTCAAGGCATTGCACTTCCCAGACATTAGACTTAAGTTTATATAAAATATTATTAGACAATTATTCCTAATGATTTTGTTAATTAAAAAATGCAAAAAAAAATGCTACCTAAATTTAAGACTTCAAATCTTGGCCTATTTCAGCACTGCAGTGCTTACCTGCAGTCAAGAGAAAGCCCACTATTGCTTACATGGTTGCACTACGCTTAATCAATTGTCTCTGAAGATTCTTTCAGGATCACATTAAGGCCAAGGCTAAACATGTAAATACCTTGTTTCCACTTCACAAAGTCAACCCTTCTGCCTATGCACCTCTGGGTCCTGAGGACAATCCCTAAACAATCTCCCATGGCCCCTGACTCACAGGAAGCAGTCAAAAGAAGAGAAACTATGCCCCCTTTCTCTACTTGTCCTCAGGGACTGGAATGAAGAATTAATGTCTCAGCTTGGAAAGCCCCAGCCAAGTTCACAAATCCCTGACCCAGAAACTGTGTGAAACTCCAACCCCCAACCCAGACTCTGTTGTCTGGGAAAACATATGCCAACACTCATTGTTCTTAACCCCGAAACCGTAACACCAGCATTTATTGTTCAAAACTTTCAAACTGTATTAAAAAAAAAAAAAAGTGGAACTGCAGAAAAATACCCAGTCTTTCCTCCTAAGCTCCATGAAAACTCAGACCAACCATGTGCTTCAGTGCCTCAATTTTAATCCTGAAGAGAAAATGTGGTCCTTGGTTGTTCTTAAAAAAGAACAATCTGTTCCTGAGGTCCATCTCATCATTTATTTTCATGTCACCCTGGTCAATCCCAGTCTAACATTTTCTAACAACTTCCTACCTAGTCAAATCCTATTCAAACCTGAAAAACAAACTTAAAAATTAAGAAATCCCAGCTGGGCATAGTGGTGCAGGCCTTTAATCCCAGCACTCTGGAAGCAGAAGCAGGCAAATCTCTGTGAGACTGAAGCCAGCTTGGTCTGCATAGAGAGTCCAGGCCAGCTGGAGCTGCAGGGAGACCCTTTCTCAAAAAAAAAACAAAAAAAAAAAAAAGCGGGGTGGGCTGGAAAGATGACTCAGCAGTTAAGAGCACTGGCTGATCTTGCAGAGGACCCACATTCAATTCTAACCATCCACATGGTGACTAATAACCATCCTTAACTGCAGTTCCAGGGGAACTGTTGTCCTCTTCTGACCTCTGTGGACATTGCACAACATGGGTGCACTTACACACATGCAGGCAATATACACACAAAATAAAAATAATAAATATTTTAGGAAACTATTTCTATGGTTTTGGTTGCATGTATGTAAGCACACCACATGTGTGCAACTCAGAGGCCAGAAGAGTGTTTTAGGTATCCCTGAACTGGAGTTATGAATGGTGGTGAGTCACTATGTGGTCACTGGGAACCAAATCCAGGTCCTCTAGAGGAACAGCCAGTGCTCTTAACCACAGAGCTATCTCTCTAGCCACTGAGCTACCTGTCCAAACTATCTATTGGGTCTCTCAATTATTGTAGACTCACCAATTGTTTAGCCTGGCTGGCCAGTAAGCTTTGTAGATAATCTTATATCCAAACTCCCCACAGTTCCCCCAATGCTAGACTTATTCCAGAGAAGTTTTCTTAAGTAACAGATGGTGATTAACACAGAAATTCACAACTGGTCAACATGCAGAGAACAAGAGGCTGCAGAACCCTTACCCCCGAATAGAACGTCTATACCAAACTCTGCCCTCTGAGGCTCAGAGATCATTGCTGAAGACAGCCAGGAAAGATTGTAAGAGCCAGAGGTGGTGGAAGATCACAAAGAAGTACAGTTTTCCCGGCGGCTGGTCAGTTACATAAACTCACAGCAATGGTGACGGCATGCATAAGTCCCATACAAGCTCAAACCAGAAAAAAGAAATCCCAGCACAGACACGGGAAGTGGGTAAGAAGCTCCAACCCCACCAAAGGAAATTCTGTCTACAGATGGCTGCTGGGAGAGGCAGAGATGGTCTCTTTCCAGGATGGGAACTCAGTAGGTGAACCAGGCTCCAGTGGATGGACCCACACTGAAGGTCATCTAAGGACACAAATTAGACCCTATAAGCCATATATATCTGTCCCGTGCTGTAGTCTCGCCGGCAAGAACTTCACGTGGACAACAGGATTCTTCTGTGGTAATATTTATTGTGCACAGCTCTTTTGTGAGAAGGACCCCGAAATGGGGCAGAAGCACTGCTTAAATAGCAGTCTAGAGGGTTCGTGTATGCTCTGGATTGGTGCAGTGCCCTGAAGCCTGATTAGCATGCCCAAGGCGCGGGCCCAGAGAGTAGTAGTCATGCGCAGTTTGTCCAATGCAAAGGCAACGGCGGGAAGCGGCTTGTAGTGACTCAGGAAGTCGGCGCCATCTTAGGGCGTGGTACAGCACACATTGTTTGTGTGGTAGGCTGCCAACAG
>VZQC01009088.1:1510385-1535681 GCA_009823505.1 Rhizomys pruinosus | reverse complement strand
ACACACACACACACACACACACACACACACACACACATATATATATATATATATATATTTTTTTTTAAGACAGGGTCTCCCTTTAGTCCCAGATGGCCTGGAGCTTACTATGTAGACCAGGCTGGCCTCTGTCTCCCAAGTGCTAAGATTAAAGGTGTGTACTACCACGCCTGGCTCACACATATATATTTATTATTTTTTTTCCACTCAGACTGCATTCTCTCCCTCTCCTCTCCTGAAGGAGAGAAGAACGATCATCAACGGCAAGTGGCAGTTGCAGTAAAGCAACACCAAGAGCCGGCTTCATGCTCAGGAGAGAACGCTACGTCTCCTCCTCGTGGTTTCTGGTACTCTACACAGTCAGAGAAACTTCTCCAGTAACATACTATAGAAATGATCCCTGAAAGTATAGTCTTCAAACATATATTTTAATAAGCAGTGGTTTCTCTTTTGTCAGTGAAGGGACAGAAACTCAGTTCCACATGGCCACCCTCAGCAGCCTAAGGAGTTCCCCTGAACTTTAACCAATATTACTGAACTCAAGCACATTGAGATTTGTAACTGTGATCCTGAAAAGAATTCCAGGAAGCTGGGCGTGGTGGCACACACCTTTAGTCTGCACTTGGGACGCAGAGGCAGGTGGATCTCTGAGTTTAAGTGCAGCCTGGTCTACAGAGTGAGTTCCAGGACAGCCAGAGCTACAGGGAGACCCTGTCTCAAAAAGACAAAGACACAGACACACAGACACACAGACACACACACACACACACACACACACACTCAAAGAATTGCAGGAATAGCTAGAATAATGAAGCAGAATTGGAGATATTATTAAAGATATTTTAATATAGACAAGCATGAAGGTTAAGAGAAAGAGAGCCACTCAAAAGAATAAAATAAACCCAAGTAGGAATATCACTTCTCCAAGGAAGAGTGGGCAATTCATTGTCTTGGAATTTGCTGTGTACTCTCAAGTTACATCTCTTTTTTTGGTATTTTTGAGACAGGGTCTCCCTTTAGTCCCAGCTGGCATGGAACTCACTCTGTAGACCAGGCTGGCCTTGAACTCACAGAGATCCACCTGCCTCTGCCTCTTGAGTGCTGGAATTAAAGGCATGCGCCACCACACCCAGCTTACATCTCATTTTTAATAAGCAAGGAGTGTGTGGGCTGGGCATGTTGGCGCACACCTGTAATCCCAGCACTCAGGAAGCAGAGGCAGGTGGATCTCCATGAGTTTGCAGCCAGCCTGGTCTACATAGCAAATTCCAGGGCTGCATAGTGTTACTGTGTCTCAAAAGAGAGAGAAAGAAGGAAGATGGAGGGAGGGAGGGAAGGAGGGAGGGAGGGGGGAAGGAAGGAGAGTAAAGACATGCAGAGATGTCTTAGACGGACTTATAATCTGATAAGGTGAAACCAGTAGCTACTGGTTAGTACATGTCTTCTTCCACAAATGGGGTTTCTGATGAGGTTCTTGGAAAATTGTAGGTTTATAGCTGGTATCATAATTAGCTTTATTATAAATTTGATACAACTGGAAAGAGGGAATCTCAACTAATGAAATTTCCTCCATCAGACTGTCCTTTGGGTATATCTGTGGGGCATTTTTCTTGATTACTGATTAATGTTGGAAGACAGAGGCCACTGCGGATGGTAGGACCCCTAAGGAGGTGGGCTGGGCTGGATAGGGAAGGCAGCCTAGCAAGCTGGGGCAGGCAAGCCAGTAAGCAGCACTCATCCGTGGTTTCTGCTGCCAACTTCTGCCTTTAGTTCTTGCTCTGACTTCCCCTGATGAGGGACTGTGAGCTGTCTGCCAAATGAGCTCTTTCCTCCCCCAAGTTGCTCTTGGTCACATGTTTAATCACAGCAGCCGAGAGAAAACTAGAACAATGGGGAAGGGGGAAGGGCCTTCTTCTAGTTTCATTTCTGTTGCTGTGATTAAAGATTTCCTGCAAAAAAAAAGTAGCTGGGAGGAAGAAAATGTTTATTTTAGTTGGCAATCCAGGTTACCATCTCCCATTGTGGAGAAATTGCAGGGGTGGAAGATGGAGACAGCTGGTCACATCAGATCCACAGTAAAGAACAGAGAGAAAGGAATAACGTTTTAGTTTCCTTTCTGTTGTATAAAATACTGACCAAAGGCAATTTAGTATTTATTGACTTACACTTCCAGGTCACAGTACATCACCGAGTGAAGTCAGGGCAGGAAATCAAGGCAGGAACCTGAAGCAGAAACCATGGAGCAAGCTTGCTGGCTGGCTAGCATGGAGCAAGCTTGCTGGCTGGTTAGCATGGAGCAAGCTTGCTGGCTGGCTAGCAGGAGCAAGCCTGCTGGCTGGCTAGCATGGAGCAAGCCTGCTGGCTGGCTAGCATGGAGCAAGCCTGCTGGCTGGCTAGCATGGAGCAAGCCTGCTNAAGAATTGCAGGAATAGCTAGAATAATGAAGCAGAATTGGAGATATTATTAAAGATATTTTAATATAGACAAGCATGAAGGTTAAGAGAAAGAGAGCCACTCAAAAGAATAAAATAAACCCAAGTAGGAATATCACTTCTCCAAGGAAGAGTGGGCAATTCATTGTCTTGGAATTTGCTGTGTACTCTCAAGTTACATCTCTTTTTTTGGTATTTTTGAGACAGGGTCTCCCTTTAGTCCCAGCTGGCATGGAACTCACTCTGTAGACCAGGCTGGCCTTGAACTCACAGAGATCCACCTGCCTCTGCCTCTTGAGTGCTGGAATTAAAGGCATGCGCCACCACACCCAGCTTACATCTCATTTTTAATAAGCAAGGAGTGTGTGGGCTGGGCATGTTGGCGCACACCTGTAATCCCAGCACTCAGGAAGCAGAGGCAGGTGGATCTCCATGAGTTTGCAGCCAGCCTGGTCTACATAGCAAATTCCAGGGCTGCATAGTGTTACTGTGTCTCAAAAGAGAGAGAAAGAAGGAAGATGGAGGGAGGGAGGGAAGGAGGGAGGGAGGGGGGAAGGAAGGAGAGTAAAGACATGCAGAGATGTCTTAGACGGACTTATAATCTGATAAGGTGAAACCAGTAGCTACTGGTTAGTACATGTCTTCTTCCACAAATGGGGTTTCTGATGAGGTTCTTGGAAAATTGTAGGTTTATAGCTGGTATCATAATTAGCTTTATTATAAATTTGATACAACTGGAAAGAGGGAATCTCAACTAATGAAATTTCCTCCATCAGACTGTCCTTTGGGTATATCTGTGGGGCATTTTTCTTGATTACTGATTAATGTTGGAAGACAGAGGCCACTGCGGATGGTAGGACCCCTAAGGAGGTGGGCTGGGCTGGATAGGGAAGGCAGCCTAGCAAGCTGGGGCAGGCAAGCCAGTAAGCAGCACTCATCCGTGGTTTCTGCTGCCAACTTCTGCCTTTAGTTCTTGCTCTGACTTCCCCTGATGAGGGACTGTGAGCTGTCTGCCAAATGAGCTCTTTCCTCCCCCAAGTTGCTCTTGGTCACATGTTTAATCACAGCAGCCGAGAGAAAACTAGAACAATGGGGAAGGGGGAAGGGCCTTCTTCTAGTTTCATTTCTGTTGCTGTGATTAAAGATTTCCTGCAAAAAAAAAGTAGCTGGGAGGAAGAAAATGTTTATTTTAGTTGGCAATCCAGGTTACCATCTCCCATTGTGGAGAAATTGCAGGGGTGGAAGATGGAGACAGCTGGTCACATCAGATCCACAGTAAAGAACAGAGAGAAAGGAATAACGTTTTAGTTTCCTTTCTGTTGTATAAAATACTGACCAAAGGCAATTTAGTATTTATTGACTTACACTTCCAGGTCACAGTACATCACCGAGTGAAGTCAGGGCAGGAAATCAAGGCAGGAACCTGAAGCAGAAACCATGGAGCAAGCTTGCTGGCTGGCTAGCATGGAGCAAGCTTGCTGGCTGGTTAGCATGGAGCAAGCTTGCTGGCTGGCTAGCAGGAGCAAGCCTGCTGGCTGGCTAGCATGGAGCAAGCCTGCTGGCTGGCTAGCATGGAGCAAGCCTGCTGGCTGGCTAGCATGGAGCAAGCCTGCTGGCTGGCTAGCATGGAGCAAGCCTGCTGGCTGGCTCACAGGGTCATGGTCAGCTAGCTTTCATAAACAACTCAGGTCCCCCTGCCCAGAGAATGGTGCCACCCACCTGGGCCGGTCCTCCTCCATCAGTTAAAGCAGTGAAGACAATCCCACACAATAATAACCACAGGGAGATCTGATGTACGGAACTCCCGGATCAAGGCTTTCCGCTCTGATGCTCTAGGCTGTGTCAAGTTCACAAACGTTCCCATATGTGCTGCTTGCTTTTGCTGAGCTTAGTTCTCCTCTTGCCTAGGTAATTAGTGCTGCCCACAATGGGCTGAGTCTTCCCAATTCAAATGACTTCATTAAAACAATCCACCTCAGACAGGCCAACCTACTATACATAATCCCTCACTGAGACACTCTTCCCAGGTGATTCTAGGTTGTATCAAGTTGGCAAAGTTAATCATCGTAGGCCTTGGTGTTCATCGTGCTGGAATTCCTGCCCTGCTGCAGTTCGAGGATTATCTAGGTTGTATCAAATTAGCAAAGCTAATCATTGTAGGCCTTGGTGTTCATCGTGCTGGAATTCCTGCCCTGCTGCAGTTCGAGGATTATCTAGGTTGTATCAAATTAGCAAAGCTAATCATTGTAGGCCTTGGTGTTCATCGTGCTGGAATTCCTGCCCTGCTGCAGTTCGAGGATTATCTAGGTTGTATCAAATTAGCAAAGCTAATCATTGTAGGCCTTGGTGTTCATCGTGCTGGAATTCCTGCCCTGCTGCTGTGCGAGGATTCAACCAGACACCTGTGTGAAGAGCTCTTCTCTTTAAAACTTTCTCAAGTTTAGACAATTTCATACACAAGTATTATCTTTGCATGGTTTCCATCTTCCCAGTCCCCCTTGGACTTCCTTCATGCCCCCCAACTCTCTCTCTCTCTCAATTTCTTGACCTCTTTTTTGATTATTATTGTTACTTATATATGCACATACATAATATGATGTGACACACATATATATTTGTGTGCGTGTATATATACATATATATATATATATTATAATGCATTGAGTCCATTTAATTCACTTGTGTTTAGGGCTGCCCATTTAGGATTGGATAACCTCAGGGAGCTAGTCCCTGGAGAAAATTGACTGTCCCTCCCTCAGCATACGTTTATTGCCTGTAGTTTTTTTTTTTTTTTTTTTTTGGTCTTTTTCGAGACAGGGTCTCCCTGTAGCCCCAGCTGTCCCGGAACTCGCTCTGTAGACCAGGCTGGCCTTGAACTCACAAAGATCTGCCTCTGCCTCCCAAGTGCTAGGATTAAAGGCATGCGCCACCACGCCCGGCTTGCCTGTAGCTCTTTATCTTGATGTGGGACCCCGTGAAATGGGGGGATCTACCTTGGGACGTCAACTGGGTTTATCATGTGCAGATCTCATTAGACTACCACACTGTGGAGATTTCATTGGTGCAGCTTCCCCATCATGTCTAGAATGCATTAACTAGGAGCAGGTGTCTGGCCCCTCTGGCTCTTCTATGTTCCACCCACGCCCTTCCTCCATGTTCCCTGAGAAGGGCTCTTCTCTTTCTCCTCATGTCCCCCAAGGTCTCCCTGCCTTTCTAACTCTGCCTCACTTTGAGAGGCCCATGGCCATGTTTGAATAGGTCCTATTCTTTCCCCAGGAGTCTCTTAGCCCACATGTTTAGTTCCGTGTACTAAAATATTTTAATAAATTATTTTAATAAAATCCCAATTCTGCTTCTTACTGGCAATCCTGCAATTATTTTCTACATGGAAGCCACAAATTTTTGGGTCTGCCTGAGTTGAGGTCCCTAAGAGATTAAGCAAACTCCTCAAGTTTCTGAGGGCCACAGTGTGGAGCAGTGCCTCTGTCCCCTCCCACTGACATGGCTAACATAATTTAAAGATGGACTTTAGCTTAGTAACAAAGTTAAATCTCAACATTTCAATAATTAAACTGCAATTAAATAAAACACAGTTGTACTGATGGCAAATATATTCAGAAACAATCACTAACATAGTATAGGAAAAATAATTTGTCCTTTAAGATTTCTGAGTTCTTGCTGTGAAGCAGGGATTCCTTGTAATTATAGATTAATAAGAAAAAACAAGCACAGTGTGTTAGCATGCATGATAGTCCTGGATCACAGCTTAGTGGTAGAGTGCTTGCTTAATATGACTGATACTCTGGGTTCAATCCTCAGAACTGGAAAAAAAAAAAAGTATGGGAATCATGCAAAGAAATGTCAATCCCTGAAAGATGGCTTCAGATTCAAGTTAAAGACCACCTCCCCCCCACCCCCCCGCAGCTGAAACAAAAAGGAAAGGATAAAAGGCATTTTGGGGATGGTTTCTCGACAGTTGTAGTGGCACATGCCTTTAATCCCAGCACTCCAGAGGCAGAGGCAGGCAGATCTCTATGAGTTCAAGGCCAGGCTGGTCTACAGAGCGAGCTCCAGGCCGGCTGGGACTAAAAGGGAGACCCTGCCTCAAAAATACCAAAAAAAAAAAAAAAGGAAAGTTTTCTCATTAGATAAGGGTGGGCTTGTATCCATCCAAGTCCGTGCCTTCTCCACTACTGACACTCTGAGTCACTCCTCAAGAACTGAGATTTCCTGTATGGAAGTTCCTTTCACTTAGAAAAGACTATAACTTCTACTTTATTTTTAGAGTCTCTCTTTAGTCAATGTTTCTCAAAATAATCCTTATGCTAAGAAGACATATTTGGGGGGTGGCAAATTCACGTTTCCTGTAATCCTTCATTTGAAAGCCAAAAATAAAAGCAAAATTCCCGTACTTTAATAACCAGGCCACAATTACTTGAATCCTGATGCATAGACTCATAGTATCTTATACAGACATCTGGAGCCTAACTCATTCTTCCACTATATATCATATCCAAGGCCAGCCAAAGCTACATGAAGACCTACCCACTTTGGGCAGCACCATTTCCCCTCATGAAATATGCCTTCTCCCTGGGAGGCAAAACAAACCCTTTTTCTCTCAAATTTCCAGGGTATTTTATCACAACAGGAAAAGTAAATGATATAACCATCAGATATAAGAGTGTAGGACTACTTTGTTTGTGTAAGTCCAGACTCATTAAACATGGCTTGATTGTTTATACACCAAGTTGAACAAGAAGACTAATGAATCATATTGTTGTGTTGCAAAAACCCCACAGTTGTCACCTCAAAGGGAATAAGATAGTTTATCCAGGAGCCAAATATGAGTGACTGGGAAAATGGACTTAGTTTACTTCATGTGACAAGAATTTCATGAAGTTTCCATAGTAACAGAGCAAAGAAAGTCATAAATCACAAGACTTTAAAAAGACACCGGTGGCCCGTCAACTGACAAGTGGATAGAGAAAATGTGGTACATCTACACATTGGAGTTCTATGCAGCAGTAAAGAAAGAACATGTAGTTCTATGCAGCAGTAAAGAAAGATGACATCATGAGCTTTGCAGGAAAATGGCTGGAGCTAGAAGATATCATGCTGAGTGAAGTAACACAGTCCCAGAAAAACAAACGGCGAATGGTATCCCTCATCTGTGGTTGCTAGTGCCAATTACCCAGTTGTATTTATTGTGCATGGCCCCTTGAGCTTTTGTCCAAGTAGTTGGGAGTGATGCATATTGGAAACAACAACAACAACAAAACCAGAAAGGACTGCATCAAAGAACTGACTGAAATGGTGAACTTCTGCTCAAAACAGTCAACCTCCACATGGAGAATTTTGAGAAAGACTGAGAAAGAGATGAAAAGCATGTTTGGCAGAATGCATGAGCTCTGGTGGGGTGGGGGGATAAGGTGGGGGACATGGGTCTAGATTAAAAAGTATATTTACATTTTTCCCCCCTGTTAAATATGACAGGGTCTTACTGTGGCTTATAACATCTCCTAACCTGTAGAGGATGTAAGCTTGTGGCATCAGCCATGGGTTATTCCTCCAAGGAGAGAGCCAATAGCCAATTAGATTTGGGATATACAGCCACATGTCTGCATCTGTTGCACAGTATTTCCAGGCAGGTGAGGTGTACTGGTGCTGACGGTGGAGTCTTTGTTGACTCAGGGAGACCGATTTGCTTTATATGTTTAGTGGCCTTTGGTAACCCTTCTGGGGCATTCCAGAGGCCATCTGTACACTGCATGTGCGATCTCAATACATCCCTCCCATGTTAACAGCAGTCTTCGGCAGCAGGGTCTTTATTGCCTCTCCTCCTGCAGGTATCCCAACTTAGAGCAAGGAGCCTTACCTTTTGTGGGGCCTTGGATCCCCTGCCAACATCCCCCTGGAAGAACAATCATTGCTGATGTCAGAGCTCCCTGCTAAATTTAATGCATGGATTAACATATCCAAACATGTGTCTATGCTAAAGTAACCTACCATAACTATTAGTGCTGCTTAAATACCTATATATCTAATTGCTTGTTCTTCATTAGTAGGATCGAAAGGTTATTCCTGGACAAACTGTCAGCCCATGAAAGGAAACAGCCAGAATTGACCAGAGTCCAAGTCAACAGCTCCAGAGAGAGAGGACTGTTTTACTTCTCATCCACCTGTGCCCCTTTTCTAAGCCTAGGGAACAATCTGCGGAAGAGGGGGCGTGGTAGAATGTAAAGGCTGCGATTGGGGTGAATGGTGAAACTACAGCAATGTAGTCTGGACACTCATTTGATCAACTTGATTGAACAAACAACCTGTCACCCCCCACTGGATGGTGGGGCTGTGGGGGTTTGGGCACAACAGCCTGCAGATTGGTTTTGCACGAAGGATGCTTGTACTCATGGATTATCACTTATAGCTAAAAAATGAAAAAAAAAACTGAGAGAAAGATGCAGGACAGTTATGGCAGAATGCATGATCTGGGATGGGGTGGGGGTGGGGGGGAAGGGAAAGGGAAATATGCCTGATCTGGATCGGAAAATGATGTATGAAATGCACAAAGCATCAATAAAAATTAAATTAAAAAATATATATATTTAATAAAAAATAATTAAAATAATAAATAAAAAGACACTGGTGGAGTCCGGGGTGGTGGCTCAAGCCTTTAATCTTAGCACTCGGGAGGCAGAGGCAGGTGGATCTCTGTGAATTCAAGGCCAGCCTGGTCTACATAGTGAGCTCCAGGCCAGCTGTGATTAAAGGGAGACCCTGTCTCGAAAAGACAAAAAAAATAATTTTACATTTTTTATTATTTTTACTTTATGTGTATGTGTATTTTTCTTTAATGTGTATGAGTGTACTGTCTGCATGTAGTTTGGTGCACCCGTGTCGTGCAATGCTGCAGAGCACAGAAGAGGGAGTTGGATTCTCCTAGATCTGGAGTTAAGATGGTTTTTAGCTGCCATGTGGGTGCTGGGGATCAAACCCGGGTCCTCTGCAAGAGCAGTTGGTGCTCTTAACCGCTAAGCCATCTCTCCAGCCCATTATTGAATTCTTAGAAGTGAACAGTACTTTATACATACACTCATAAATAAGGTTCTAATAAATAAATTTGGTGATGGCAGTTTATAAAGGCTGTACTGAGCAGAGGCACATACATTGCTATCATACACAGACAGATCTTAATATGCTGTTTAACAATATCATACACATACATGCATATATTTATCCACACATTCATACAAGAGATTTTTATCCTAGTGTTTGTATTGAACAGTCACATACATTGGAAAAAACACCTTTAGAAATATTATTTAAAGCATGTTGCTCTATTAATTGCACTGCCAGGGCTGAGGTGGCTAATACAGTTTCCTTATCATGCTGGCATTGACGTTTGCACCTCTGGTTCTAAAACTACGAACTTATTGAAATATTTTAACAAGTGATGGAAAACAACTATATATCTAGGGGAAGCCATATGTCACTGTCCAAGTGCTGGAGTATGAATGAATCCAGGGATTTTTAAATTGGTCTCTGGTCAGAGGGAGGGTGGCACAGCTGTCCGAAACCTGGTTAAGTAGGAGAAAAGAAAATAAAAACATATCTGTTAATGAACCCCTAAGGGTCAAAAATCAGGTCTTCAGAGGTCTGGAAACAAGAAAAAATGGAAAGAAAACTTTAGTTGCAATACTTGTAAAGAAAATAATTTGAACAGATAAGAAATAAAATCTTCAGATAACCAGTGTAGAAACTTAGGAACAAAATAAATCTCTAGATAACCAGTGTAGAAACTTAGAAACCAAATAAATCTCTAGATAACCAGTGTAGAAACTTAGGAAACTAGGTTCAAATCAGGCCTTTGAAAAAAAATTTAAGAGGCATGCCAAAAGTAAACTTAATTTATTTTTTATTTAAACTTAATTTAATTTTTTGTTTTTTGTGCACAATATAGAATGAAAGAAGTTTGAAATGACCACTTTGTTTTGACAAAAATTAACACACAGGAGAACATGGACACATGATAGTTAAAAAGACACATTGGAGAACAGTTATAACACACAGACAGGTTGGACAGACATGTGACCTATTTGTGACTTAATTGTATAATAGTATCTGTTAACTCTGGACAATGGGAAATCCCCCCCTTTTTTCCCCTAAAATGTCATAGGTAAGTGTTGGTACCCAGAATAACTTGATGTCAAGGCACAGAAAGTTCTCAGTTCCCTGTTCTGCTGCACACATAAATCTAAAGTTGTCCATTGTTGTGCAGGGCTGAGGAACCATTAATTTTAATTGTCACACATTTACAGAATCATTTAGATATTAAGACATCTACTTAGGTAGGAACACCCTGTGTGCCCATACTGCGCTTTGCCGCATAGGCTGTGTGTGTGTGTGTGTGTGTGTGTGCACTTGCGCATGCCTGCGCAGGATGGCGGACAGGTGGGCCTGATCAAAATGCCAAAATCTATGCTATGATGACATCCACATGGTTTTGATCCTGGCTACATTTTAGAGATGACAACTTTCTCTTGGAAAAAAAAAATGCCAAAATGTGAAATAATCCCTTAAAAATAGGTAAAAGTCTTGTAAACAAAATATAAAAGACAAAAACAAAATAGTGTTTGTTAAAAACCCAGATGAGGGCTGGAGAGATGGCTCAGCGGTTAAGAGCACCAACTGCTCTTGCAGAGAACCTGGGTTCGATTCCCAGCACCCACATGGAGGCTAAGAACCATCTTAACTCCAGATCTAGGGGAATCCAACGCCCTCTTCTGTGCTCTGCAGGATTGCATGACACGGGTGCACCAACCGACATGCAGACAGTACACTCAAGTAAAAATAATAAAAAATGTAAAATTATTATTTTTTTGTCTTTTTGAGACAGGGTCTCCCTTTAGTCCCAGCTGGCCTGGAGTTCACTATGTAGACCAGGCAGGCCTTGAACTCACAAAGATCCACCTACCTCTGACCCCCTGACTGCTAGGATTAAAGGCATGCGGCATCACACCTGGTGTAAAATTATTTTTTTAAAAAAAGCCAGACGATGTAAAAACCTCAAACAACAGCCTGTAAAAAAACATTCTCTATACAAAAGTAAAAATGGAAAATTGATTTTATTTTGAAACGGTAAAAACGAAACTCGATTACTCTGCCATAAAAATGTATTAATTGAATCTCAGTTGCCTTTTATAATGATACAATATAAAAAAACCAAAATTGTGAAAGGATCAGAAAGACAAAAAAAATAATAATTTTACATTTTTTATTATTTTTACTTTATGTGTATGTGTATTTTTCTTTAATGTGTATGAGGGTCTCCCTGTAGCTCCAGCTGTCCTGGAACTCACTATGTAGACCAGGCTGGCCTTGAACTCACAGAGATCCGCCTGCCTCTGCCTCCCAAGTGCTAGGATTAAAGTCATGCTCCACCATGCCTGGCCCACCATCTTCTAATTCTTTTATAATTTATTTATGGCATGTTCTGATCCTTTCACAATTTTGGTTTTTTATATTGGATTATTATAAAAGGCAATTGAGATTCAATTAATACATTTTTATGACAGAGTAATCGAGTTTTGTTTTTACCGTTTCAAAATAAAATCAATTTTCCATTTTTACTTTTGTATAGATAGTTAATGTTTTTTTCTAGGCTGTTGCTTGAGGTTTTTACATCGTCTGGCTTTTTTAAAAAAATAATTTTTTGCGGGGCGTGGTGCCGCATGCCTTTAATCCTAGTACTTGGGAGGCAGAGGCAGGTGGATCTCTGTGAGTTCAAGGCCAGCCTGGTCTACATAGTGAGTTCCAGGACAGCTGGAGCTACAGGGAAACCCTGTCTCAAAAAGACAAAAAAAAAAAAAAAAGAATTAGAAGATGGCATTAGTTGTTATAAGCTTCCAATGTAAATTTAAGTTTCCAATAAGGAATTCATGCCATGGTCAAGATGGCGGCTGAGGAGTAAGTGAGGTTTAGGTACCATGGAAACAGTAAACATAGCTAAGATGGCCACTGTGAAGGGGTGGGTATGGTTTAGCACAGCTACCATAGAAATAGGGCATGCGCAGATACAGCCTCACTCCACCCTTTTCCGTTTGAATGGTTTGAATGCACAGCGGGAAAAGCCGTAGTTAAAAAAAAAAAAAAAAGAAAAGAAAAGAAAAGAAAAAAGGAGGAGAAAAAAGCCTAGATTTAAGGTTATAGTGTTTTACTGCAGAAATCTGCTAAAATTGCAGGGAGGGCAGGAGAGAGAGAGAGACAGAGATATCAGAGCCAAGCTAGGCACATGGGGTGGGGAAGGGAAGCAAAGCGACTTGGAGCAGGAAGAACAGTTTAGGAAAACTCAGTCTTAAAAATACTTTTGAGTGTTAAGGAAGAGTCCTTTCTTTTTTTATTTTTTTGGTCTTTTCGAGACAGGGTCTCCTAGCCCCAGCTGTCCTGAAACTCGCTCTGTAGACCAGGCTGGCCTTGAACTCACAAAGATCCGCCTGCTTCTGCCTCCCAAGTGCTAGGATTAAAGGTGTGCACCACCACGCCCGGCTAAGAGTCCTTTCTTAAACTCAGAAGTACGGAACAGGACCTACATGCCGTGGGCTCAGGACCTACATGCCTGTGAGCTCAGTGTCCTGAGAACACAGGGGAGGTCAATTACAGAGCATGGCAGACTCGGGAACCCAGTGAGAGAGTCTCCAAATCTCAATGGGTTCAAAGCGGTGGGCTAAGGCTGAGAAGAAAACTAGAGAGAGGAGGCAGAAGTGGGGAGAGAGAGAGGGAGGGAGAAAGAGTGTGGGCTAGCGGAGAGAGAATGGTACCTTATTGTGAAATGTGGAAGCTGGTTCTCCAGAGAAATACGCTTCTGGTAATTCCCAGGGGGGTTTCAAAAGTTGGGTTCTTTTCAAGGGGAGAGCCAGGGAATGCTCTGCCTGATCAAAAGTATCTTGAGCTGGTGAGTGCTCTGCTCCACCTGATCAAAAACATCTTGAACCCAGACCGAGTTCACAGCACCATCATGTTAGGTTATAAAGGCACATGAGACTTAAGTCACTCAAGGAACATGATTTATTTCCATTGGAACTGCCAGAGTGGACTACCTGTCCACTTGTGGTGGAGTAGCAGAACAGGAGCAAGATGGTGACTGAGGCCCACCCATTTATAGCCATGGGGCAGGATCAGGTACAGGGGAAGCCATCTATGTGTCCCTTGAAATTCTGGGAAGCCCAGATCTAACAGTCTTCATTTGGAGGATGGTGTGACCAATGAAACTCATGTTGCTTGAGAATAATTTTGGTTCTCTGTCATAGTGTTTGTTAGTCCTATGGTTGCTAAAATCCAAGGTGACTGCAGGTTAAGGAAAATGAAGATCTTGAGGTACGTTTGGGGGATGTGGACACTGTGATAGCTAACAGGAAGATGCCTAAAGGAGACAGAACAGAAGGAAAGAAGAATGTTGGAGACAACTACCCTGCTTGACCTCTGCAGAAAGCATGCTTGATTACATGTGCAAAATTGCCAGTATAGTACCCAGATTGTCTATGATGGCAGAACTACATAGGTATGTATGCAGGGTTCTGAAGTGCAGTGTCACTTATGTTTATTCTTAGATTAGATAACAAACTGTGCCTTATTTACAGTGTTCTGTGACTATCTGCTCTGTACCTTACTAACAGGCCACACTTTTTTGCCAATTGTTTCTGAGCTCCTGCAGAGAAGTGTTCTTTGATCTGCATACCATTTGTTCCTGACAACTTACTTAGAGCACCCCTCCCTGTGAACAAAACCTTGAGAGTTAGAGACTCAGTACTCTGTGTTCTGTGGAATCTTGATCTCAGTTCAGTCCACTAAGACCCTGAGAAGCGAGTGCGCTTACCTGCCCACTTTCTGCCCCAGGAATCAGCTGTGTAGCCTTCGTTCGTAGCTGTGCAAATTAGTGCCCAGAAGCCTCAGGAAGTCACTTTCATAGCGCTTGGACCCAGATGGATTCCCTGACTGAGCCTACTTGCCTGGCCAGAGTACCATGTGACCTATACTCTCAGGAACACCACTCTACCACTGGGCATCCCAAACAATACCTACCTGGGTTCATAGAGACAGCCTGACTTAAGGCAAACCTCAGATGTTGAACAGGCAGCTCTCAGTTGAAAGTACTATGCCAAGAGCTTCCATTGAACCTGCCCAACTAAGAGAACCTCTTCCCAACTGATGGAGCAACCCCAAACCTCATAGAGAAAAATACCCGGGAAATCCACAGACATTACCAATGCTGATTATAGTTGAAAACACTGTGTAGACAGAACAGTGAAGCACCCATCTTGAGCCAAAGCCAACACAACTTATCTTCGCAATACCCTAGGACATACTGCCCCAAGAAAGGGTTTTACTATGAAAGTCACCATATACAATTTGTATAGGTAACTGACCTATCAGATGGGTAAGTATCAATATGAGACACAAGCA
Source organism: Rhizomys pruinosus (assembly GCA_009823505.1). Lineage (NCBI taxonomy): Eukaryota > Metazoa > Chordata > Mammalia > Rodentia > Spalacidae > Rhizomys > Rhizomys pruinosus. Next base: position 1,520,793 of record VZQC01009088.1, on the reverse strand, counting down.
AAGAACATGTCACTTCCAAAGTAAACAATAACCATCTGGTAAGCAACAATAAAAAAAGGGAATTAGTAAAGTGCTTGAAAAAATTTAAGCTATAGGAAATCTAGGTGAGTCAATAGGTAGCAGGGGCCCTCACCTTGGTTTGCCTACCCAGACCACAGAGATGGAGGATGGTACACGCAGAGTCCTGTGCCTACAGAGCATGCAGGTGAATTAACAAAGCAAGCTCTTAATAATTATCCCATCCCAGAACAACTGTATTAAATTTCTTCTACTCATTTTTTTTGGGGGGGGGGGCTTACAATTTTTTTTATTGTATTTATTTATTTATTTTTAACAAATCTAGACCCGTGTTCCCGCTCATTCCCCCACCCCGTCAGAGCTCATGCATTCTGCCAAACATGCTTTCCATCTCTTAGTCTTTCTCAATATTTTCCATGGGGACGTTGACTGTTTTGAGCAGAAGTTCACTGTTTCAGTCAGTTCTTTGATGCAGTATTTTCTGTTGTTGTTGTTGTTTCCAAAATGCATTATGTCCAACTGCTTTGTACAGAAGCTCAGGGGGCCCTACACAAGAAATACTTACAACTGGGTAATTGGCACTAGCATCCACAGATGAGGGATACCATTCGTCGTTTGTTTTTCTGGGACTGTGTTACTTCACTCAGCATGATGTCCTCTAGCTCCAGCCATTTTCCTGCAAAGCTCGTGATGTCGTCTTTCTTTACTGCTGCATAGAACTCCATTGTGTAGATGTACCACATTTTCTCTATCCACTCGTCAGTTGAGGGGCATTTAGGTTGGTTCCAGCTCCTTGCTATTGTGAAGAGAGCTGCAATAAACATGGCCGTGCATGTATCTCTGTGGTGGCGTAAGTCTTGAGGGTACATGCCCAGGAGTGGTATGGCTGGGTCGGGTGGCAAGTTCATTCCAAGTCTTCCAAGGGTTCTCCACACTGCTTTCCATAGTGGCTGTACGAGTTTACATTCCCACCAGCAGTGGATGAGTGTTCCCCTTTCCCCACAACCTCTCCAGCACTTGGTATCATTTGTTTTCTTGATCCTAGCCAGTCTTATTGGAGTAAGATGATATCTTAAAGTGGTTTTCATTTGCATTTCCTTAATGATTAGTGATGTTGAACAGTTCTTGAGGTGTTTCTCAGACATCTCTAATTCCTCACTTGTGAAGTCTCTGTTCAGTTCTTTGCTCCATCTATTGAGTGGGTCATTTGTTTTCTTTTTTCTTTGTTTTTTGAGTAGTTTATATATTCTGGAAATCAATGCTTTGTCAGATGTATCTGCAGTGAAGGTTTCCTCCCACTCTGTGGGATTTCTCTTCACTTCCTTGATTGTTTCTTTTGATGTACAGAAGCTTTTGAGTTTGATGAGGTCCCATTTGTCAATTGTCGACCTTAATTCTTGTGCAGCTGCTGTCTGATTTAGGAAGTCTTTTCCTACGCCTATGTCTTGTAGTCTGCTGCCAACTTTTTCTTCTATCACCTTCAGAGTTTGGGGTTTCACGTTGAGGTCTTTAATCCATCTGGAGTTGACTTTTGTACAGGGTGAGAGGTAGGGGTTTAATTTCATTCTTCTACAAGTGGTGATCCAGTTTTGCCAACACCACTTGCTGAAGATGCTGTCTTTTCTCCATTGTGGTTTCTTGGCCCCCTTGTCAAATATGAGATGGCTGAAATTGTATGTGCTCAGATTTGGATCTTCGGTTTTGTTCCATTGGTCAACAGGTCTGTTTTTGTGCCAGTACCAGGCTGTTTTTATGACTATAGCCCTGTAGTATAGTTTAAAATCTGGTATAGAGATCCCTCCTGTGTAGCTCTTTTCACTCAGGATTGATTTGGCTATTCGGGGTCTTTTGTTTCTCCAAATGAATTTAAGAACTTTTGTTTCCAAGCCTGTGAAGAAACTCTTGGGGATTTTGATTGGGATTGCATTAAATCTATACAAGAGTTTTGGTAAAATGGACATTTTTACAATGTTAATTTTCCCAATCCATGAGCATGGGAGGTTTTTCCATCTTCTGAGGTCTTCTTCAATTTCTTTCTTTAAGGGTTTAAAATTTTTGTTGTAGAGGTCTTTGGTGTCTTTGGTTAGGTTTGTTCCTAGGTATCTTATTGTTTTTGAGGCTATTGTGAGTGGGAAGGTCTCTTTGAATTCTTTCTCCAGTTGCTTGTTCTTGGTGTAAAGAAAGGCCATTGATTTTCTAAGGTTAATTTTGTATCCTGCCACTTTGCTGAAGCTGTTAATCGTTTCTAGGAGTTTTCTGGTGGAGTTTTTTGCATCTCTTAAGTAAACAATCATATCATCAGCAAATAGGGATAGTTTGACTTCCTCTTTTCCAATTAGTACTCCTTTAATATCCTTTTCTTGCCTTATTGCTCTAGCAAGTGTTTCAAGCACTATATTGAAGAGGAGTGGTGATAGGGGGCAGCCTTGCCGAGTTCCTACCTTTAAAGGGAATGTTTCCGTCATTTCCCCATTTAGGATGATATTGGCTGTGGGTTTCCTGTATATGGCTTTGATTACATTGAGGAATGATCCCTCCAATCCAATTCCTTCTAGGACTTTAAGCATGAAGGGATGCTGGATTTTGTCAAAGGCTTTTTCAGCATCAATTGAGATGATGGTGTGGTTTTTGTCTTTGATTCCGTTTATGTGTTTGATGATGTTTATTGATTTTCGTATGTTGAACCATCCCTGCATCTCTGGTATGAATCCAACTTGGTCATGATGGATGATCTTCTTGATGTGGGTCTGTATGCGATTTGCCAGTATTCTGTTTAGAATTTTGGCATCTGTGTTCATGAGGGAGATGGGTCTATAATTCTCCTTTTTAGTTGGATCTTTGCCTGGTTTTGGTAATAGAGTGATGTTGGCTTCATAGAAGGAATTTGGGAGAATTCCCTCTGATTGTATACTTCTAAACAGTTTCAGAAATAATGGTTGTAGGTCTTTTTGAAATGTTTTATAGAATTCTGCTGTGAAACCGTCTGGGCCTGGGCTTTTTTTAGTTGGGAGGCTTCTTACTACATCCTCTATTTCTTCATATGTTATGGGTCTGTTTAAGCTGCTGGTCTCCTCTTGGCCAAGCTTTGGTGATTCCCAAGATTTCAGATATTCATCCATTTCTTCTAGATTTTCAAACTTGGTAGAATATAGGTTCTTGTAATATTCCCATATAATTTTCTTGATCTTTTCCTTGTCCGTTGTGATATTTCCCTTTTCATCACAGATTGTATTGATTTGGAGTTGTTCCTTCTTTCTTTTTGTTAACTGGGCTAGAGGTCTGTCTATCTTGTTTATTCTTTCAAAGAACCAACTTTTGGCTTCATTGATTTTTTGTATTGTTTTCTTTGTTTCTATTTCATTGATTTCTGCTCTGATTTTTGTTATTTCTTCCTGTCTGTTGCGTTTAGGGTTCATCTGTTGTTGCCTCTCAAGTGCTTTTAGCTGTAGTGTTAGATCATTCACTTGTGCTCTTTCTGTTTTTCTAATGTAGGCACCCAGGGCTATAAATTTCCCTCTTAGGACTGCTTTTAAGGTATCCCATAAGTTTTGTTGTGTTGTATTGTCATTGTCATTCAGTTCCAGGAATGTTTTTATTTCTTTCTTTATCTCTTCCTTGACCCATTCATTATTCAAGAGTGTGTTGTTTAGTCTCCATGTGTTCTTGTAGGCAGGAGGGCTTGTCCTGGTGTTGATGTTGAGCTTCATTGCACTGTGGTCTGACAGGATGCATGAAATTATTTCAATCTTTTTGTATTTGTAGAGGTTTCTTCTGTGTCCCAGGATGTGGTCGATTTTGGAGAATGTTCCGTGGGGTGCTGAGTAGAAAGTGTATTCTCTGGTATTAGGATGGAATGTTCGGTAGAGGTCTATGAGGTCCATTTGGTGTATCATATCGTTCAGTTCAGATGTCTCTCTGTTTATTTTTTGTCCTGTTGACCTATCCAAAGGACTCAGTGGGGTATTGAAATCTCCCACTATGAGTGTGCTGGGGTTAGTCTGTGACTTGTGGTCCTGGAGAATTGTCTTTATAAAGTTTGGTGCACCAGAATTTGGGGCATATATATTCATAATTGTGAAATCTTCTTGGTGGATTGTTCCTTTGATGAAAATGTAATGGCCTTCTTTGTCTCTTCTGATTTCTTTTACTTTGAAGTCTATTTTATCCGATATTAAAATAGCAACACCTGCTTTCTTTTTGGTACCATTTGCTTGGAATATTTTTTTCCATCCCTTCACTTTAAGGTGGTGCCTGTCCTTGAAGGTAAGATGTGTTTCTTGCAGACAGCATATCGATGGATTCTGTTTCCTAATCCAGTCTCCCAGTCTATGTCTTTTGATTGGGGAATTTAGTCCATTAATATTTAAGGTTATGACTGATAGGTTTGTGTTGCTTCCTTTTGCCTTATTATCCATCTGCGGTTTTGATTTAGGTTTCTACTTCTGCAGTTATGCTTTTATTGATTTCTCCTTCTAGTTGCCTGGGGTTGGTTGCTCCTTTCTTCTGTTCTTTGGATTGCTTCAAGTATTCTCTGAAGGGTTGGTTTTCCGGACATGTATTCTTTCAAGTTGTTTATGTCATGGAAGATTTTCCTCTCTCCTTCCACTATGATTGACATTTTTGCTGGGTATAGTAACCTGGGCTGGCATCCATTGTCCCTCAACACTGGGAATGCTTTGCTCCAGGTTCTTCTTGCCTTCATCGTTTGCTGTGAGAAGTCCGTTGTTATTCTGATAGGTTTCCCCTTATAGGTCACTTGTTGTTTTTCTCTTGTCGCTTTAAGAATTTTCTCTTTGTTTTGGGTGTCCAGCATTTTAACTATGATGTGGCGTGGAGAATTTCTTTTCTGATCTTGTCTGTTTGGAGTTCTATGTGCTTCTTGTATTGGTATTGGTTTGTCCTTTTTTAGTTTGGGGAAGTTTTCATCTATTATTCTGTTGAAGATCTGATCAATACCTTTCTCTTGGGATTCTTCTCCTTCCTCTATTCCTATGATGCGGAGGTTTGATCTTTTCATAGTGTCCCACAGCTCCTGGTTGTTCCATTTTTGTGTATTTTTAAATTTTTCATAATCTTTCCTTGAGGTTTTTAGTTGTTCTGTGTTGTCCTCCAGGTCTGATATTCTTTGTTCTGCTTCCTCCATTCTGCTTCTGAGGCTTTTTTCATTCCTTTCCTCTTGAATGGATGAGTGTTTGATTTCCTTTTTCATTTCCTCTTCTGATTTCTTTAGTGTTTCTATTTCTTTTTGGAGCTTCTCGATCTCTTTTTGTAGCTCTTTTGTTTGCTGGTTGGTTTCTTTTTCTTTTTCAGCATGGGATCTTTTCAGTGTTTCTACTTCCTTCCGGAGCTTGTCATTCTCTCTCTCTCGGTCCTCATTCTCTTTTCTTAGTTCTTTAATTTGTTCTTTATGATCTTGTAGTTCTTTAAGTATGTTCCCAATTGTGTTTCTGATGTCTGTGTCCTGGGGCATCCCCGGGGGGATCCCACTGCAGGAGTCATCCATAGGGTTGGTAAAGCTTGGCGTGGGATTATCCTGCACCTTTCCAGTGTAGTCTCTTCTTCGTGATCCTGGCATATGGGCTTCTCCTTGCCTGTATTCCAATGTGAGTCCTGAATGCCTCTTCACTGTGTTGAAGGCGTGCTTTGCTTGCCTCCTTCAGATCCTTCTTCGTAATCTCAGTTGGCGGGGGGGGGGGGGCTCTTCAGCCCGCGCCCCGGCACCTGCCGCTGGGCTCAGGAGATCTCAAATCTCAAGAGTCACACAAGCGTGCCTTTAATACCGGCTGGGAGGATAACTCCGCCCCCACAGCCACTAGATCTAATCAAGCCAAAGACCACACCTTTAATCCCAGCTGGGGGGATAACTCCAACCTCACAGCCACAAAGGCCAATCAAACCAAAGACAGCAGGACCAAACGATCAGCAATCAGCTCGCCAAGGCACCCAGTTCCTACCTGTCTTCCCCTCTTCCTGCCGCTGGGCTCAGGAGATCTCCTCTTCTACTCATTTATAACATAATGTTGATAACTTGTCATGTGCTATTTGTACTTGTTGAAAGCAGACTCTGGAGCAAGAGGTTATTAAAGACATGATGCCCTTGAGAACCAATTGAAAGCAACCCATTTCAAGCAGACATCACTACAGTTTATTCCATGATCTAAAAATGCCTGCAATCGGGGTGGGAATCTGGAAGCTCATCCAGGGAGAGAATGCTCTGCTCTACTTGGGGCTCTCAGTCAGGAACTAAAGCCTGACTGCTTCAACTGGTCTTCCTTAATCACCTACCTAATGTGAAAAGCACCTGAGTTCATGATACTTTTGCTCCCTCTCTCAATCTGGCTAAACACATCATCTCTGCTGGGTGTCATAAACATTCAATTTTATGATGTTTTGCTATTTCTCTGCTACTTGCTGTCTGTTCTTTTACTTTTATTTCCATCTACTTAACAAGCTCACTTATTCAAAACTAAAAGCATGCCTATGGTAGATCATTCTCTGTGTGGAACACCATGACAGCATGAAAAAGATACAAGTTCTCAAAGCAAGTATTATATTACCCAAAAAGTATCTTGTCAACTGGCACCAGGAAGTCAAGGTATGCTTCTCCTAGTTATGCAGTGCTGGGTTCTCTACAGAAGACTGCTCTGGCTTCTGGAGGTGTGATGTGAATTGTATGTTAGATTGTTAAATAATTGTATGACAGATTGATAAGTGAAAACAGGGGTTGATAGGGGCTGCTGGCCCACGCCAGAGAGCTGGGGCACAGGGTGTGGGCTGGTGGGTAGGCATGTTGGTCAGAAGCATAGCATCTTGGTAGGTGAGACGCCAAACCCTAGCCTCTGTTGCATAGGGGCTGCTGGAGCACACCAGAGAGCTGGGGCGCAGGGTACCAGCGAGCGGGCTAAGCAAGCAACCCCCCCCCACTAACTGGAACTCTGAAGGCAGGTTCCAGTAAGTTCTACAACCAAACTAGAGGAACTGGCTGGCAGCAGAGGGAGTAGAGTGCTCAGAAGGTGTCATCAGGGTTGTTACCCACCCAATTATTGTGGAACAGAAAGGGAAGAGTGAACTATACCTTCCAATATATAACAAAAATTGAAAGCCTGAAACCTAGACAAGTCAACACTCCATAAATAAGGAGAATACAATGAAGGCTCCTAAAGGAATCAAGGAAAGCAAACCTTCAACATGGCGAGGAGACATTGGAGATTCGCATCAGATTATACACAAAAGGCTAACCATAAAATATGAAGAAATTGAAAATGTATAAGAGACCTCCCAACTAGAAAAAAGCCCAGGCCCAGATGGTTTCACAGCAGAATTCTATAGAACATTTAAAGAGGACTTACAAACATTATTATTCAAACTGTTCAGAAGGATACAAGCAGAGGGAAATCTCCCAAATTCCTTCTATGAAGCTAGCATCACTTCAGTACCAAAACCAGGCAAGGATGCAACCAAAAAAGAGAACTACAGACCCATCTCATTAATGAACAAAAATTCTCAACAAAATACTTGCAAACTGTATACAGACCCACATCAAAAAGATCATCCACCATGATCATGGTGGATGATCTTTTTGATGTGGGTCTGTATACAGTTGGATTCATACCAGAGATGCAGGGATGGTTCAACATACGAAATTCAGTAAACATCATAAGACAAATAAATGGGCTGAAGGACAAAAACCACATGATCACCTCAATTGATGCAGAAAAAGCCCACAACAAAATCCAGCATCCCTTCATGTTGAAAGCACTAGAGGGAATTGGACTGGAATGATCATTCCTCAACATAATCAAAGCCATATACAAGAAACCCATAGCCAATATCTAAATGGAGAAAAGTTAGAAGGATTCCCCATAAAGGTAGGAACCCAGCAAGGCTGCCTCTTGTTGCCACTCCTCTTCAATATAGTGCTTGAAACACTTGCTAGGCAATAAGGCCAGAAAAGGCAATTAAAGGAATACTAATTGTAAAAGAGGAAGTAAAACTACCCCTTTTTGCAGACGATATGATAGTTTACCAAAAGGATGCTAAAAACTCTACCAGAAAACGCCTAGAAACAATTAGGAGTTTCAGTAAAGTGGCGGGATACAAAATGAACCTAGAAAAATCAGTAGCCTTTCTTTACACCAACAACAAGCAACTGAACAAGGAATACAAGGAGACCTTCCCAATCACAATAGCCTCAAAAACAATAAAATACCTAGGAATAAACCTAATGAAAGACACCAAAGATCTCTACAACAAAAATTACAAACTCCTGAAGGAGATTGAAGAAGACATCAGAAGATGGAAAGACCACCCATGCTCATGGATTGGAAAAATTACTATAATAAAAATGACCATTCTATACAAATTAATATACCGATTCAATGTAATTCCAATTAATATCCCCAAGACATTCTTCACAGGCTTGGAAAAAAATCTTAAATTCCTATGGAACAACAAAAGACCCTGAATAGTCAAAGCAACCCTGAGTGAAAAGAGCAACACAGGCCAGGCATAGTAGCATAAGCATTTAATCCTAGCACTTGGGAGGCAGAGGCAGGCAGATCTTTGTGAGTTCAAGGCCAGCCTGGTCTTCTGAGCAAGTTCCAGATCAGCTGGGGCTTCAGGGAGACCCTGTCTCAAAATGACAAAGAAAATTAATCACAGTATATTAGTTTCATATATGTATATTAAAAATAATTAAGAATAAAATAACAATGGCAGATTNAAAAAAGAGCAATACAGAAGGGATTTCTATACCAGACTTCAAGCTATACTACATGGCTATAGTCATAAAAGTAGCCTGGTGCTGGCACAAAAACAGATCTGTAGAGCAATGTGACAAAACGGAAGATCCAAACTTGAGCACATATAATTTCAGCCACCTCATATTTGAAAACGGGGCCAAAAAGACTCGATGGAGGAAAGACAGCATCTTCAGCAAGTGGTGTTGGCAAAATTGGATCACCACTTGGAGAAGAATAAAATTAAACCCCTACCTCTCACCCTGTACAAAAATCAACTTCAAATGGCTCAAAGACCTCAGTGTGAAACCCAAAACTCTGAAGGTGATAGAAGAAAAAGTTGGCAGCAACTTACAAGACATAGGCATAGGAAAAAGACTTTCTAAATCAGATAGCAGCAGCAACAAGAAATAAGGTCAACAGTCAACAAATGGGAACTTATCAAACTCAAAAGTTTCTGTACAGCAAAAGAAACAATCAGGGAAGTGAAGAGAAAACCCACAGAGTGGGAGGAAACCTTCACTTCTGATACATCTGACAGAGCATTAACCTCCAGAATATATAAACTACTCAAAAAACAAAGAAGAAAACAAATGACTCACTAAAAAGATGGCGTAAAGAGCTGAACAGAGACTTCACAAGTGAGGAAATAGAGATGGCTGAGAAACATCTTTAAAAGTGTTCAATGTTGCTAATAATTATGGAAATGCAAATTAAAACTACTTCAAGATATCATCTCACTCCAATAAGACTGGCTAGGATCAAGAAAACAATTGATACCAAGTATTGGAGAGGGTGTGGGGAAAGGAGAACCCTCATCCACTGCTGCTGGGAATGCAAACTTATACAACCACTATGGAAAGCAGTGTGGAGTATCCTTAGAAGACTCAAAATGAGCCTACCACCTGACCCAGCCATACCACTTCTGGGTATATATCCACCAGACTCTTCCTACCACAGAGAAACATGTACAGCCATGTTTATTGTAGCTCTCTTCACAATAGCAAAGAGCTGGAACCAACCCAAGTGTGCCTCAACTGCAGAGTAGATAAAGAAAATGTGGTACATCTACACAATGGAGTTCTATGCAGTGGTAAAGAAAGATGACATCATGAAATTTGCAGGTAAATGGATGGAGCTAGAAGACATTATGTTAAGTGAAGTAACACGGTCCCAGAAAAACAAATGACAAATGGTGTCCCTCATATGTGGATGCTAGTACCAATAACCCAGATATAAATATTTCTCGTGGAGAGGGATGCATAGTAAAAGAACAACAACAGAAAGACTGCATCAGAAAATGGACTGAAATGGTGAATTGGGAAGGGGGGAGGGGCGGGAGAGGGACACAGGTGTATATTCAATTAATGCATATTTAATTGACATGAGTTCAAAAAGTATCCAGTTTTCCCCAGACACTATCTACAGGATACATGGAGTTTTAGGACTTAGTAAAAGTAAATATGTGTATATTAAACAACACTGGTTTACAGGCTCTGATAAAAAAGGTAATGCATCTGAGTTAAATGGAGATATAAATCGCTGTTGTCCACATTTGTTTTACATAAAAACTGTAGAACAATAACTTTGGGATTGGCACATACAAATGTTCTCTATAATTTCTCTGTTGTACAGTATCACCTTGTAGCATT
>VZQC01009088.1:1429247-1507558 GCA_009823505.1 Rhizomys pruinosus | reverse complement strand
AAAAAAAAAAAAAAAAAAAAATCCTCTAATTCAGGTGATATGGGTATGCATATACCCATATCACCTGAATTATATATATACATAGCTTTATATATATTAATATGTATATATTAATATGTATATATGTATGTATATGTATATATACATACATGTATGTAATATGTATATATGTAATATGTATATATATTAATATGTATATATTAATATATATAAAGCTATGTATATATATTGAAGCAATGCAAGTTAGAGAGAACAACAACAACAAAAGAACTGGAAAAAAAAAACTCTGGAAAGACTCAGAAAAATGCAAGATGTGTATGGTAGAGTGCAGGGAATCAGGTGGGGTAGGGGGCATGGAAAAGGAAGCGACTATAAATGATGTAAGATTTATGGAAAACGTTTAATAAGAATAAAAAAATTTTAAAAAGAAAACAGCTGTTCCCCCAAGACTTCACCCCCATCAGCTCTGAAGCAGATACAGAAGGGAGAGCAGCACCCCATTTCCTTATCCTAAGCAAAAGGCTGGAATGTTAGGTCTGGGCTTCCCAGAATCCCAAGATGCCCATTTCCTCCAGAAGCTGTCACTCTTCTGACCCCTTCCCCTATACCTGAGGTCCCACCCCATGGGTATAAATGGGTGGGCCCCAGCTGCCATCTTGCTTTCTGCCCCTCTCTCTGCCCCTCTCTCTGCCCCTGCCTTTGCCCCTGCCCTGCCCCTGCCCATGCCCCTGCCCTTTCCCCCTGCTTGCTGTCCAGTTCCACCATGTGTCTGCAGGCAGCCCCAGCTGGCAGTCCCACATGGAAGTAAAACATATTCCAGGTGTGACTTAACAACAAAAAAATGGATTCTAATTTTGTTTTTTCTTAGTTTTGATTAAGTGTAAGTTAGAAAAGAGGGATAAGGATTTTTTCCCCAAATGTTATTCAGTCATTATTAGTTTGGTGTTGAAAAGAATGTTTTTACTTGGCTAGTTTTTTGCTATCTCTTATTACAAATGATTATTTCTTTTTCTTCTTTGAGACAGTGTCCCTGTAGCCCCATGGTGGGCTTGATCTCACAAGAGATTTGTCTGTCTCTGCCTTTTGAGTGCTGGGATTAAAGGCACAAGCCACTACAGCTGGGTTACAAATGATTATCTTTAAGACTGTGAAAGAAAAGTTAAAAGATAAGTTTTGCATACAATTTTATAACATTGATGCAGTAGACATTTTTTTTTTTGGTTATTTTGAGACAGGGTCTCCCTGTAGTCCCAGCTGTCCTGGAGCTCACTCTGTAGAGCAGGCTGGCCTTGAACTCACAAAGATCCGCCTGCCTCTGCCTCCCGAGTGCTAGGATTAAAGGCATGTGCCACCACGCCCGGCTAGCAGTAGACATTTTTATTTCAATATTTTTCTATCTGTATTTAATTTGAGTAGCTATAATCATGTAAACATACTTAATATTACTTTGTAAATATTTTTCCACAATAACAATTTATAAAACTATTTGTTATTTTTACAGAAAAACCTGCTAACTGTTGAAACCTACAATTACTACTATTAATTATCTTCAATATTTATATGTACAGTTTCCTTACACAGTTGTGTAATATATCTGCACAGTATTTTGTGGTCTTCTTTTGTCCTTTACCATTATTTCCTATATATGCTTAGTACAGCTATTCATTTGAATAATGTATATGATGGTTCTTGGTGTTAATATGTCATAATTGGAACATCTTATTTAAAAATATAATAAAATAAAATATTTTTAAAAACTAATAAAGTACATGAGAATATGGACAGGCAACTCATGGGAACTAGGAAGAAGATTCATGATGTAAATGAAAAATTCAACAAGGAGATAGAGATAATATTTGAGAAGAAAACAAATCTTGGCTCTAAAGAACTCAATAAGTGGAAAAAGAAATACAGTTTGAGAACTCAAAAGCAGAATAGACCAAACAGAAGAAAGAATTTCAGAGCTTGAAAACAGATCTTTTGAAATAACCCAATTGGACAAAACAGGGGTGTGTGTGAAAAAAAGACTTTAAGACCATGGGTCATCACTAAGTGAGCAAATTTTAGGAGTATTTCAGAAGGATAACATAAAGTCAAAAGCACAGAAAACCCCTTCAACAAGACACTTGCTGGAAATGCCTTAAATATTAGGAAAGTAAGTAACAACCAAATCAAGGGAGTTTGATAAACCCATACTAGGTTTGAACAACAACAACAACAACAACAACAAAAACCTCTCCAAGGGATATTACATTCATACTGCCCAAAGTGCAAAATAAAGAGGTGATTCAAAAAATATCAAGGGAAAAGTATCAAGTCATATAGAAGGGAATGTACCCTGGCCAAACACTGCACTTCTCTGTGGAAATATTTTAAGTCTAGAGAGAACTGGGCTGACATATTCAAAGTCCCCAAATAATAGAATTTGCTTGCCAAGAATACTATATCCAGTAGTGATGTGCCTTAGGAAAAAAAAAATGAATCATTCTAAGATAAGCAAAAATGAAAGAATTTTTCATTATTACATAGGCATCATGATAACGCAAGTAAAAAACTCATAGTAGAGGAGATGCACAAAAGAGAAAGAAAATGAAACTTTGTCAATACAGAAAACCACAAAACTAGAAAGAATGAGAGAGGAAGCAAAAAACAAAGAATACAAGATGCCTGGAAAAAAGTCAACAAATGGGGGCTGGAGAGATGGCCTGGTGGTTAAGAGCGCTGACTGCTCTTGTAGAAGACCCGGGTTTGATCCCCAGCACCCACATGGCGGCTGAGAACCGTCTTTGGCTCCAGTTCCAGGGGGATCCAACACCCTCTTCTGACCTCCAAGGCATTGCATGAGGGTGCACAAACCTACGTGCAGACAGTACATTCATACACATACAAAAATAAATTTTAAAAAAAATCAATGACAGGAATATGTCTTATCAATCTTATCTTACCTTGAATGTAAATGAATTACTCAATTAAAGGGATATCATTCAATGTTAAGAGTGCTTGACTAGTATGCCCAAGACCCTGGCCTCAATATTAAGTATGGAGGCTGAAGCAAAGGCTAAGAACAAGAGAATCCAAGTTCAATTCCAAGCACCCACATTAGGTAGCTCACAATAGCCTGTAACTTCAGCTTCATGGGGGACTTTAGCACTCACATGGACATACCTTCACATAAACATACACAAATACGCATAACTAAAAATAAAATAAATATTTCTCTTTTTTTCTAGACAGGGCCTCACAATGTGGGCCAGGCTAGCCTCAGACTCACAGAGATCCACCAGCCTTCTGTGTGGTTTGAATGAGAATGTTCCCCATAGGCTCCAAGTATTTGGACAGTTTTTCCCCAGTTGGTGATGCTGTTTTGGGAAGTTTTATTTACTTGCTGGGTGAAGTATGGAGGAAGGCTTTGACAGTTCTTAAGCTTCGCCAGATTTCTAATCACTCTCTACTACCTATGCCTGCTGGAAAATACGATGGCTTGGCTTTCTGCTCTGGCCATCTCTTCTGCCATGCCCCTCCCCTCTGCAATATGGACACTAATCCCTCTGGAATTGTAAGCTAAATAAAATCTTCCTTCTGTAAGTGCCTGGTCCTGGCGTTTTACCATAGCAACAGAAAAGTAAGTAATATAGAAGTTGGCACTAGTAAGTGGGATGCTGCTGAGGAGAACCTAACCAGTTGGGTGTTTTAAGAAATTTTGGAAAGCTTTGTGGGTTTGGACTAGAAAAGTGTTTGAATGCTGTAAGCAAAGCTTGATGGGCCATCCTAGTAGAAGCCTGGAAGAAAGTAGTGCCTAGAGAAAAGTAGTTCCAGAAGGGAATAGGATGTAAGCAGCAACTGGGATATTTTGGCAGAGTCTGGACCTTGGCTTCCCACACAGCCCAGGAGCTTGCCTAACTAAGGCTAAAGTTGAAGAGTAATGCAGATCCTTTTTTGGTTCATAAGTGTGATGATTGGGTGCTCACACTTTTGCGTGACATGTGCCACCCTCAAACCTTGTTATGCGTTGTTGCCACATTACCCTTCTGACAATGAACTCAAGGAAAAAAAAAAAAAGAAAAATGCACTATTTCTTTGGCAGAGGAAATTTCAAGACAGATTAATGTTGAATCAGTGGCATGGTTATTAATGGTGAATATTATAGACATCTACAATGAAAAAGAACCAGTAGGACAGAAAGAAATGTAGAATGTGTAGTTTTGATTCAAAAAAGAATATTAGGGGCTGGAGAGATGGCCTAGTGGTTAAGAGCACCAATTGCTCTTGCTGAGGACCCGATTTCGATCCCCAGCACCCACATGGTGGCTGAAAACCGTCTTTAACTCCAGTTCCAGGGGAATCCCACACCCTCTTCTGACCTCCAGGGCATTGCACATCATGAGTGCACAAACCTACATGTAGACAGTACATTTATACACATTAAAAAAAGAATATTAGGAAGATTAATGTTGAGGCCTAGGCATGAGGTTGAGGCTCTCCTTGATAAAGAAATTAGTGATTAAAGAGAGGCATACAGATTTGCAGTTAACCAATGGAAAGAATACCTTCAGGGCAAGACCGCACTCAGCTAAGCCTTCAACTTATGAAAGAAAAATTCAAAAATGTGAGAGGGGTTTTCTGCTCCTAGAAAACCACAGCATAGAAAAACTGTTAATATGTATAAAGCAGGCCAGGATCCATCCCAGGCTTGCAGCCAAACATGACAATGTCATTCAGGTAGTGCTGGCTTTAGAAGCATGAAAGATACAAGAGTGAAGAACTCATCATTTCTTCCTCTGTAGTTTCAGAGAACTTATGAGGCTAGGCAGCATGCAGCATAAACAAAGGCCTGGATTATTGAGATAGAGGATTATAAAAACTCAAGGATAGTGTTCTCAGATACCATTAAGCCATTTTTCCTTAGTCATTCTAGGAATGATTGGTTTGCTTGCTTTGCAAATTTTGCCTTGATTGGTAACTTTAATTGTGGTGTTAAACTCTGATTGGCTGGTATATTTGACTGGTAACTTTAATTGTGATGCTAAACTCTGATTGGCTACTCTACTTATAAATTACCCCCGTAACCCAAACCTTGGGAAATCCTACTTTAAAAACCAAAAAAAAAAAAAAAAAAAAAAAAAAAGGCCTGACACAGCCATTGAAGAGTGGTCTGCAGTCCCCACTGCTTGGGCCACTGACTGGGTTAGAACATCCACTGAGTGGCTATGAGCTGTGCTGAAGACACTGGAGGATGGAAAGATGACAGATGGAAAATAAAGTTTTCTAAAAAGAGAGAAGGACCTGACAAGCCATCGCATGAAGCTATGAAGTGTAGACTCCAAGAAGATGCTGGAGCTCTGAGACATCTGCTCGAGGGTCCAAGCCATCTGAGTCCTTTGGAAGTAAAGTACCAGAAGTTGGACATGAAGCTACTGGATTTGATGTTTGCCCTGCTGGTTTTCAGTCTTGTTTGCCCCCATTCCTCCCTTTTGGAATGGGAATGTGTATTCAGTTCCATTGTATGTTGGAAGTATATAATTTGTCTTTTGATTTACAGGGACTTACAGTTAAGAGATTGCCATGAGTCTCAGAAGAAACTTTGGACTTTTGAACTGTATGGAGATTGTTAAAGACTATGAGGACTTGAGAGAGAAGAGCTTTGTGCACAGATAGGCAGACAGGCATCCAGACTCAATGGGCAGGCCAGGTGAAGTACTGGTGTGTGGGCCAAAGGAGTAACCCCCCCACCCCCTAGCATGCTCAAGCTACTGGTACTGTAGTGGAGAATATAAGCTGTTGGTGCTCTGGTTGGGATGATCCAGCTGGCACAGTGCCAGTGATGCTAGGTTTCACAGCCAACGCTGAGGAAGAAACCGGTAGGAAGCAGAGTGAGTGACCAACAAGTCCTCCATATTTAACATTTGTGATTAGCACCAGAATCCAAATAAACAAACAAACAGCAACAACAACCCCCCCCCCACACACACAAATCCACATGCCAAAGACACAATGGAAAAACAACACTATGGGAAAAGCTCATAATAAATCTCCACCAAACTCTATCAGTCCTGTAGAGGATCTCAACTACAACTCCTTGGAAGGAAACCAAGACACCAAACTTAGAAGAACAATTGTAGACATATTCAAAGAAATCAAAGAATATAAAGAACAAATCAGAGAACTAAGGGGAAAGAATAAAAAACTCATGAAGGAACTAGAAGGAAAGAATGATAAACTCCAGAAAAAACTAGAAGGAGAGAATGACAAACTCCAAAAATAGAAGAAGAGAATGACAAACTCTGAAAAGAACTAGAGGAAGAGAAAAACAAACTCTGAAAAGAACTAGAGGGAGAGAATGACAAACTCCAGAGGAAGTAGAAACACTGAAAAGATCTCAGGCTGAAAGGAAAAAAGAAACTGACCAGCATAGCAAGGAGCTACATGAAGAGAATGAAAAGCTCCAAAAGGAAGTGGAAATACTGAAGAAATCACAGGATGAAATGAAAAAGGAACTTAAATATTCATCCAATCAGCAGGAAAGGCTGGCCAAAAGCCTCAGAAGCAGGATGGAGGAAGCAGAAAAAAGAATATCAGACCTACAGGATATAATGGCACAACTAGAAACCTCAAGTAAAGATTATGAAAAAAATTTTAAAAACCCAAGAGTGGAATAACCAGGAAATGTGTGATACCATGAAAAGACCAAACCTCTGCATCATAGGGATAGAGGAAGAAGAATCCCAAGAGAATGATATTGATCAGATCTTCAACAGAATAATAGAAGAAAATTTCCCCAAACTGAAAAAAGACAAACCCAGACAAATACAAGAAGCACATAGAACAACAAATAGACAAGACCAGAAAAGAAATTCCTCACACCATATCATAGTTAAAACACTAAATGCTCAAAACAAAAACAAAATACTGAAAGCCACAAGAGAAAAATAAGTTATATATAAAGGGGAACCCATCAGAATTACAGCTGACTTCTCAGTGCAAGCAATGAAAGCAAGAACAACATGGACCAAAGTATTCCCAGTGCTAAACGACTTTAGATGCCAACCCATATTACTATACCCAGCAGATGCTAACTCAGATTATTATACCCAGCAAAAATGTCAATTATAGTTGAAGGAGAGAGAAAAATCTTTCAGGACATAAACAGAATGAAAGAACACATGTAAAAAAAAAAACCCAACTAACACTTCAGAAAATACATGAAGCAATTCAAGGAGCAGAGGAAAGGAGCAACTATCCCTAAGCAACTAAAGAGAGAAAGAGCTGGAACCAACCCAGATGCCCCTCAACTGATGAGTGGATAACAAAAATGTGGTACATCTACACAATTGAGTTCTATGCAGTGGTAAAGAAAGATGACATCATGAACTTCGCAGGTAAATGGATGGAACTCAAAACCATTATGCTAAGTGAAGTAACACAGTCCCAGAAAAAAAGGGGGGATGGTTTCCCTCATATGTGGATGCTAACACCAAATCCCCAGTTGCCCTGCTAACTGAGCAACTTTATTATTACATTTCTTTTTGTCTTTTTGAGACAGGGTCTCCCTGTAGCCCCAGGTGTCCTGGAACTCACTCTGTAGACCAGGCTGGCCTTGAACTCACAAAGATCCACCTGCCTTTGCCTCCTAAGTGCTAGGATTAAAGGCATGTGATAATTACCATATGGGGGTGGAAGATATGTATTCATATTCTAGAGTAATATAAAATTAAAAGGAAAAAAGTGAACCCCAAAACATATTTTGGAATTCACATACAGTTTATTTCCAAAGGTCATAATTTTGATACATATGTGTTGTTTAAACAGACATAATTTGGAGTAATACAAAGGGGAGGAAACAACAACA
The DNA here is from genome assembly GCA_009823505.1 of Rhizomys pruinosus. Taxonomy (NCBI): domain Eukaryota; kingdom Metazoa; phylum Chordata; class Mammalia; order Rodentia; family Spalacidae; genus Rhizomys; species Rhizomys pruinosus. The sequence continues at coordinate 1,499,712 of VZQC01009088.1, read as the reverse complement.
TAAGGACTGGGTCAAAGAACTGACTGATACAGTTAAATCCTGCTCAAAACAACAAGCGTCTTAAGAAAAATTCCTTAGAAACATTGAGAGAAAGATGCAAGACATGAATGGCAGAATGCATAAAGAGGGAGAGGGGAATGTATCCAAATTAGACTGAAAAATGATGTATGAAATATATAAAAAGTCAATAAAAATGAACATAATTTAAAAAATTTTTATTTTATTTTATTTATTTATTTTAATTTTAAAAAAGACTGTGAGGACTTTAAAGTTTGGACTAAATGCCTTGTATATTGTGATATGGTCTTGAGCCTATAAGGGCCAGAAAGTGGAATATGGTGGTCCCCTATAGGCTCCACATATCTGGATGTTTTGTCTCTAGTTGGTGGCACTATTTTGGAAGATTTTAGGGGGTGTGGCCATTCTGGAGGAAGCATATCACGGGGGGAGGGTTTTGAGAGTACTTAAGCTTTGCTGGATTTCCAGTCTCTCTCTGCTTCCTGTGTCTGCTTAAAGATGTGGTCACACTCAGCTTTGTGCTCCAGCTGCCTGTGCCATTATGCCTCCCCCCACCATCAGGGACTCTCATCCCTCTGGAATCATAAGCCAAATAAACTCTTCCTTCTATAAGTTCCCTTGGTCATGGTGTCTTATCACAGCAACAACAACAAAAAAGAACTAATACAGAGTGGGGAGGGGGGTGGAAAATGCCAGAGCATAAGTAAAGTAATAGAGACTTTTTTAAGGGAGAAAAAAATGAGAGATCATAGGCAAGATGACTGGTCAAATAGCTTGAAGATTATGAGTGTAATCAACCACTTTCTGATCAGTTCGGAAACTTGTTCCATAGGAGGGAATTCAGGCCTGGAATCATAAAACAGATCAGAATCCCATGGCTTGGGAGAGCATAGCCTGGAGGGAAGAACTTAACTACTGTTGTTTTGACATGCTGTCAAACTGCCTTCTAAATATTTGTGTTTACACCCACGGATTAATGCTGCTCTCAGCCTTGGCCAGAGAAGCCTCTTTCTGCAAAGGGCAGCAATGCCACATAACTGGTCAAAGCAATGAGAATAAGTGACTATTGAATACCCATCCCTAAATGGAATATCTATTACACCCCCCCACCCTGCCAAGGCTTAGAGAACATTAAGGAAGAGGTGATAGGAAGAAGGGAAAAAGAAAATGGGGAAGAGTGCTGTAAAATGCTATCTCCTGGATGGGACATGGCCAGTGCACTCCCAGCAGCTGTGGTTACCTGCACAAGTCCTTCACAAGATGGAGCCCATCAGTATTCTAGCATGGATGGGGAGGGGCACATGAGTCTCCGCTCTTAGCTGAGAAGCTATTAGTAGTTAATGGCTGCTGGGGCAGGAATGTGTTGCTTTCCTTCTGGGGAAGAGCCTCTGATAAGTAGCTCATGATAAAGTAAATAACTTGTTTAAATGAGAAATGTCTTCCATAGGCTCATGCATTTGAACACATGATCCCCAGTTGGTGAGATTATAGAACTTCTAGTACAAGGAGCCTTGCTAGGGGAGGTACATCCCTGGGGGTGATATTTGAGGGTTTATAACCCTGCCCCACTTCCAGTTCAGTCTCTCTGCTTTGTGATCTCTTAGTGTCTTGTTCCTGCTACCATGCCTTTCCTACCACTGTGGACATCTAGCCCTCTGGAATCATAAGCCAAAATAAACTCTTTCTTCTGTAAGCTGTTTTAGTCATAGTCTTTTACCAGAGCAACAGAAAAGTAACTAAGTAACTAATATAACAACTTTAAACCCATACACACATAAGCAACCCTAATTAAACTCAGTGGATACACACATCTCTCTCTCTCTCTCTCTCTCTCTCTCTCTCTCTCTCTCTCACACACACACACACACACATAATACATAAACATATACACATATATATGCACATAAACAAAGACAGAGAGAGAACCAGATGACCCAATGGGTAAAGATACCTGCCTCTAAGCCTGACCACCTGAGTTCAACCCTTGGAATCCACATAGTGAAAGGAGAGAATTAACTCTCACATATTGTCCTCTGAGTATCACATGTACTCTGTGACATATGTACACACAAACACACACACATATGCATGCACAATAAATAAAATGTAATTAAAAATTAAATATATATTCTCTTGCAGATTGTCCTCTGAGTTTGACATGTACTCCATGGCATATGAATGCACACATACATGCACACAAAATAAATAAAATGTAATTTAAAATTAACTAAAAACTAGTTATTTCATTTCACTTCCATTTATGTTTTTCTTTTCTTTTTATTTTTTTTATGATTTTTATTTATTTATTATGTGTATGAATGTACTGTCTGCATGTAGGTCTGTGCACCCGTGTTGTGCAATGCTGTGGAGGTCAAAAGAGGGCGTCAGATTCCTCTGGAACTGGAGTTAAAGATGGTTCTTAGCCACCATGTGGGTGCTGGGGATTGAACCTGGGTCCTCTGCAAGAGCAGTCGGTGCTCTTAACCGCTGAGCCATCTCTCCAGCCCCAGCATATAACTTTCTTTAAAAAAAAATTATTTCCCAGCCCTACCCTGCCCCCCCACCCCAGGAGATCCTAGTTTTTCCAGGCTGATTACTTAGAAGGCAAAGAAAAAAACTTACCCAATGTTTTATAAAAGCATATCAATAACCCAAGAAGAATTTTGTTCTTTAAACAAGTAATACCAAGTTCTAATTTGATAGTGTACTTCCAGTTATTGGCATTTTTTTTGGTGGGGGGGTCCTTTTGAGACAGGGTCTCCCTGTAGCCCGAGCTGGCCTGGAATTCACTATGTAGACCAGGCTTGCCTTGAACTCATAGAGATCTGCCTCCCCCTGCATTCTGGGATTAAAGTTGTGTGCTATCACATGCAGCCTGCTATTGACATTTTATTTTATTTTATTTATTTTTGTATGTGTATGAATGTACTGTCTGCATGTAGGTCTGTGCACCCATGTCATGCAGTGCCGTGGAGGTCAGAAAAGGTTGTCGAATTCCCCTGGAACTGGAGTTAAAGACGGTTCTTAGCTGCCATGTGGGTGCTGGGGATCAAACCCAGGTCCTCTGCAAGAGCAGTTGGCACTCTTAACCACTAGGTCATCTCTCCAGCCCGGTATTGACATTTTAAAGAATACTTTAGAGCTGAGTGTGGTGGCCCACGCCTTTAATCCTAGCACTTGAGAGGCAGAGGCAGGTGGATCTCTGTGAGTTCAAGGCCAGCCTGGTCTACAGAGAGAGCTCCAGGCCAGCTGGGACTAAAGGGAGACCGTGTCTCAAAAAGATAAAAAAAATACTTTTTATTCTTTTACAATTTCATACATGTACACATGTATTTTAGCATATTTATGCCCCATCCTCTCTTATCCTTCCCTTCCTCCCAACATGTTCCCTTCTTACTTTCATATCGTTAGATGTTCTTATTACATTCCATGCTGTAATGCTGATGAGCTCCATCTTGTGTGAGTAACCACGATGCTGAGTGCATGAGTGCAACAGCTGTGTCATGTCTAGAAACAGTGTTTCGCAGCACTCCGCACCCTGACTCCTACATTCTTTCCACCCATCTCCTCGGAGATGTTCCCTGAGCCTTGGAGGGAGGGGCAGAACAGATGTTTCCTTTAAGGCTGAGCACTCAGCAGTCACTTATTCTCAGCTCTTTGGGCTGATATGAGTCTCTGTATTAACCACTACCCACTGCAGAAAGAAGCTTCTCTGACTGAGGTTGAGAGCACCACTAATCTATATTTACAAGCATAAATATTTAGAAGGTAGTTTGACCAGTTTGCTCTACTTAGCAAAACAAAAGTAGTAGATTTCCCCCATAGGGTCTATGACCTCATAAACTGTGGTCTTCTGATCAAATTTATAGTGCCAGGCATGAACTCTCTTATGTAGAGAGGGCCTTCAAAACAGCCTGAAAGCAACTGGTCACCCCCAATAACCCTCATGCCTCTACTGCACCAGTAGGCAAGTCAGTGTCACAGCATCCACTGCTGGCAAGACTATTGATGGCCTTTCTCCCCAGTAGCCTGCATATCACTTTTTTTTGTTGTCTTTTCAAGACAGGGTCTCCCAGTAGCCCCAGCTGTCCTGGAACTCACTCTGTAGACCAGGCTGGCCTTGCATATAACTTTTCAACATTACCTCCTGTTCTAGTTTGTCTTCCATTGCTGTGACAAAACACTCTGACTGACACCAACTTGGGGAGGAAAGGGTTTATTCAGCTCACATCTCCCGGGTCACAGTTCATCACTTAGGGAGCCCAAGGCAGGAACTCAGGGCAGGAACCTGGAGGCAGGAACTGAAGCACAGACCATGGAGGAGTGCTGTTCACTGGCTTGCTCCCCTGGCTCATGCCCAGCCCACCTTCTTATATGGTACACCACAACCTGCCCAGGGTGGCACTACTCATTGGGGGCTGGGCCCTCCCATATTGCCTGACAATCAAGACAATACTCCACAGACGTGGCCACAGGCCAATCCAATGGAGCCAATTCCCCAATTGAGGCTCCCTTAACCCAGGTTTGTCAAGTTGACACTAAAGCTATCCAGCACAATTGACCCCTTGTCAACTTGACACACAAAACACATCACTATTAAACCACCACCTTTCCAGTTCTTATCCCCAAAGTATGATGTTAACATTAATCACAACCTAAGACAGTACAACCTTAAAAGCCCCACAGTCCTTAAAATGTCCCAACACTTAAAAGTTCAGTCTATTAAAAGTCTCTTAACTGTGGGTTGCTGTAAAATCCAAAACAAGTACTGTCTTATTTCAAAGGGAAGAATCAGGCACTCTCAAACAAAACCTAAGTCCAGCAAAGTAGCTCAAGGCTGGACACCTGGGATCCACTCACGAACTTCTGGGCTCCAAAGGGTTTCGGCAGCTCCCCCTCTCCGACTCTGCCGTCTGTGGCACACACAGCTCATCTCACAGGCCCAGGCCAACTCCATTTCACACCTGCCACTGCTCTTGGTGGTCATCCCATGGTCCTGGCATCTCCAAAAAGCTGGGGTAGCCACTGAAACTGAGGCAGCACCTTTACCAATGGTCTCTTCTGACCTCTCCTGGTGCAAAGCCTCAGCTTCTCTCCATGACCCCTGCAATCCTGGGGTCTTCACTGCAACCGAGGTGCACTTCCACCAATGGTCTTTCCTGACCTCTCACAGTGCCAAGCCTTGGCTGCTCTGTGACCCCCTCAAATTTCAACACCAGAACCATATAGAAGACTCTTACATACTACCAAGTCCTGCTTCTGGCTTGAGATGGAGGCTCAGGCCCCTTCTGGAACATAGCTTCTGTGTGCTGACCCTGAAGAAATTCTTCCCAGAAGATTTCACCATAGTGATGCTGGTCTCTTGTTACTTACAGCTGACTTTTCAACCCCAGCTAATCAGCATCAATTGTCCCAGTACAACAAAGATTTCGCTTCAGGTTCTAGTCTCTTGTTACTTACAGCTGATTCTCCACAGCCCCAGCTGACCAGAACCCACAGATTACACAGTGCTGATGATCTCTGCTCCCCTTTGAAACTAGAAACTTAACAAGCCAGGCCTCCATCTTCTACAACTCCTTCAGCAAAACTGCTCCAAGCTCCACAGCGATGATCTTTAGGCATTCAATGATCTTCCCAGCCCAAAGTTCCAAACGCCTCCACAATCCTTCCCCAAAACACCAAGGTCAGGTCTGTCACAGCAATACCCCACTCTCTGGTACCAATAACTGTATAGTTACTTTTCTGTTGCTGTGATAAAAACCAGACCAAGAGCTTAAAAGTGAAGAGTTTATTTGGGCTTCACGATTGGCGGTTCCAGGGGAATAGAGTCCCATTGTGGGGAGGCCTGGCAGCTTGGTCTGGAGCACAGCTGATAAAAAAGAGCGAAACAGAGAGGGCAACTGTAGACCACAGAGGCTTGTTAAAACTCACTAAGCCTGCCCCCAGTGACACACTTCCCCCAGCATGGCCACACCTTCTAAGACCTCCAAAAACAGCGCCACCAACTGGAGACAAATGTCTGAATACTTACAGCCTATGGGGGACACTCATGCAAACCATCACACCTCCCATCTTATTTTTCTCTAAAAAAATTTATACATACATATAACACAACCTTATCTGACTAGCAAACCTAAGTAGAATGAAAGTTGTACACTGGTCATGGTGACTCATGGCTGTAATCCTAGCACTCAGGAAACTGAAACAGGAATATGGCTATAAGTTTGAAAACAGCTTGAATTACATACCAAATTCCAGACCAGTTTGGACTACAGAGTAGAACCCTGTCTCACAAACCCCACCCTGCAAAAAAGAAATCATGAATTTCCTTGTATTTAATTCTGACAAATCTAAAAGTATATCTATACACTTTTTTTTACTGTAGCAATAATATTTGTAGCAAAGTTTATTGCCTCATTATGACAATATCTGAATAATCACATCCTGATTCTTAGCATCCATTTTAACCAGAAAGGAGACCCAAACAGCTCTGAGACCCTGTTCCTTCAGATTTTGTCCCAAACTATACTCTCAAACAAAGGCATTGCTCTTTCTTTATTGAAAAGTGTATACTCAGCATGAAATAGAGTAAAAGCAGACCCTTATTTTATTTTATTTATTTATTTATTTTTTATTTATTTCTGTATGTGTATGAATGTACTGCCTGCATGCAAGTTTGTGCACCCGTGTTGTGCAACGCCGCAGAGGTCAGAAGAGGGTGGTGGATTCCCCTGGAACTGGAGTTCTCCTGGAATTGGAGTTTCAGACGGTTCTCAGCCGCCATGTGGGTGCTGGGGATCAAACCCGGGTCCTCTGTAAGAGCGGTCGGCGCTCTTAACCGCTAGGCCATCTCTCCAGTCCCGACCCTTATTTTATAAGACAAGGAATTTTCCCTTTCTGAGAACAGTACACACAAGCACAAACAGATGTCACGAATTTAATCCATGTGTGGTTTACAACATAGATGGGACAATTCTCATTGATATCAATAAACATCTGCTGCTTGCAGCACTTGCCTAATATACAATTCTCTCTCTCTCTTTCTCTCTCTCTCTCTCTCTCTCTCTCTCTCTCTCTCTCTCTTCTGGGTCAAGGGCAAGAAAGGATAGTGAAGAATTAAAACTACCTGTTTAGGTTGCAAGAGGAGTTCAAGGCCTAGGAATCTTGTTTTATATTATAAGCAAACTGAGATGTGGTAAATTATCTCAAAACATAAGATTAATTTTTTGTTGTGATGTTAGGTAAAGTCATTCCCACACTCATTTGTCAAAAACTACTCAAGTAAACTTGAAAAACATACATTTGGTTCAGTTCTTATTTGCTTGATAAAATATTTAATTTATCAGACACGGTGGTCCATGCCTTTTATCCTAGCACTGGGGAAGCAGAGGCAGGAGCTCTTCGAGTTCCACGCCAGCCTGGTCTACATAGCGAGTTTCAGGCCAGTTGGGGGTACAAGGGGACCTTGTCTCAAAAAGACCAGAAAAAAAATCACACATATATAACATACATGGGTAGACATGCATAAACATATAAACGGAAATCTCTTAGCTTTTATTTTAAAATTTTAGCTATGTGCTAGGTATAATAGTACAACACTTGGTAGTTGCTATGTTTTGAATGTACTCCCTAAAGTTTGTGTGCTGGAAATTTAATCCCCAAATTTGTATGTTAATGGTATTTGCGTGTGGAACCTTTGGGAGGTAATATTATCAGGTGAGGCTATGATGTAGGCTCCATGATGGTATGACTCAAGTTGGCATATTGGCTATGTCTTGCCACATGATACCTGCTGCAGCAAAAAGGCCCTCCAGAACCATCAATTAATTATACTTCTATTCTTTATACCTGACCTGGCCTCTAACAACAAAAAACATCTTCTATTTTTTAAAAGCTCGTTCTTTTTTTTTCTTGGTCTTTTTGAGACAGGGTCTCCCTGTAGCCCTAGCTGTCCTGGAACTCACTATGTAGACCAGGCTGGTCTTGAATTCAAAGAGATCCACCTGCCTTTGCCTCCCAAGTACTGGGATTAAAGGCATGTGCCACCAGCTCAGTCTAAACTGTGTTTCTGTCAGACTGAACAAATTGTTTACTCTCTCAGATGGCTAAAGCTGTGTACCAATGTTTATGAAAGAGGCATAAAATTTTTCATTTGATTCCTTTTCTCATAGGAGTCATTTCTCCAAAGTTTGCCTTTCAAGGAGATGGCTCTCAACTCCTAGAAAAAAAGGAGGGTAGAAAATACACGTCTCAAAAGCAAAGAGAAGACATATTTCTGTATGAGTCTGTAGGCATATGTTGCTATAATCATAAACTAATCTTACAGAACCCCCTGGACTAAACTTTGAATGCTAGAGGAGATATTTAACAGATCTAAATGTATCCAAAGACCATTTGAATGGATAAAATGCACAGTTTATTTCCAGTTATTCTTTTTCTTCCCCTACCTCAGGTAATTGTATTTGGGGGAGTCCTTTGAGAGTAGGGGTGCCTAATATTCAAGTGATTGAAGAGCTGCCTGTGAAGATTTCATAAGACAAACAGCCAAATACCACAGAGACGCCTCGAAAAATAGTTTCTCCAGTGTCTGAATATTTGATTCCAGTTAGGTCAACCTATGACTATAAAGGTTCTTTTTAAAATATCCTAGGGGCTGGAGAGGTAGCCTAGCGGTTAAGAGCGCCAACCGCTCTTACAGAGGACCTGGGTTCAATTCCCAGCACCCACATGGCGGCTGAGAACTGTCTTTAACTCCAGTTCCAGGGGAATCCAACACACTCTTCTGACCTCCATAGCATTGCACAACATGGGTGCACAAACCTACATGTAGACAGTACATTCATACTCATAAAAAATAAATAAAAATTAAAAAAATAACCTATTAAACATCTTATTATCAAGTTTGACTGGGAAAAATGAGTACATATTCTGGATCTTATTAAACCCTTTTCTATTTTTTTCTTTTATACTAAAGGATGTTTATTATATGACTCAAGAACAAATATGCCTCTGATGTTCTAAAACCAATAAGCTTTTATGGCTTAGCCATAGACACTAGAGCTGTGCCCAAACAGAATCAAAAGGTCTAGACTTTTGAAAACTCATAGCCACTCCCAAAGATGGCTCAGAGACATCTTAGACAACTCCTCTGAGATCAGGTAATGATTGACAGAATATTAATTTCAAATGATGTGCACCCCACATTTGTGTCTGGAATTTTCTGGGGTCTTTTCAACTTTATGATTAATTTCCTGTATAGGTGTGCCCAATAACTTGGGCACCTAACAAGAGGAAATTATTGGAAAGTGGTAGAGGTGGGATCTACTGGGGTAAGTATTCACTTAAATAACATACATTGTCCTGGGTCCCTCCCTCTTTCTACTTCTTGGTTGTGATACCGTGAGTAACTTTGCTCTACCACAGCCTTCTGCCCTGATGTTTTGCCTTACTATGCCCCAGAAACAATGGAGCCAGCCACCTATGGACTAAAACCTCTGTACCTATGAGCCACAGGACATAGGTAAAGGTCTAAACGATCCAAAAGAAGAAGGTGAAGGAGGAGAAACACCTGTAGGGGCAGAAAAATAATTCTGTCCCTAGCATTTCCATGTCTGTGGGTAGAGTCTCCTGCAACAAAATACAGGGTTACAATAGAAAAAGCAGAAGTTTAATAACATGTATGCAGAAGATACTCCAAGAAATATGTAAAATTTAAAGACTCGGCCTATAATTCATGGTTAAACACCACTCGCAACTGAAATAAAGTAAGAAAGTATTGGGTCAGACAGTTATGGAAGTGTCCAGATAAAACATGGGGGAACTATGGTTACAAATTTTATCATCTGTTCTCCATTGTTATGCTCATGACTTCATGTCAGCCTTCTGTTCCTGGTAGAGAGAAGGCCATCTTTTAACAATACAGATTTCTTTTAAATTTTTCATTATTTGTATGTGTGTGTGTGTACACGTGTGTATGTGCACATGTGTGTGCCATGGCATGCATGTGTGTGTAGGTCAGAGAACAGCTTGCAAGACTCAAGTCTCTCTGTCATTTGGATTCCAGGTTTCAAACTCAGGCCATCAGGTTGGCAGCAAGCACCTCCACCTCCTGGACCATCCTGCTGCAGGCATTTCTTTTATTGATGTAAATTTCCCTTATGAAGAGGTAAACTTCTGGTTTTAGAACTTCTTTTTGGCTGATGTTTTTCAAAATAATCCTTATGCTAAAGAGGAATATTTGAGAGAGACATAGTCTGGTCTTCTTTCTTATAATTTGGAGTTGGCACATCTTGGTCTACAGTGATATGACAGCCCTGAAAGTCACTTGTAGCCTCCTGCAAAAGAGCCAGCTGGATGTACAGGTAGGCAGCCCACAGCTTTGACAAGAGGAAGTATTGGGAAGCCATGGTTCTGGGAAGATTTGGGTCTGTTAGTGGAACTGCATCTCAGCTCAGGATTTTGCCTAAGGTTTTGTCCTCTCTGGTTTTGTGGCCTTTTCTCCCCTCCACTCTCTAAATCCAGCACTCTTTTGTTCTCTCTGTTTCTCTCTGTCTCTCCTTCCCTTTGTATCTCCCTTCCTCTGTCTGTTTCTATCTCTACCTTCCTCTCTCTCTATCTCTCCCTCTCTGCCTATATCTCTGTCTCTGTCTCTCTCCATCTCTCTCTGTCTCATCCTCATTTTTGGCACAGGCTCTGTAGACTCAGTGATTATCAATTCTTTCCTGCCACAGACAAGTCAGCCATGCATTCTTCTAAGGTTGCTGATAGGATCTAAGGATCCTCATTGGATCAACTATTTGGTCATCTCTGGCTTCTGATACCATAGCATGAGAAACATAGCCTAGGCCACATTTTAATAGTTCTCTAGAAATTGTAGCCAAGAAATTAAATTGAAGCCATATATATTGGAAAAATATGCAGACTACAGTACCATTGTAAACAACATTAAATCATACACTTAGACTGGCATGGTGTCACACACCTTTAATCCAAGAATTTATGGGGGGGGGCAGAGGCAGGCAGAAGGTAATATGAATTTGAGAACAGGCAGCTTTGCTTTGGCAGGGCAGGAGAACCCACAAGTAAAAGGTGAACTTTGAAAATACCTAAAGGCATTTAAAATCAAAGTCAAGCTGCTGTGCTCGTCCCCTTAGACTCCCTGGGTGCAAGTTCCCTTCCTAGTTCCAGCTAAGGCTTGTGACTGAGGGGCACTGGCTACTCTAAAGGAACAACTGAGCAGTACTGATTCTCTGTTAAAGAACAGATGGTCTGAGGTTCTGGGTAGGAGAAGGTTGGGCTAAGTGGGGAGGGCTGAGGGCCTGCTCACAGAAATGGGGATGTTTGAAGACAAACTCCCTGATATTTAATTTTTTAAACTTTTTTATTCATTTATTTATGTGTATGAATGTACTGTCTGCATGTAGGTCTGTGTACCCATGTCCTGCGATGCCGTGGAGTTAAAGACAGTTCTCAGCCACCATGTGGGTGCTGGGGATCAAACCTGGGTCCTCTGCAAGAGCAGTCGGTGCTCTTAACTGCTAGGCCATTTCTCCAGCCCCCCTGATATTTAATTTTTAAGTTTTGTGGCCAGCACTATGGAGTCAATCCTACCTCTCCAATTTCTTGGTCAAGTTCTGTCAAACACAGAATGATCGCAGGGCTGGGAGGAGGAACAGGATCCATTAGTATTGGGTGGGAAAATATCCATTAAACTGATCAAACTCCCTAAGAAATAATAGAGCACTGCATTAGTCAGCATTCCCTTTGTTAGAGCATAATTTGCATTAGAAAATGTGTGGATTTGAAGTGTTGTAACTTTAGAGAATAGGAATGTTAATTTAGCTTAGTCAGAAACTGCACTAACCCAAGGCTGTTCAGATAACCAGCCCAGAGTAACAGAAGGAGCCTTGAACCCAGCAAGGAAAGGGTCTTGGGAACACCTGAAGCTGAACTTGCACTACTGATTAACCACAGGCACAAAACATAGGATAACCAGTCTGGGACCCCACCTGCCCACTACCAATAGACCTCCAATAGACAGATAAACACAGATCTGTGGATGGGGACCTGGGTATGAGCTCAGATTACCATCTGGGACCAAGTACACTTCCCCTGCCTGGCTACAGAGTACTTAAACTGGGGAAGTGCAAAATGGCTTCACTCTCTTACTTCCCCTTGGGGGACCTGTGTGTGAGATGCCACCTCCCACATACTCTCTTCTGGGGAACTCCCACCCCCACCCAAAGGTGTGCACCACCCTACCTGGCCTCTTGGATGTTTAATATGCATACTTAGAGGCCTATACCAATATGGTCAGAGAGGCTTAAAGGGACAATTTTTAGACTCTTGTCCTCCAAGGTCAACTAAGTTCCAAGGGATTATGGGATGTCTCTGGAAAGGTCCTGTGACTGTGATGAGTCACTGTCCTCTTATTCAGGGAGGCCACGGAGACTCCATTAGAAGGACTTGAACATATGTCCAGCTTACAAACAGGAGGCTTAGCACAAGAAAGTTTTCTTCATGCTTCTAAATGAAGCCAAGTTTGAGCAGAACCTTCTGAATTATCCTCACATAGATGGAATTTGTAAAAGAAAGGCCTAAGGTGCTGGAATCTCCAAACAAGCCCATATGACCCCTGAGGAACATATCCTCAGCTGACCCTAAGAGTAAAAATAAATTGGTTTTTTGGGGCCAACTGGATTGTCTTAAATATACTTTCCAACAGGAAAGTATAACAAAAATTTTAAATGATTGGTATATTTCTTTAAGAATCCAAAGGACCTCACTTCCCAGACATTAGGTTTAACTTCATATAAGATGTTATTTAGACAATTTCTCACTAATGATTTGTCCTTAATAAGAAAATACTATTCAGATGTAAGACTTCAAATCTTAGCCTAATCAACTCTGAATTACCTACTTTCAGCCAAAAACAAACAAATAAACAACAACAACAACCACACTACTGTTGGTCTTATCTAAAATTAATAAGAGCTAAAATTTCTTCTCTTTCCTTATCCAGTAGCCATTTGGGAGGGAACTCACACTGTGATTCTAGCCACTCCTACAGCTATCAAAGTGCCTAGAGAGCAATTCCTGAGTCCAGCCATGGAGACCAAAAGAAGAATGAGGAGAAACCCAATAGATTTTTGGAAGCCCATAAAATTCACCCTGTTTTGACTTCTCCTAGTTCCCTGCATACAATTTGTGTCAAACTGTTTTTTCCTTTACTTCTCCTTCCCCTCCTTGGCCCACTGATATCCATCCTCCTCATAATTATGATTATCCTATACCTTTAAATTTTTCAGGACAGGGGCTGGAGAGATGGCTCAGTGGTTAAGAGCACCAACTGCTCTTGCAGAGTACCCGGGTTCTATTCCCAGCACCCAGATGTCAACTAAGAACTGTCTTTAACTCCAGTTCCAGGGGAATCTGACACCCTCTTCTGACCTCTGCAAAACACGGGTGCACCAACCTACATGCAGACAGTATGCTCATACACATAAAAAATAATAAATAATAAAAAAAATTTTCAGGACAAAGTCAGTGAGATGACTCAATAGTCAGTGAACCAGATGCTCTTGACTAAATTTCCTCAGATCTCTTATCACAGCCTGCCCATGTGACCCCTACACTTCATACTGATGTTCTAGGCTTTTGAGACCACCCCTCTTTGCTGATGTCTCTGTCCAGCCAGAAGTAGCTAAAGAAAGACCACTATCACCCATTATCATCAACAAAAGGCTGGAATGTTAGGTTGCTGGCAGACTCCTAAAATGGTGGTGCAGCTCCCAATATCCTAAAATGGCAGGTCCAGGCTTAGCCCAAGTAAGTTCTTCTGCCTGTCAGGAGACCAACAAATCCCTGACTAAGCTGCCCAGTATACATCATGGAAAGTTATCCAAGCTCCTGCTTATAAAGGCTGCCTGACTTCTGCTACAGGTTGCTGCTCTCTCTTTGATCCTGGCATGAGCCAACACAGAAGTCTATTCACCAATAAACTGCTGTTCCCCATGGAGTTGTCTTACTTGATGGTCTTTGCTGCACCTCTTTCCATACAAGTTCTAAATCCTTATATATGAGTATGTATCCTGATGAACCACAAGAGCTGGAAAATGGAAAGAAGCCTTGGAGACAAGCATGTCTGTCACCACTCATCAAAGAAGCTTCTTTTTGCAACAGATAGAAACTATTACAGAGTCAAATACAGAGAATAAGTGTCTGTGTGATGCCCAACCCTAAGTGACACATCTACAATGGAACCTCTACATCTAAAGCTCATGGAACACAGAGGAACAGGGGACAGAGAGAATACTAATGCATCTCTCAACTCTCACCTGAGAAGCTTCCTTAAGCTTCCTTAGGCAACAGAGGGCAATTAACACAGAGAGACATAACTGGCCAAAATGTAGAGAATAGAGACTGCAGGGTGCATGACCCTGGATTGGACTTCTATATTAAAGTCACCCACCCAGGACTCAGTGACCATTGCAGAAGGGGCAGAAAGATTGTAAGAGTCAGGGGTGGTAGATGACCACAAGGAAACAGGCTTCTGGGAACTTACTCATATGAACTTTCAGCAATGGTGTCACCAGTACAAAACCCGTGCAAACTCAAACCAGACAAAAAGCCAGCACAGAACTGGGGAAATAGGCAAAAAGCCCTGTGGTAAATGTTGTAGGTTTCTGCAGTCATAAGTGCCAGATGTCCAGGAGGCTGTTGGCCTTCTGGCAGCCATTTAAGCTTGATGACCCTGCAGCCCAACCTGTGTCTAGGCCAATGGGCCCACGACATGTACCCTTGAAGCTGATGTCCTTGTGCACAGACCTGCATCTGGTGAGTTAGTAACTCCACAGCCATACCTGGCCAGGGAGCTGTTGGCTTTTGTGACCACCCAACTGGTTGTGGGGCTGGACCCCACGACCAGACAAGATGAAAAGCTAGCTGAAACAGTTCTATGATCGATCTAGTTAAGGAAAGCATGCACACAATAATCACCTGAAGATCTCAATCAGGTGACAAAACCTGTAGGAAATTCCTCCTTTATTATTGCCGGGCAACCAGCTACATAGGCTTGGGACAGGCAGTGTGACATCACCTCTTAGATGCCAATGCCAAACCTTTTGCACTGTCACATGTCTTCCTAGCTCATGGTAACCAGAGAAGTCCTGTGATTTGGCTCCTGACCTCAAAACATGCTGGCTGAAGTGTTAGCAAACACATGCCCAAGCTCAGGCATGCCCTCAAAGCCCTAACCTTATCCGGGGTACTATTGGCAGCTGGTCAATGCTGGGTGAGGGAGAGTTAGTCTTCTTTAAGGGAATGAAAACAGATATGCTGACCAAGCTCCAGTGGATGAACTCACACCAAGGGAAATCTGGGGCACAAACTTGACTTTATAGGCCTTAGCATATATGATAGAATGCATGAAATCTGGTGGGGGGAGAGGCTATAGGTACTGCAGATAGGGGAGGGGGTTTAAATATGATCAAGATGTATTATATGAAACCCACACAAATTTGATAAAAATATATAATGAAAATGAAAAAAAATTGGAATCATAAGTTAAAAGTTAAGTTATAAAATCTTGAATTCGTCTCTTCCGGGGACGGTCTGACGGGGCATTTGACATACCATCGTAGGCTTTCCTACAACACAGCCTCCAACAAAACTAGGCTGTCCCGAACCCCTGGTAACAGGATTGTTTACCTTTATACCAAGAAGGTTGGGAAAGCACCCAAATCCGCATGTGGTGTGTGCCCAGGCAGACTTCGAGGGGTTCGTGCTGTGAGAACTAAAGTCCTTATGAGATTGTCCAAAACAAAAAAACATGTCAGCAGGGCCTATGATGGCTCTATGTGTGCTAAATGTGTCTGGGACAGGATCAAACGGGCTTTCCTTATTGAGGAGCAGAAAATTGTGGTGAAAGTGTTGAAGGCACAGGCACAGAGTCAGAAAATGAAATAAACAGGATTTTTAAGTAATAAAAAAAAAATCTTGAATTCAACATTAATTTGTGGCCATAATATATTTTGGTATAAATCTTATGGGATTAACTATTTTAATATATAAATTTGTGTATATGTACACTAAAATTAACAAAAAATTATGTCTTATGAAGGAAATCACAAACTCAAGGTTGAGTCTATTTATGTCAAAATCTTTTAAATACCATTTTACAAGTAACTATTTTAAAACATTTAATGCCCTAGCACTTAAATTTGCAACGTCTCATGTTTTGATTTTGCCAATGCTTGAACCCTATTGTCCTACTAAGCCAAAGATTCTAAATTTTCCTTCAGAGGTAGAACCTAGGTTAATCCATAGAGGATTTATGCATAGTTCTTCAGTGTATTGATGCCGATTGTTACTGGCTCCATTACAGGTTGAGTGTATTTATGTTATTCATATATTATGTGAAAATTCTAAGATGCAAAGCTTAGGAGAGAACACTTTTCTAAGCCATGTCCTCCAAGCTAGAATTGTTAGTGGTGCTAACCTTTTCCAGTCTTGTGTCCATGTGTTCCTACTTGTAACATGGCCATTCTCTTTAAGCAAAGGTAACCACACTTGCTCCTGCACTGTTCAATCCAAGCAGCCTCCTAATAATTAAAAGGTACTAAGTACTGGTCACCTAAGAAGTATATCTATAAGCAATCATTTAATTTTCAAACAACTTTTTCTTAACAATTTACTTTTGTGGGTTGTGCTTTTGTAAAACATTTTAACATCGTGAAAATTTTGTTGTTTTTGTAAAATATTTTCTTTATTATTATTTTATGTATATGAGTGTATTGCCTGCATGAGGGTAGGTGCAATACCCTCAGAGCCAGAAGAGGGCATTGGAGTGCCCTGGAACTAGAGTTACGGATAGTTGCTAGCTGCCTTATGGTGTGGGAATTGAACCAGGTCATTCAGCACTCTTACCCGATGAGCCATCTATCCAGCTTCAGAAGAATAATGTCTAACAAAAGAACCTGGGATAGTATTTAAACTACATTTGTGTGTGTGTGTGTGTGTGTACGTGTGTGTGTGTGTGTGTGTGTGTGTGTGTTTGTGTTTACAAATATTGTGTCCCAAGGCTTGTGGAGGTCAGAAGACATCCGAGAGTTGGTTCTCCCATCACGATGTGGATCCCTGGAATTTACTTCAAGTTGTCAGGCTTGGTGGTAAGCACATTTACACACTAAGCCATCTTGCTGGCCCTGAGCAGTACTATTTATTTATTTATTTATTTATTTATTTATTTATTTATTTAATTTATTTTATTTTTTTCATCTTGTTTATGTCATGGAAGGTTTTTCTCTTTCCTTCAACTATAAGCAACACTTTTGCTTGGTATAGTAACCTGGGTTGGCATCTATAGTCCTTTAACACTGGGAATGCTTTGCTCCACGTTCTTCTTGCTTTCATAGTTTGCACTTAGAAGTCAGTTGTAATTCTGATGGGTTTCCCCTCATATGTAACTTGTTTTTCTCTTGTGGCTTTCAGAATTTTGTCTTTGTTTTGCACATCTAGCATTTTAACTATAATATGGTGTGTGGAGTTTCTTTTTCTGATCTTGTCTGTTTGGAGTTCTATGTGCTTCTTGTATTTGTATGGGTTTGTCTTTTTTTTTTTTTTTTTTTTTTGGTCTTTTTTGAGACAGGATCTCCCTGTAGTCCCAGCTGTCCTGGAAACTCACTCTGTAGACCAGGCTGGCCTTGAAGTCACAAAGATCTGCCTTGCCTTTGCCTCCCAAGTGCTAGGATTAAAGGCGTGCACCACCATACCCGGCTGGGTTTGTCTTTTTTATTTATTTATTTTTTTTGGATGGTGTAACTCATCTATTTATTTATTTATTTATTTATTTATTATTTATTTATTTTTAACAAATCTAGACCCGTGTTCCCGCCCATTCCCCCCACCCCACCAGAGCTCATGCATCTGCCAAACATGCTTTTTCATCTCTTAGTCTTTCTCAATATTTTCCATGGGGAAGTTGACTGTTTTGGCAGAAGTTCACTGTTTTCAGTCAGTTCTTTGATGCAGTCTTTTCTGTTGTTGGTTGTTTCCAAAATGCATTACGCCCAACTGCTTCTGGACAAAAGCTCAGGGGGCCCCACACAAGAAAATGTGGTATGGCTGGGTCGCGGTTGGCAAGTTCATTCCAAGTCTTCCAAGGGTTTCTCCACACTGCTTTCCATAGTGGCTGTACGAGTTTATATCCCACCAGAGTGGATGTGTTCCCCTTTCCCCACAACCTCTCCACCACTTTGGTATCATTTGTTTTCTTGATCCTAGCCAGTTATTGGAGTAAGATGATACCTTAAATGGTTTCATTTGCATTTCCTTAATGATTAGTCATGTTGAAAACAAAAGACCCGAATAGCCAAAAAACCTGAGTGAAAAGAGCATCACAGGGGGATCTCTATACAGACTTCAAAACTATACTACAGGGCTATAGTCATAAAACAGCCTGGTAGGGCTGGAGAGATGGCCTAGCGGTTAAAGAGCGCGACCGCCTCTTGCAGAGGACCCGGTTCAATCCCCAGCACCCACATGGCGGCCAGAGGCCATCTAAACTCCAATTCCAGAGAACTCCAGTTCCAGGGGAGTCCGATACCCTCTTCTGACCTCCGCGTTGCACGTCACGGGTGCACTAGACTGCATGCAGACAATACATTCATACACATTATGGAAATAAATAAAATTAAAAAAATAAAAAAAAACAGCCTGGTACTGGCACAAAAACAGACCTGTTGACCAATGGAACAAAACCGAAGATCCAAATCTGAGCACATACAATTTCAGCCATCTCATATTTGACAAGGGGGCCAAGAAGCCACAATGGAGAAAAGACAGCATCTTCAGCAAGTGGTGTTGGCAAAACTGGATCACCACTTGTAGAAGAATGAAATTAAACCCCTACCTCTCGCCCTGTACAAAAGTCAACTCCAGATGGATTAAAGACCTCAACGTGAAACCCCAAACTCTGAAGGTGATAGAAGAAAAAGTTGGCAGCAGACTACAAGACATAGGCGTAGGAAAAGACTTCCTAAATCAGACAGCAGCTGCACAAGAATTAAGGTCGACAATTGACAAATGGGACCTCATCAAACTCAAAAGCTTCTGTACATCAAAAGAAACAATCAAGGAAGTGAAGAGAAATCCCACAGAGTGGGAGGAAACCTTCACTGCAGATACATCTGACAAAGCATTGATTTCCAGAATATATAAACTACTCAAAAAACAAAGAAAAAAGAAAACAAATGACCCACTCAATAGATGGAGCAAAGAACTGAACAGAGACTTCACAAGTGAGGAATTAGAGATGTCTGAGAAACACCTCAAGAACTGAGCAGTACTTTTTAAAATAATGTTTACTTTTTCTTTGACAATTTCGCACACATATACAGGGTACCTTCATCCTATCCACCCTGACCCCCTTCTCATGACCAGACACTCCACAATAGATCTTCCTCCTACCTTCATCTTCTCTCTTATTTTTTCAATTTGTTTTTCTATCCACTGAGTCCAACTAATGCTGCTTGCCAGGATGCTGACTGATCTTGTTGGCTTGATCTTGTGCAGGTAACCAAAGCTGCAGTGAGTTCATGAGCACAACTGCCATGTCACGGCCAGAAGACAACATTTCACAGCATTCTTTCTACTGCTTTTTCTTTCTTTCTTTTTTTTTTTGGTCTTTTCGAGACAGGGTCTCCTTGTAGTACCAGCTGTCCTGGAACTCACTCTGCAGACCAGGCTGGCCTTGAACTCACAAAGATCCGCCTGCCTCTGCCTCCCAAGTGCTAGGATTAAAGGCGTGCGCCACCATGCCCGGCTCTACTGCTTTTTCTATGCTCTTCCCTAAACTCGAGGTAACCGGTATATATTGATGCTTGTTTAGAGATGAGCACTCAACAGTGACATACTGAAATAGTATGCTCAGATCACCTACAAGAGACAGAATTAAAGAATGGACTTCAGGTAGGCCTGGACTAAAAAGCACTCCTTCTATACCTTTCAGTTGCTTGAAATTTGCCCCCCAAATGGGCCAATAATTCCTCAACATCCAGTTTTTACCCCTCCCCCACTGGATTAGATCAGCCCAATGGATGTCATCCCAACCCTGAGGGACAACTGAGATCAAACCACAAATGGTCAATTAGTGATGTCTTCAGAGACAAGGGAGAACATTTTTCAGAATAAAAAATGAAATCACTATGTGCATGGCAGCCTTTGCCTACAATCCCACCACTTGGGAAGCTGAAGCAGGATCATTTTTGACACCATCCTGGGTCTCATAGCAAGAGCCTGTCTCAAAGGCAACAGCTTGTACCACCCTTCCAAAAGTCAAGAATTCACAGAAAAATAGTTTTCATCCATGATTACCTGACACTAACTGCATGTAGTCTACCCTTGGTGCCTATTTGCATTCTGTTTATGATATTTGTTTCAGACACAGGCATCTTTCACCTAAAGATTGAGGTTAATTTAAAAAAAAAAAAAACAGGGGCTGGAGAGATAGCCTAGCGGTTAAGAGCACCGAGGCTCTTGCAGAGGACCCGGGTTCGATCCCCAGCACCCACATGGCGGCTGAGAACCGTCTGTAACTCCAATTCCAGGAGAACTCCAGTTCCAGGGGAATCCGATACCCTCTTCTGACCTCCGCGGCATTGCATGACACGGGTGCACAGACCTGCATGCAGACAATACATTCATACACATGCAAAAAAAAAAAAAAAAAAAAAACAAACAACTGAGAAACTGAGTGGGGAGATGTAACCACTGTGACAGGAATGAATGAAGAGATTCTAAAGAGACACTGGTGTCCCTCCCTTTGGCTATCAGATTATTGTTAATAAAGGATAGCAATAAATTGGAATGTCCCCAAGAATATCCTGCTGGAGTGAAAAGGCTGAAGCCTGGAGCCAGCCAGGTGGGAAGCTTCCATCAGGTAAAGAGATTTCACACAATTCTGACAATTGTGAGACCACCTTGCAGGATGGGAGCCTGGACAAAGATGATGGGCTACACCTCACCCTGACCAAGAGTGCCTAGTTACCCACACCTCTGGTCTATTTAAATCTAACCCTCAAAGATGCCTGCCTCTGCCTCCCTGAGTGCTGAGGTAGGGGTTGGAGTGATCTGACCTCTTTGTTCCTTTTATCTCGGTAGCCATATTAAATAAACTTTCTTTTTCTGCTTTTTACTAATTGTTATCATTAATTGGGCTATTGAAGACAGGCAGCCTGAGTTTGGCTCTTGCCTTAATAACTATGGCAACAAGTTCACACTGTTCCCAGTCCAGTGTTGCGGAGCTGAAACTCCAGTTTGGGTAGACAGCACTAGATTTCTATTCTTTTGTCTTCTCTTCCTTGCTAATTTTTTTTTGAGGGCCAGGGTGGTGAGGAACTTTCTGAGAAGCATCATTCTTGGCACTGAACCCAGGGGCATTCAGGCTCGAGGAACAGTGGGGGTGGAGAGAAAGGCAGTTCCCAAGTGAAACCTACCAAGGGCTCAGGAAATTCCCCTTGGTTAACCGCCTAGCCTGTGGGATCAAGTCTGGGAGTCTCAGGGTAAAGAAATTCTCCCGCCCATAGGTCCAAAAATCGCTGAGGGCTGTACTACCCACTCTGCGACTCTGGCTCCCTCGATTTGGCGCCAAGCGCGGCCCCTTTAAGAGAGGTCACGTGCCCGTGACGTCCGGGCAGGAAGCATTTGAGGAAGTGGAGCTGGGCTGGCTGCGTGGGGACCCCGCTTTTTCATGTTCCCTGCTGGTGCTACTGGCGGCCCCGCGGCCCGGGTGGCAGGTGAGTCCACGTGGGGCCTGGGCACCTGGAGGGGGGGGGCGCGCGCGTGCGCCGTCGCTGCTCTTGGGCCTGGAAGGCGCGGACCCGCCCCCGCCCCCGCGAGCAGGCCGCCGCTGCTGGTGTGTTTACTAAGTAAAATCCGAGTTGCGGAGGCCGCTTCCTTGAACGTCTGTGGCATCACTTGCCTACCGGGTCCGGCTCCTTGAGTTTCCTTTCTGTTAACCTCAGCCTTTCTGTCCTTTTCCGCTCCTTGCTTCTAGAGTTAGCCGGTCAGCATGAGCTGGTCACCTTCCCTGCCAACCCAGACCTGTGGAGCCTGGGAAATGAAAGAACGACTCGGGACCGGGGGATTTGGAAACGTTATCCGCTGGCACAACCGGGTAGGGCTTTGGTTTGTTTGTTTGTTTGTTTGTTTGTTTGTTTTTGTTTGTTTGTGTGTTTGTTTTTTATTTGTTGAGACGGGTCTGCTTAGCCTTGGCTGGCCTGGAACGCGCTATGTAGACCAGGCTGGCTTCAACTTCTCAGAGATCTGCCTTCCTCTGCCTACCGAGTGCTGAGTTTAAAGGCGTGCGTCACCACGCCTGGTTATCTAAACTGACTCATAAAATCTTCTTAACCGTGCCATCTAAATAAGAAAAAAATTAAGTTGTCATTCTCAATTCCGTATTTCAGTTATGTCTCTGCTAATATCAAACAGAAATGCATTATATATTGATAAATGTTGCAGAAGAAATTTTAAAGGATGAGAACAATAAAACCATTTTAAAGGGGCTGGAGAGATGGCTCAGGGGTTAAGGGCACTGGCTGCCCTTGTAGCGGACCCAGGTTCTAATTCTAGCACCCATATGGCAGCTAACAACCTTAGGTAACCTCAGTTCCAGGGGATCTGATGACCACCTCTGGCATTGCAGGATCTGGGTGCACTTACATACATACAGACCATACACGTACACATGAAATACAAATAATTATTAAAAATGGGCATAGCGATGCACACCTTTAATCCCAGCACTCGGGAGGTAGAGGCAGGCAGATCTCTGAGGTCAAGGCCCGCCTGGTCTACATAGTGAGTTCCAGTTCAGCTGAGGCTACAGGGAGACCCTGTTTCAAAAGACCAAAATTATTATTATTATTATTATTATTAAAATATTTAAAAATATTTTAAAGTGAGTTTATTCCAAATATTTAAAATACTTGCTAATTCCAGTGTCTTGCCAGTATTGTTTGTAATAGTGTGCATCGCAAAATTGTTAAGGATAATGGACCCACAAGTTTTATAATGTTGATTAGTTTGGACTGTTTTCTCTTTGGATCTGATTATTGTTTTTAGTCCTTATGGGTTTCTCATATTAGAAGTGTCTGATCTTCCAAATTTTTGTTTGTGCTAGTTGTAGGTACACTGAAATTCTTTGCAGAAATCTCTGTAAGCTACTCGTTACCATATGAGCATTATTTTACCCAAATTGGTCAATACAATCCATGGTAATATGTACCCAGGACCTATCTCCTGCAGCATTTTTGTGGCTCCATCCACCCTTCTGCTATGGACCACTTATGCCAGGAGACCTGAGTATGAGATGTGATGTGTGACCTTTTTGACAGAGCTGGGAGAATGCTCTATAGAAGCTTCATTTTATTCTGTTTTTTATAGGATGCTAGTCTTGGGCAGCACCTGGAAAGCATACACCAAAGTTAGAGACCATTGTTCTGGGGACCCTTACTGAGCACCTAAAAAGTTTTTGACCCAAAATTCAGATCCACCAAAGTTCTTGAAGAAGGCACCTGGATTTTTTAGTTAAAGGCTACTGAGTACCTTTCTTAACTGAAGCACCTATCTGAACTAACAGGGATGGCAAACTGAGGGTTTCAACAGCTCCAATTCTCTGACTCTGCCGTCCACAGCACACACAGCTCATCTTGCAGGCCCAGGCCAGCTCCATTCCTCACCTCTGCTGCCCTTGGTGGTCATCCAATGGTCCTGGCATCTCCAAAAAGCTGGGTCTTTACTGAGACTGAGACTATACCTTCACCAGTGGGCTCTTCTGGCCTCTTGGGGCATAAAGCCTCAGATTCTCTCCATAACTCCTGCAATGCTGGGGGTCTTCACTACAACTGAGGCTGCACTTTTACCAGTGGCCTTTCTTGGCCTCTCACAGCGCCAAGCATCAGCTGCTGTCTGTGACCCCTACATGGTTTCAACACCAGAACCATCCAGGAAACTCTTACACATTACCACATCCTGCTTCTAGCTTGAGATGGAGGCGTGGCCCCCTCGGGACCACAGCTTCTGAGTGCTGACCTTCTCAGAAGATTTCCTCAATGATGCTGGTCTCTTGTTACAGCTGATTTTTCAGCCTTTGCTAACCAGCATCAATTGTCCCAGTAAAACAAAGCTTTCACTTCAGGTTCTGGTCTCTTTTTAATCATAGCTGATTCTTCAGTCCCATCCAATCAGAACCCATAGATTCTCAATTCAAAATATGACACAAATAGCCAGTATTCTCTGCTTCCCTTTGAAACTTTACAAACCAGGCCTCCATCATCTATAACTCTTGTAGCATAACTGTTCCAAGACTCCACAGCAACAAACTCTAAGTACTCAGTGACTTTTCTAGGCCAAAGTTCCAAATGCTTCCACAATTGGCCCTAAAAAACACCAAGGTCAGGTTAGTCACAGCAATACCCCACTTCTGATACCAATTTCTGACTTAGTTTGCCTTCAATTGCTATGACAAAACACTGACAAGCCAATTCGGGGCGGAAAGGGTTTATTTGGCTCACATCTCTCAGGTCACAGTTCATTACTTAGGGAACCCAAGGTAGGAACTCAGGGCAGGAACCTGGAAGCAAGAGCTGAAGCACAGGCCATAGAGGAATGCTGCTTAGTGACTTGCTCCCCTGGTCCATGCTCAGCCTGTTTTCTTATATAATATAGAACAAGCTGCCCAGGGGTGGCACCACCCACAGTGAGCTGGGCCCTTCCACATAACTCAGCAATCAAGAAAATATACCACAGACATGGTCACAGGGCAGTCTAATGAAGGCAGTTCTGCAGTTGAGGTTCCCTCAACCCAGGTGTGTCAATTTTACAACTAAGCTGTCTAGCATAGGCTGGAAAGTCTAAGGGTCCTATGGTATAAATGAGGATGGAGGAAAGTGTACACGCTGGCTGTAATCTTCCTACAAAGTAGTGCTAATCTGTACTAATAAGGATAGCATACTTTTGCCTGTGTGTTTTAAAGTCTGATCTTGTCCGTCAGTTCCTTAAGGACTTTACTGGGTGTGGGCTTGAGCTCCATGTAGGAGAATCAAGAGATGACACTGTCCTTGATGTGCTTTTACACAGTAATTGTGATAAAATCAATACTTATAAGTCTAGATTTAAGTGCTTATGTGTGGAAATAATAATGGCAATTGACAAATGGGACCTCATTAAACTCAAAAGCTTCTGTACATCAAAAGAAACAATCAAGGAAGTGAAGAGAAATCCCACAGAGTGGGAGGAAACCTTCACTGCAGATACATCTGACAAAGCATTGATTTCCAGAATATATAAACTACTCAAAAAACAAAGAAAAAAGAAAACAAATGACCCGCTCAATAGATGGAGCAAAGAACTGAACAGAGACTTCACAAGTGAGGAATTAGAGATGTCTGAGAAACACCTCAAGAAGTGTTCAACATCACTAATCATTAAGGAAATGCAAATCAAAACCACTTTAAGATATCATCTTACTCCAATAAGACTGGCTAGGATCAAGAAAACAAATGATACCAAGTGCTGGAGAGGTTGTGGGGAAAGGGGAACACTCATCCACTGCTGGTGGGAATGTAAACTCATATAGCCACTATGGAAAGCAGTGTGGAGAACCCTTGGAAGACTTGGAATGAACTTGCCACCCGACCCAGCCATACCACTCCTGGGTATGTACCCTCAAGACTTACACCACCACAGAGATACATGCACGGCCATGTTTATTGCAGCTCTCTTCACAATAGCAAGGAGCTGGTACCAACCTAAATGCCCCTCAGCTGACAAGTGGATAGAGAAAATGTGGTACATCTACACAATGGAGTTCTATGCAGCAGTAAAGAAAGACGATATCACGAGCTTTGCAGGAAAATGGCTGGAGCTAGAAGACATCATGCTGAGTGAAGTAACACAGTCCCAGAAAAACGACGAATGGTATCCCTCATCTGTGGATGCTAGTGCCAATTACCCAGTTGTAAGTATTTCTTGTGTGGGGCCCCCTGAGGTTTTGTACAAAGCAGTTGGGCGTAATGCATTTTGGAAACAACAACAACAACAACAGCAAAGACTGTGACAGAAACAGTGAACTTCTGCTCAAAACAGTCAACTTCCCCATGGAAAATATTGAGAAAGACTAAGAGATGAAAAGCATGTTTGGCAGAATGCATGAGCTCTGGCGGGGTGGGGGAATGGGCGGGAACACGGGTCTAGATCTGTTAAAAAAATAAAAATAAATTTATGTGAAAAAAAATTTAAAAAAAGAGGAAATAATAATGGCTACTCTGTGTCAAGAATGTTGTGTACCTGTTGTGCTAGATGCTTTCTCCAGATCCTCTTGAATGCTCAAAAGCAAGGGAAGACTTTGGGGAAATGGAACTGTATCAGGGTTTTGAAAGGAAGTGGATTTTAGATGGCCTGCCAGGAAAAGAAAAGACAGTCAGGTGGATAGAGCAACATCTCCATTGGGCCAAAGAAAGCAAATTAATAGTTCCATAGTTTGTTCAGGGCTTGCCATGATCAAACACTACATTTCATTTTAATGGATGTCACTAGCAGGGGAGAGTCAGCTTCATCCGTGAATAAGCACCTGCAGCCCTAATGGACTCAACTGCACATTTTCCCGTTGGAGGATGAGGTAACACCTTTGCCGTTTGAGTCTGTGCTCCTCTTGCTGAGGCTGAGATTGAAGTTCTGTGCCATTTTGTATCTGCATTGCAGGGAGGGGTATTAAAGAAGTTGTCACCCTTTAGCATAGGGAAAGGGTGTCTGTATCACCTATGAAGTCAGATGAAGCTACATCAGACCTTTTTTTTTTTTTGAGACAGGGTCTCCCTATTGCCCCAGCTGGCCTGGAACTCACTCTGTAGACCAGGCTGGCCTTGAGCTCACAGAGATCCGCCTGCCTCTGCCTCCCGAGTGCTGGGATTAAAGGCGTGTACCACCACGCCCGGCTACATCAGACCTTTTGACTTCCCAGCTTATGCCCTATCCAAGTACTCTTTCTGGGCCCAGTTTTATACTTTTTTCCCCTGAAACGTTGATTACCTTATGAGGCAAGGTCTGAGAAAGAGATGATTTACTGATTGTCTCCTTATTCTATTGCTGCTGGTTGGATGGTCACAAGCAGTTGGGCTTTCTGAAATTAAGTTTTCATGGGAGTTCTTCGATTTTTGTGAGTTTCTCTGGGTCATTAAGGAGGCTGACTACAGGGAGCTGGGCAGCCTCTTCTGTTTCCTGTGTAAACTGGTTTTCCAGCCCTCTTTTTGGAGGCACATCTTGGTGAATCTCAGAATTCTGAGCATGTATCCACTTATTTCCCACCTTCTTTACAGAAGGCTTAAGTTCTCATGTAAAAGCCACAGAATTTGGCACTACAGATCTCAAAATTCAGCCATGTTCAATATAAATAATACTAATGCTATTGACCCTCTTCCTTTTATTGAGAATATAAGCCAAATCTAAACTGTGTCCTATTTAAGGATTCTGCTTACTAGCAGCAACTTGGAGATTGAAAGATTTGAAGCCAATTCTGACTTTCCATAGAACTGAACAGATTCCTGAGGATTTCAGGCAAAATAAAGTCATAAAATTATTTACTGCTGTGTGAATTTCCCTGCCAGTGAGCAAGTTCACTAGGGTTTAAAGCAGTGTTCATAGTCTTCCTGTATTACTTAATTGGTTTTTGCTTTCTATAGCATGCATTTTTAGTAATGGTCACTTTGTTTGGTTTTCTGTTTCAAATAAGATACTATCCACGAAAACACTGCAGTACTTTAGAAAACTTCCTAGAGTTAGATTAGGACGACTGTGTGAGGGAAGGTTTGATGGTATCTATCTCAGACAGTTCTAGGCCCTGGAAGTTGGGATTCCCCTGCAACTATAGAGCTAAGCTGAGTTGACCGTGGGTAGAAAGTTAGTTCTCTATGCTTAGTTATTCCAAGACATGTTAGTTCACTATTTTCAGGTTGAAGGCCATTCTCACATCTTCCTTCTTCAATGTCAGTCTTCATTATAAAAGTTTATCCTGGCTTCTGGGTTGGGCTAGCTAACAACTGTGTGTTAGCTCGTGTTTGTATTGGCAAGAGACTACAATTCCCCATTGAGTAGCCCAACAAGTTCCTTAAATCATAGCAGACCAATCATCTGTCATGTTTTTGTGTCAACAGAGTATCCCCCTTGCCCAAAGATATCTGTGCCTTAGTATCCAGAACTTTCAAAATGTGATGTTGCATGGCAAAGTGGAATCAAGGCTGCTAGTCAGCTGGCCTTCCATAGGGAGATTGTCCTGGATTATGTAGATATGCCAAGTGTCATTACAAGGGTCCTGAACAGTGAAAAGGGAGGCAGGAAAGTCAGTGTCAGATGATACTAGCTAGGTAAGATAGATGTAACTGGCTATTTCTGGATCTAAGGATAAAGTTAAAGGGCCATTAGCCAAAGAGTGTGCATGTGCTCTGGAACCTACAGAAGGACACTGATGATTCCCTAGAACCTCCAGAAGAGAACACACCTCTGCCAGCATCTTGCTATTGGCCAGGCAGACTCACTGCATACTTCTGATGTTCAGAACTATAAAGATAAATATGCCATTTCTTTTAGTACTAGGTTTATGGTTAATTTGTTACCACAGCAATAGGAAACCCATACACTATTCTGCATGTGAAAATTAGATGTGTGCAGACTGTTCAGACTGCTAGTTTAAAGTCTCAGTGGCATTCTCAAGTAGCACACCATGAGTCACAGCATCTTTCACTCAACTGTTGTGGAGTCCTGTCATCTTCCAAGCATTTGGAAAATAATGTTTCTTTTTCTTTTTTTTTTTTTTTAAGATTTACTCGTTATTTTATGTGTATGAGTATTTTGCCCGCATGTATGGATATGCATGTGTATGCAGTATGCAGTGCCTGTGGAGGCTAGAAGAGGGCCTCAGATCCTCTGGAACTAGAGTTACAAACAGGTATGAACTGAAATCAGGTCCTGTGCAAGAGCAGGCAGTGCCCTTAACCACTGACCCATCTCTCCAGCCCCACTTATTTCTTTGTTGTTTTTTTTTTGGGGGGGGGTTGTCATTTTGAGACAGGGTCTTCCCCAGCTGGCCTGGAATTTGCTATGTAGACCAGGCTGGCCTCAACCTCATAGAAATCTACCTACCTCAGCCTCCCAAGTACTAGGATTAAAGATGTGTACCACTGTGCCCAATGCCCCCTCCCTGTTTCTTAAAAAAAAAAAAAATCTTTAGGCAAGAACATGATGAGGAAAAGCCACTCCCTCTTTGCCTCATCTACTGCCAAAATGAAGACCATCCTCAGCAACTCGGCAATCACACAGTCAACGTTCCAGAAAATGTTGACCTCACCCTGAAGAGACTCACAGTTATTGTGGAGGGTCCCAGAGGAACCCTACAGAGGGACTTCAGTCACATCAATGTAGAACTCAGTCTCCTTGGGAAGAGAAAGAAGAGGCTGTGGGTTGACAAATGGTGGGGGAACAGAAAGGAACTGGCTGCTGTAGGAACTATTTGTAGCCACATCCAGAACATGAAGGGTGTTTGACTGGGCTTCCAGTACAAGGTGAGGTCTATGTGCTCACTTCCCATCAGTGTCATTATTCAAGAGAATGAGTCTCTCGTTGAAATCCAGAATTTCTTAGGTGAAAAATACATCTGCAGGTTCAGATGAGGATAAGTATTGCTTGTTTTTTTTTCTCACACCCAGAAGGGTGAATCCTTGAAGGGAATGATACTGAACTTGTTTCAAATTCAGCAGCTTTGATTCAGCAAGCCACACAGTTAAAAACAAGCATATCAGAAAATTTTTGGACGGTATCTATATTTCTGAAAAAGGAACAGTTCAGTAGGCTGATGAGTAAGATTGAGATTAGCCAGCTCCAGAAACAAGCCCCTGGATTATAGGAACTCTTTTGGCACAAGAAGAGACTTATATTGGGGGGAAAAACTTTCTCTTTTGTTGACAGTTTCATATGTGTATATAATGCATTTTAATCTATTCACCCTCATCTCCTCTTACCTTCCTCCCCACTGATCCCTTCTTATCGAGTCCCCCCTTCACTTTGATACCCCCCCCGTGTGTATGTGTGTGTGTGTGTGTGTGTGTGTGTGTGTGTGTGGTCTGTTGAGTTTATTAAGGTTGTTTTATGAACATGCATGGGGGGCTGAGATTGAATAATTTATAATGAACAAAAATTATTTTAATAGGAAGGCTAAGTTCAAAGAACTGGTATCTGATGAGGGCTTTTCTACTGTGCTGTTATGTAGCAGTAGGTAGAAGGACAGAGAGACAAGAGGAGACCAAGCTTCCCCCACATAGCAACCCCACCCCTGGCTGCCTTATGAGTTCAACCGTCCCACATCTTAATACTGTTGTAAAAGTGATTAAATCTCAACATTCTAATCATGGCATACAGCATTAGAACTGCTGTTAGTGGAACTACTGTAGAACTGGGCAAAAATAAGTAACATATATATATATATATATATGTGTGTGTGTGCGTGTGTGTGTGTATATATATATATATATTTGGATCTGAACACTGATATAAAGTGAAACTGAAAACCATATTCCAGTCAGCTTGAGAATAGGCTGGTAAATAGGGAAGCTCATGACATAGATGGTGCTGAATTTTACAGGCTGATTGTAGCAGAGTCTGTACATTGACTAGAGAAATGCCTTTCTGATGTAGTCTCTCACTTTATAAAATTTATTTTATTTTATTTATTTCTGTATGTGTATGAATGTACTGTCTGCATGCAAGTTTGTGCACCCGTGTTGTGCAATGCCACGGAGGTCAGAAGAGGGTGTTGGATTCCCCCGGAACTGGAGTTCTCCTGGAATTGGAGTTTCAGACGGTTCTCGGCCGCCATGTGGGAGCTGGGGATTGAACCCGGGTCCTCTGTAAGAGCGGTCGGCGCTCCTAACCCCTAGGCCATCTCTCCAGCCCCAGTCTCTCACTTTTGAAAAGCATAAATGAGCTTCTTTTTCTTCCCAGGGTCAGCTGTGTAATTGCACTGATTTATTCAGCAGCAATAAGAGCTGTAGTTTTTTAAGGAAATCAGTTCTTCAGAGAGAGCCTCAAAATTCAGGCCAAAAATCAGGATTCTAACAGACAAAGAAAGGGAGAAAATGCTGGTAGGAGGGTGTGGTTAAGCACACCTCCTGCAGGCTGGGTTGGCTCCTGAGGTCACAGGTGAATGAATCGTGAAAATGTGTCCAAGTGAGAGTGCTTGTCTGGAAAGTCTGTATGGCTCCATCTACATCTACACAGAATGTCTAGAATAGAAAGTAGATCGGTGGTGGCTGAGGGCTAGAGACACTTGAAGGAAAGATGAGGAGTAATTCCCACTAAGTGTGTGGTTTCTGGTAGACAGGGAGTATGCTCCAGCATTAGTTGGGGTTTATGTTGCATACTTGAAGTATATAGAAACCATTGAATTGGGGCTGGAGAGATGGCTCAGCGGTTAAGAGCACTGACTGCTCTTGCAGAAGACCCGGGTTCGATTCCCAGCACCCACTTGGTGGCTAAAAACCGTCTTTAACTCCAGTTCCAGGGGAATCCAACACCCTTTTCTGACCTCTGTGGCATTGCATGACACAGGTGACAGTACACTCATACACATAAAATAATAAATAGGGCTGGAGAGATCCCCAGCACCCACATGGCGGCTGAGAACTGTCTGAAACTCCAATTCCAGGAGAACTCCAGTTCCAGGGGAATCTGACACCCTCTTCTGACCTCCGCGGGATTGCACGACACGGATGCACAGACCTACATGCAGACAGTACATTCATACACATACAGAAATAAAAAAATAAATAAATAAATTTTTTAAAAGAAACCATTGAATTGTTTTTGAATGAATTTTTTTTAAAGAATGTGAAACTCTTCCTGTTGAAAGAGCTTTTTTAAAAAATTTTATTTATTTTTGTATGTGTATGAATGCACTGTCTGCAAGTAGGTTTGTGCACCTGTGTCGTGCAGTGCCGCGGAGGTCAGAAGAGGGCGTCAGATTCCCCTGGAACTGGAGTTCTCGGATTTGGAGTTACAGACGGTTCTTAGCCGCCATGTGGGTGCTGGGGATCGAAGCCGGGTCCCCTGCAAGAGCAGTCGGTGCTCTCAACCACTAGGCCATCTCTCCAGCCCCTTGAATGAATTTTTTTTAAGTATATAGTAAGCAATAGTAAAAGAACAAATAACAAGTGTGGTTAGATGGCAGACACTATCAAATTAGGTGCATCCATCAAAAATCTAACTTAGTGTTATTTATTTCTCCCTCCTCCTCCCTCTGTATTACTCAAACCCCTCTTAGTTACAGTTACCCCTCCCATTATTGTATGACACTGTTCCTGAGAAGACGTAAACAAGCATCTGCTCACCCAAAGGGAACCAACGATAGACCTAAGTAAGGGTGCCAGCAAAACCCAGTTTGGGAAAGCAGTGAGCGTTGGTAGTGTTACTTCCAGGAACAGAAGCGACAAAGTGACCGCAAGCATCACCAAAAGTCCACCCCAGCATGGATGGCAGTTCATGAAAGCAGGGAACCTGGAGTAGACTGCACAGCCTGCAGGCAGCTCACCAGGCTGGAGAGTGTCCTTTCCAGGTAGCTCAGTCAGTCTAAGCCTCTTCCAGGCAGCTCCACAGGTCTCTGCTTCTTCAGGCAGTTTGGCTTGTATCTCTTTTCATGAGTGTTTCTCAGGAGTCTTGGGGAAGGAGGGTCCTAGTGAACCTGGTCAATTCCAGGGACTTCCTGAAGCTCTTCAGCTGTTTACTTTCTGAGCTTAACAAGCTTCCCTATAGGATAGAATGTTTCAGCTCCTCTCAAAACATCCTTTTGAGAAAGGTTTTATCCCAAGAAACCAGGGCACAATACCCATTTTCCGGTTTTCTTTTGGTAGTGCCTGTGTCCTACTATCCTCCTGTGTGGAACTCCTCCTCTTCCCTTCCCCACATGGTCCCTTTCTACTTACCTGGCTTTTGTGGTTACTTAAGGTGTTATACTTATATCTAAAGACTTGGAGCTAGAATCTACAAATAAGAAAGAACACGTGGCATTTGTCTTTCTGGATCTGTCTTGGTTACCTCACTCAGTATACTATTTCCCAGGTCTGTCCATTTACCTGCAGATTTCATGATTTTTTTCTTTTCTCTCTCTCTCTCTCTTTCTTTCTTTCTTTCTTTCTTTCTTTCTTTCTTTCTTTCTTTCTTTCTTTCTTTCTCTCTCTCTCTCTCTTTCCTTCCTTCCTTCCTTCCTTCCTTCCTTCCTTCCTTCCTTCCTTCCTTCCTTCCTTCCTTCCTTCCTTCCTTCTTTTTTCTTTTTGAGACAAGGTGTCTCTATAGCCCCAGCTGACCTGGAACTCACTCTGTAGACCAGGCTAGCCTTGAACTCACAGAGATCCACCTCCCTCTGCCTCCCGTGTGCTGGGATTAAAGGCATGCACCAACACGCCCGGCTTAAAAGCGGTTCTTAGCTGCCATGTCGGTGCTGGGAATCAAACCCGGGTCCTCTGCTAGAGCAGTCCGTGCTCTTAACTGCTGAGCCATCTCTCCAGCCCCCATTTTGTTTTTCTTTATAGCTCAATAGAATTCCATTGTGTGTGTGTGTGTGTGTGTGTGTGTGTGTGTGTGTGTGTGTGTGTGTGTGTGTTGAAGGACACTGAGGTTGTTTCTATTTCCTAGCTATTGTGGAAAGAGTGTTCCCAAGTCTGGGTGTGTGCCAAGGAGTGGTGTAGCTGGGTCTTACAGTAATCTACTTTTAGCTTGTTTGAGAACTCTCCAGCTGATCTCCATAGTGACTGCACCAGTTTGCAAGCCCACCAGCAGTGAATGAGGGTTCTCCTTTCCTCAAATTCTCACTAGCATGTGTTGTCAGTTTTTTTCTTGATTTTAAGCATTCTAACTGAGGTAAGATAAAAATCTTAAAGTAGTTTTAACTTATTTTCTCTGATTGCTAAGGATGTTGAACATATTTCGAGATATTTCTTAGCCATTTTTATTTCTTCTTTTAAGGACTCTTTGAGGCCAGGTGTAGTGGTGGTGCATGCCTCTAATCCCAGCACTAGGAGGCAGAGGCAGAGGCAGGTGGATCTCTGTGAATTCTAGGCCAGCCTGGTCTACACAGTGGGTTCCAGGACAGCTGGGACTGGAGACCCTGTCTCAAAAGACAAAAAACAAAAACAAAAACTGTGGATCCATAGCCCATTTTTTAAAATTGTATCCTTTGTTTTCTTAATTATTTTTTTGAGTTCTTTGTATATTCTGGATATTAATCCTCTACCAAATGCAAAGATACTCTCCCACTTTGGGCTTCTTGTTAACTTGATTGATCATATCTTTTGCTGTAAGAAGCTCTTTAGTTTAATGAGGTACCATTTATTAATTGTTGGCCTTCATTCCTGTGGAAATGAAATCCAATTTAGAAAGTCTTTTCCTGTACTTGGATCTTGTAGAATATTTCCCATGTTTTCTTCTAACAGTTTCAGCAGTTCAGGTTTCACATTGGGGTCTTTGATCCATTTTAGGACTGATTTTTGTGAAGAGTGATAGATATCAGCCTAATTTTCTGCCTCATTTGTTGAAGGTCCTGTCTTACCTCTAGAGTGTATTTTTTTTTATTTATTAGTTTTTAATTGTGTGTGTGTGTGTGTGTGTGTGTGTGTGTGTGTGCGTCTGTGCATACACGAGTGCAGTTTTGGAATTACAAGCTGCTGTGATCTCTCTAACATGGGTGCTGAGAATTGAACTCAGGTCCTCTGGAAGAGCAATACATGCTCTTAACCACTGAACCATCTCTCCAGCCCCTCCATTGTGTATTTTCAGCCAATTATCAGTTGCCTGTAATTATATACACTCAATGTTTGGGTCTATTTTGTTCCATTGATCTATGTGTTTTTGTGCCTGGTTTTATTACTATAGATCTTAATATAGCGTGATATCTGGTGTGGTGATTCCTCCAGCATTGTTGGTTTTGCTCAGGGTTGCTTTGGCTATACAGGGTCTTTTGTGCTTCCATGTGAATTGTAGGATTTTTTTTTTCCATCTGTGAAGAATGTCATAGAGGTTTTGATTGGCATTTCACTGAATCTGTAAATTGCTTTTTTAGAATGATCATTTTCACAGCTTTAATTCTATTAATCCATGAGAGTGGGCTTTCTATGTCTTCATCAGACTCTTTAAGGATTAAAATTTTCATTGCAGAAGTCTTTTCATATCCTTGGTTAGGTTTATTCCTAGATATTTTATATTTTGAGGCTATTGTGAATGGGAGTGTTTCCATGATCTCATCCTCAGAATGCTTGTTATTTGTAAATAGAAAGTCTACTGAGTTTT
This sequence comes from Rhizomys pruinosus, assembly GCA_009823505.1. Classification (NCBI taxonomy): domain Eukaryota; kingdom Metazoa; phylum Chordata; class Mammalia; order Rodentia; family Spalacidae; genus Rhizomys; species Rhizomys pruinosus. The sequence continues at coordinate 1,464,309 of VZQC01009088.1, read as the reverse complement.
TATTTTATTTTTTTATTTATTTTATTTTATTATTATTTTTTTTTTTTTTTTTTTTTTTTTTTTTGGTCTTTTCGAGACAGGGTCTCCCTATAGCCCCAGCTGGCCTGGAATTCACTCTGTAGACCAGGCTGGCTTTGAACTCACAAAGATCCGCCTGCCTCTGCCTCCCGAGTGCTAGGATTAAAGGTGTGCGCCACCACGCCCAGGTAGTCTACTGAGTTTTGTTTTTTTTTAACAATTTTTTTTTATTTGTTTCTGTATGTGTATGAATGTACTGTCTGCATGCAAGTCTGTGCACCCGTGTTGTGCAATGCCACAGAGGTCAGAAGAGGGTGTCGGATTCCCCTGGAACTGGAGTTCTCCTGGAATTGGAGTTTCAGACAGTTCTCGGCTGCCATGTGGGTGCTGGGGATCGAACCCGGGTCCTCTGTAAGAGCGGTCGGTGCTCTTAACCACTAGGCTATCTCTCCAGCCCAAGTTTTTAAAGCTAATTTCATGTCCTGTCACTTTGCTGAAAGTGTTGATCATTTCTGGATGTTTTCTGGTGGACTTTTTGGGATTACTTATGTATAATCTATCATTTGTAAATAGAGATAATTTAACTTTTTTCCCTGTGTTTCTTTAATTTCCTTGTCTTATTGTGTTAGCTAGGACTTGAAGTGCTGTGTTAAAAAGGAACAGGGCTAGTGGACAGCCCTATCTCATTTCTGATTTTAATGGGATTGCTTCAAGTTATTCTCCATTTAGGATGATATTGACAGTAGGTTTGTCACATATTGTGATTTTTTTTTTTAAACGAAAAGCAAACTTCTTTACTGTACTCGATACAGAATATGATGCATCTTGGCAGGATGCACACAGCCCTGTGCAGGGGGAAGTACCTCAAATCAACTGGCAGGTTAAAGCCTTTCTGCACTGTAGATTTTTCCACACTCTGGAAAAGGAGCTAATAAATAGAACAACCCTTAAACCCTGTGAAAAAAAACAAAACACAACTATCTGGGAAGTCCAGTGTGAGTACAGCAGTGACACTGGTGTCCCCTGTCCTGTGACAAGGCCACTTGGGCATAGCAGGGAGAGACAGCTGAGACTATAGAAGATTCTTTTCATACTTGCTAAAACAGCGTAAATTCTTTAAAAAAAATACATCCCAAACCAGGCTAAGAAAAGAAAAAAAAAATTTGTACAGCATTTACAACAAATAAGTCTCTAGCCAGCTAGGCGTAAAATATACATCTGTGTATATATAGACTATGTATACATTAGAAAGCTATAAATACAGTTTAGAAAGAGTCCTTTGAGTAGAGTACAATGCTAATTAAGGCCCAGGCTTTGGGTTTGACACCTCTGTGGGCTGATTAGCTTCCAATAGAGGAAAACTATGTTTTCATAGCTGTAAAATGCACCCTTTAGTCCTGTGAATCTCTTCACAAATGTGCTGTGGGTCATAAGAGGGCCTGTGGAGCACTCCACAGGATAGCAAGTATGCCCACATTCCTGGAGCAGCACAGCCCAGCACAGTTCTTAAGGTGCTGAGTTGTCGTCTTAAATATATTCGTCTGGTGGTCCTTTAAATGCTCATTATGTGTGTGCTGCAATCCACGAGATGTTCTTCCTCCCTGGACCAGGATCGCAGCTCTGGGAAGCTGCAAGCCTCAGAATTGTCCCCGGCCAGTGGGCTGACAATCCTAGCTTGATCTCTGGCAGGGAGAGGCAGGGAGTTGTGAGAAGTACCGGAGAGAAAAGGAAACATACTAGCAGTCTGGGAGGAAAGACTCAATTTTAATGTTGTAACTCAAGGCTTTTTATACACAACCTTGCAGGAGGGTGGGGCACACAGAATTGGGGGTTGCGAGAGGTGGTTGGGACAAGCAGGACTCCAGGCCATTTGTTCCAGATCAAAGCTTTTCCCTAAGGGATCAAAGACAGTCGGACGTCCAAGCCTCACAGGTTTGGCAGGATAACAGCAGGGGTCAAGGTTTGGAGGCTGCTTGCTGACTCTCTTTAAGAATGCCTGCACTGGGCTGGAGAGATGGCTCAGCGGTTAAGAGCACTGACTGCTCTTGCAGAGAACCCAAGTTCAGTTCCCGGCACCCACATGGCGGCTAAGAACCGTCTTTAACAACAGTTCCAAGGGAATCTGACGCCCTCTTCTGACCTCCACGGCATTTCACGACACGGGTGCACCAACCTACATGCAGACAGTACACTCATACACATAAAAAATAATAAATAGCCGTGTGTGGTGGCGCATGCCTTTAATCCTAGCACTTGGGAGGCAGAGGCAGGCGGATCTTTGTGAGTTCAAGGCCAGCCTGGTCTACAGAGTGAGTTCAAGGCCAGCCTGGTCTACAGAGTGAGTTCCAGGACAGCTGGGGCTACAGGGAGACCCTGTCTCGAAAAGACAAAAAAAAATAATAATAATAATAATTAATTAAAAAGAATATTTTTTTAAAAAAGGATGCCTACACTGAATGTCAAGGGTAGTACAGAATTCTATCAACAGAGCAGCAGGCTGCAAAAGTACCACTGCTTCCTGGTGCTTTTTTCTCTGCTCTGAGCTCCGGGTTCACACAGCTTTAGTTTGTTTATAACACATCAATCAGAATAAAACAGTGGCAGGAAACCAGACCAAGAGTACTGTTTTACCTGTCAGAGTCACACCTAGGAGAGACCCTAGGCAGCCATTATGTAGGGTATAAAGTCCAAAATTGAGAGAAACGGGAAAACAAAAACTGATGAAATAGAAACTGTCTTGAGTCATGCCTAGGGTTCTCACCAGGTGACCAGGTGCTGAGTGGTTGGGACATGTGGTATGTGCATCTGCTTTTTCAGAGAGGCCACATTACTGACCACAGGAACTACACATACAGAATCTAAGCTGTGTCCAGGCTGGCCTGGATACTTCAAAAATGTACAACTTAGGTGAAAATGTTTCAGCAGACTGTCTAATGCAGAAAGCACCAGGCAGGCAATGAGGCAGGCTTTCACATGGCTCCGGGGAAGCCCTGGCACAGCCCCTCACAAGCTGCAGTGATTGCGTAAGTGGACATGGTCCTGCCTCAGGGACGCAGTGCACAGTTACCAAAAAGTGGGGGTTCTTTTTTGTTTGTTTGTTTTTTTGCTTTAAATACCAAAACTACAAAAATCATTTTATATAATCTGCTTTTCTAAAACAACCACTGAAGCAAAATGATTCCCCCAAATCAAAGCAAAACAAAATAAGATCAAAAGTGTTAGCTGCCTTTCTTCTAAAACAAAAGCCATCCACATTCAGCCATGTGACTGGGAGGAGAGGGGGGCCTGCTCTGCTTGGTGATCATATGGCTGGGAGGTTCCCAAGAGCAGCATTGGTTAGAGAGCCACAGAGTGGGTAATAGCTGTCTTGGCTTCCCTTGTTCTGGACAGGGGAAACATTTCTGATTGATCTACAAGAGCTCTATTCAAACCTTCATGGTCTCAGCCTCCCCAACCCAGCCCATCTGCTTTCCTATAAATTGTACAAGTCAAAGCCCTTCTACATAAAGGCATTTTAGTAGTCTGTGGTCAAGTGCAGATTGTCACACACTCAGTCCCATTTCTGGGGCACTAACTTGAACAAGGTATTACACGGCACCACAGTCCACGATGGTGAGGAGACCCCGCTTCCACTTCTTCCCAGGGATCTCACCAAAATCAGGGCTGAGGCACCAGCCACTTGGTGGTTTTTCTGCCTCTTCCTGTTCCCACTCCCTAGCCAAGTTTGTCTTTAAAAGTATCAATCTAGAGATGGCTTGGGTTCTCCAGATAACTCAAAGGGCAAGCTTTAGGAACAGCCAAGAAGACAAGCCAAACCATTGCCCTCCTTTGCTGAAATGGGAACGAACTGCTAGCTCTAGCGTTTGGCCGCTCAGCCACTCAGAAACTTAGTAAGTGAAGCCCTCGGCCCAGGGAAGGCTGCTGCAGTGGTCCATGTCCAGGAGGTAAGCAGGGTTGTCTTCAAAGTGAGTCGGGGCTCAGACTCCACCTTCAGGAATGGATGCTGATTGTCTGGGAAGACCATGGAGAACAGGATGTCTGGGTCACCAACAGATTTGTAGGCACCCCAGCCACCTTCTACATGATGCCCTTGTCATAGTAATAGCGTAGCGAATGGATTAGCTCATCATAGTTCATGGCTAGCTGATTCTTCTGGATACCCCAACACCAAGCAACCTCCTCTAGTTCTATCAGCTTAAAGTCCATGCCTCTGCCAGTCCAGGCAGTGAAGTGGGTATTGGCTGCCTCATCAAGAAGAGTGACAAGGAACTGCCACAGCTGAAGGGAGCCTTGCCTCTGATAAGGGGGCCTCTCGATACATGGTGGGCACCTGCTTAATTTTTGCCTACCAGTCTTCAAGCACAACATAAGTGTCATCAAAGAATAGCCAGGGATCCTTTTCATAAGAAAGACCATGGTTGCTAGAGAAATAACCCCCTCGTGTAGGATGACTGGCTGTTAGCTGCTTCTGAATCAACGCAGTAATCCCTGGGCTGCTGCTTGATTTCCATTGGTGACTGGAACCCATGTGTTGGGGGACCTGGCGTCCCGGAGACCCTATGTTCAGAGAGTGGGTCATGGTATTCCTGCGTGAATCCCTGAAGGGGTGGGGGAGCTGCAGGGACAATAGGTTCTGACATCTGCTCATGGTAACTGGGACAGTTATCTCCAGGAACCCCTGACTGAGGGAAGGCATGGCAGGGTTCAGACAGCTGTCTCTGAAATCTCTGGTCTGATGGATACTGGTTTTTAAGAATCATCTTTGGCATCTGCAGGAGCTGATGTGGTGGCAGGGGTATTGCAAATATTTGCTGCTGTGATCCAGGTTTTGAAAGTGAATGAGGGGTGGGGGGCAGGGTTACCCCCTGACCTGGGACAGCTCCAGGAGTGTGAGCTGAGTTGGGCAGAGTTGCCTGAGGTGGAGGAAACAGGGAATTCCAACGGGCGGGTGACAAAGGAGTAGTAGGATGGGTATGGCTTGAACCTGGAGGGAGGTCGCCTACCAGAGGCACAGTAGTTGTAGAGGTGCTTTTCTCCATAGTTAGCACCCAGAGCCTGCTCATGGCTACAGGATGACAACTCGGAGGAGGGGGCTGTGCAGCTCCCATTTGATCCTGTTGGGGGTGGAGCATGAGTACCAAGTTATCAGACTGAAAATCTGGGACAGATTGTTCATCTTCAGGAACTTGTGCTTCAGCTAACCAAGCCTCTTGAAGTTGACTAAGATCCTCAAACAACTGTTCAGAATCATGAGCCAGATCTGTATGCAAAAACTGCCTCTTTCTGTCAGTCACAGGTCAACCTCCATATTCCTCTGACCAAGATTTCCCTGGAATCATAAAAGGGACTTGCTGGACACAAAACCTATCCACGATGCTTCCACAGTCTCTAATATCGCTTTGAAGGGTTTCTGCATTTGAGTCACTTCTAGGGGAAAGATCCTTCTGGGCCCTCAGCTCTTGGTGCCACCCGGTGCAGGTGGAGCACTGGGCGGCTATGCTCGCCCGCTCCGGCTGCCTGACTCTGCCACATTGTGAATGTGTTGAGATATGTTCCTTCCAGTCCTATTCTCTGTAGGAGAAGGCATGTTGGGTTTCGTCACAGGCCTTTTCTGCATGTACTGGTAAAGCTCTGATGAAATCATGCTGGACGATTTGATCCCCCAAACCATAGAAACTGGGCCTGGTTGATGCCAGCCTGTAATCCCAAATGAGAGATTTCCAGGCAGAAGAGAGCATCCTCTCCATGGATAGGCTTCTGCCTTCCCATTCCCACCACTGGCATTTTGCCCTCTGTTGCCAAGAGTTTCTCCGCTAGCTGATCTCAAAGGCACAATATTTTTTACTCAAATGATTTATTTGCCTTTGTTCTTAAGTGCATGATGTTTTTACTCCCAGGCTATTTTACTATTCTCCTTTCTCCCTGTCACAGGGCCAGGGGATCAACCCTGAAAAAGTACCCTGAGAAGACTTTGAGACAAACATGCTTGGTTCTGAAATGGGGGTAGGAGAATCTATTCCATTTCAGAGCCAGCTTCTTAGTATAAATGTATGTTATAAAGGATAAAATTTGTAAACTCCATGATCCTCTATACCAGCAACTACTACAGTATTCTCTGTTGTGGTTTCTTTGTGTTTCTTTTTTCATATATATATATATATATATATATATATATATGAGAGGGGGGTGTCTCATATATCCCAGGCTGGACTCAAATTAACTGTGGCTACAAGGATGACAATGACAATGAATTTCTTTTTTTTCCCCCTCTTTTATTTGTTTATTTTTTTAGGGGATTCTACAATATAATAACACAGTTGTTTTCAGATAACATTAATGTTACTCAGTTTGCTGTACAATTAGGTAATTGGTGCATTTTTCAGAAGTGAGCCAAATCATTAAGCATAAGCAATGGATGTGACATTCATGTCATGTAAAACCAATTTGTAAGTATCTATGTCCAAAATTTGAACAACCCAAGGTTCCCATAGTCCAGTTGGAGAAGCTTGTATGCACAGGCATGTTGATCAATTAGGAGTCCAGTCTATATTGCTGTAGTCTCACAAATCACCCCAATCTCTCCGAGGCCCTTACATTCTACCATGCCTCCTCTTCCGCAATTTGTTCCCTAGGCTTTGGGAAAGGGGCACAAATGGGTGAGAAGCAAAACAGTCTATTTTCTCTGGAGATGTCATTTTGGACTCTAGTCTGTTCAGGTTGTTTCCCTTCAGGGGTTGACCACTTTTCCAGTGATACCTTTTTAGTCATACTAACAAAGCACAAGCAATTGATGTACAGGCATTTAAGCAGTACTAATTATTATGTCAAGCTAAGCTGTGAGCATAGACACAGATGCTTGGATGGTATGCTAATCCGCAAACTGTGGTTTCTCTATAAAGGATGACAAGTTCTTATTGTGACTTGACAATGAATTTCTAATCCTTCTGCCTTTAACCTCCCAAGTGCAGGGATTATAGGTGTGTATCACAATGCTCAGTTCTCAATTTGGGAATCAAATCCATGTTGGATAATATTTTTGTGCTAGTTCCTGGTGTAGAGACCAAAGCTCATGAAGTTGCAGAAGTCTGTGGTTTATCCAAGGGAAAAACAAAAAACAAAAAACCCCACTCAGCTTCTTCTCCTATAGACAAAAACATCCTACTAGCTTCTTGGCATGAGGATGCAGAAGTGGATGAGGGATCTCGTATCGGGGCCCTGTAGTGGTGACATAGTGGGAGCTGGAGCACAGGCCTTGAAAAGCAGAGATTGAGGAAGACGGCCTAGTCTTAACTATAGCATCGGTGCCCGATTCTCGGGCCAGTGACTGGAAGGACAGGTTAGAACCTAGCTTCAGAAGAATGTGTGTATCATGATATGGGTTCTCTGCTTGCAGAGTTGTTAGACAATTGCTATGCATAGACACTGCTATGTTTTGTTTTCATTACAATCTTGAATGGTGAGACTCAGTATTCTCACTTCATAAATCAATACACAACTAGTTTGTGGTTTGCCAAAAGGCTACATACTTTATGAAAAAAAGAAGAGTTGGAATTTGAGCTGATCTGTGTCCCATTGAGTATCTATTCCATGCTTGTTTTCTCTCTGAAGAAACAAACTCTTCTGTGAAACAATGCACTCACTATGCCATTGTTAGGTTGAATCATATGGAATTGTCATTTTTGTTGTTATTGTTGTTTTTTTGTTTGTTTGTTTTTGGTCTTTTTGAGACAGGGTCTCCCTGTAGCTCTGGCTGTCCTGGAACTCACTCTGTAGACCAGGCTGGCCTTGAACTCACAGAGGTCCACCTGCCTCTGCCTCCCAAGTGCTAGGATTAAAGGCATGCACCACCATGCCTGGCATTGTCATTTTTATATGTGAAAGGGGCCAGTCATCAGCTGTGTTCTGTGATCTAATATGCAGCAGTTAGGGGTTGGAGAGAGAAGTAGAAGTCCTTGGGAAGGAGTGGGCAGCAGAGATTTGAGGAAGAAATAGGGACAGAACAAAGCTTGAAGGATTTTTGGTCTATAAATAAGTAGATGAAGGGGGAGCTGAGCAGGCTGAGGGGTGGGGCTAGTGAGGAGAGCAGCCCGAAGGAGCAGGTGCCCAGGGGCTCTCAGGGATGCCAGCCACGTGGTCACATGTTTGGTGGTTCATTCTGCTGATCACAGTGTGCCTTTTCTGCAGGAGACAGGTGAACAAATTGCAATCAAGCAGTGCCGACAGGAGCTCAGCCCGAAGAACCGAGAGCGCTGGTGTCTAGAGATCCAGATCATGAGGAGGTAAGGCCAGACCCACAGCTGGGGATCAGTTCATGAGGAGGTAAGGCCAGACCCACAGCTGGGGATCAGTTCATGAGGAGGTAAGGCCAGACCCACAGCTGGGGATCAGTTCATGAGGAGGTAAGGCCAGACCCACAGCTGGGGATCAGTTCATGAGGAGGTAAGGCCAGACCCCAGCTGGGGATCAGTTCATGAGGAGGTAAGGCCAGACCCACAGCTGGGGATCCAGATCATGAGGAGGTAAGGCCAGACCCACAGCTGGGGATCCAATTCCACAGTCCGCAATGCTGGAATGAAACCCACCACCCTATGTGCTTCGTCTAGAAAAGAATCCCAAGTCTCCTTCATCAGTCCATGCAGATCGGTGGCTCTCCTGAGTTTTCCAGAGGAGTAACATTTAGACACTGTAATGGGCATTATGGTCAATTTTATTCGTTTTTATTTTATTTGTCTTAGTGTATTGCCTGCATGTGTTGCACAGTGCCCATAGAGATCAGAAGAGGCCATTGGTTCCCCTGGAGCAAGAGTTAGAGATGGTTGTTAGCCACCATGTAGGTGCTGGGAATCGAACCTGGGTCCTCTGCAGGAGCAGCTGGTATTCTTAACTGGTGAGCCATCTCTCCGGCCCTTATGGTCAGTTGTTTTACGTTAACTAATTTAAGATAGTCATCATAATCAGGCAAGATGGTATGCTCCAATAGGATCCGTTGAATCCAGGAGTTTGAGACCAGTGTGGGCAATGTAAGGCCTTGTCTCATAAAGTAATAAGTTAATAGTTAATAAATTAATAGTCATCATGATAAATTTTCATTTGTCCACAGAATTCCTTCTTTTCTGTGTTTCTAATTCCAGAGTGGCATGTGACTCCTTATTGCTGTCTACCCTCTGGATATTCACATAGTGAAGAGAAAATCTGTCCTGGGTAGGTGCTGTCCTTGCAGGTGGTGGGACCTGTAGAGGAGCACTGTAAGAACTCAGAGTGATCATTTGCTGTGCTCACTTCCTAAAGAGGAGAATGTGTGGGCATCGCCTCCATCACATGCCCATGTGGTCACGCTATCTTTGAGTGACCTGAGCTTGGAAGTTGCCTCATGTTAGAAGCAATATCACAGTATAGTGAAGACTTGAAATAGGGTACTCTAAAGACCGTTAAATGGAATGTGACATATTTGTAGGATATTTAAGTTCAAAGTGCTGAGGGAGGCTGAGTATGCTAACTGACAAGGATGCCAAGTAAGTCTCCTATTCCCGAACCCCCATCTTCTGTTTACTTCCCAAGGGGACTAGTTACTAAATGCCTTTATTGGAAGGTGAGATTGGCTGAGACATGGAGTGGGGGGATAGATTTGAGCTGAAGCTTGGTTTTCTTCCTTCCCAGGCTGAACCATCCCAATGTAGTGGCTGCCCGGGATGTCCCTGAGGGGATGCAGAACTTAGCACCCAATGATTTGCCTTTACTGGCCATGGAGTACTGCCAAGGAGGAGATCTCCGAAAGGTGAGGCTTCTAGGGTGGTGGGGTTCAGGTCCATCTGAGCAGGGCTGGGACACTGGGAGAGAAGTGGAGGGGGCATCTCTCACCATCATCACCAGCAAGCTCAAGGAGTCACAGTGGATTCAGTGCACTGACTTCACTCAAATCCCCTCTTCCATGCCTTACTTTGGGGTGATATAATATGAATATGAATCAGAAGGCTGAGTTAGAAGCTGTTTTGAGGAAGGGCTTTGTCTGCACCATCATCACTAAAATAGCAAGGAGAAGTCACCACCAGGCCTGGACCTGAGGGGAGTGCTGGACCAGTTCCCACACAGGGTACTGTAGGCTTTCAGGGTCATTGTCACTGCAGTCTAGTGTGGAGGGATTTTCTCTGCAGGTATGATATCACTGCACAGAGTCATGAAGGGCAGGAGGACCTTGGCTTGGTCATCAGAGAACAGGACTGCAGTTCTCGATCCTCTCCTAACTCGCCTGCCAGGCCCTCCTTCTCCTTCTCATGTCTTCCCTTCTCTGCTGCAGAACCCACACTGGAGAGTGAACAATGGCAGTTCTCCGTGGTCTCAGGACAGGTCCATGTTCCACCTCCACATATTCTTTATGCTTTCCCAGGATGCTTCATTTCTGGTTCAACAACACTAGGACATAGATAGAATTCCTGCACTATGGGTAGACCTGGCCCAGAGATGTTAGATGAACTCAGCAGCAGAGGTAGAGCTTGGATCACAGCCCGTATGACCCCAACTGCAGCACTCTCCACCTGGGAACCTGGGTAATGCCATATAGAATTAGGACAAATAAAAGCTCCAAAATGGATTAATTTCTAATCTCTTGCTACAGCTCTGCTCAATTCTTTAAAGGACCCATAATTTATGGGCTTAAATGACCACTCATTCCTGCTCTTTACATAGACATTTCCCAGAATCACATCATGTCCTGTGCTCTTGATGCTCTGCCTTTCACCTTATTTTTAAAAGGAAAGTTTCCATGAGTGACTCTTCCTGCCATGGAGGTGGGCGTGTCCTGGGAGTGGTGCAGCTTGAGGACAGGATGTGACCCATGAGTGGGATGATATCAGATGAGAAATGTGGAACTTCACAGTGCCAAGATTTTCCTGTCTTCTAACCTTCGATAATCATCCAGTTACTAATTGCAGCTGAGTGGAAATAAAGCCATGTTGTTGTTAGCTGTTATGATCAAGTGGGAGTTCTTAGAGGCTAGAGGGTGGCTATGATCAAGTGATGGGGACTCAGAGGTACAGCGGAGAGTATACACTTGCCCTTCTAGGCAGCAAAGAGCCACTAAGCCAGGGAAGAGGATGGAGATTTGCAGGGCGATCTTGGAGGAGGCAGAAGATGGTTGCATCCTAAGGGACCTCTGTCCCTGCTGTCACCTAGAGTGGCACTGGGGAGAGGGTGCTGCTGCCCAGAGCTCTTATGTTCTCTTTGTTCCCTCTCTAAAAACTTAAAAATCTACAGTTATGGGCCCAGAGAGTCAAGCTTAACTAGTGCATAAGTAATTTTAAAATCACTGTTGACTTAAGTCAGCTGTGCTTGATGTGCAGCTGTAGTCTAGCTACTGTGGAGGCTGAGGGAGGAGAAGCTTTTTAGGCAACATGGTGAGATATGGTCCCCCAAACTCAACCCCCAAACAAGCCAAAAACACAGAAAAGCGAACATACCCATGATGCATAAGCAAACAGACACTGGGGTGTTCATGAATTTAGATGTTAATGGCCATAAGAGTTTAGTTTCACCTTATAGCCCTGCCTCTCAGCTGCTTGCGCTGACTTGTAGTGGACTCCCCAGGTCTAGTCACTTCTGAAATGGACATTTCAGCAGTTCTTTCTTCAGCAGGAGCAGTGGAATTCAAGGCATTGATTCAGGATAAAGCAGGTAGAGTCTGCAGAGCTGGCTTAGTACCAGGCCCATAGCAAGTGCAAATTCTGTGCCTTAAATTGTCTCACGAGGAAGACCGTGTCAGCTGAGAGGTCCAAGGGTGGTTTTCTGTCAGCACCTGCCCTGTCTGCAGGAATCTTAAGAGCAAACTCAGTTGCCATTGAGCTTAGACTCTGGCTGCCTCCTTCAGACCTACAGCAGTAAGTGGGACTGACTCAAATGCCTAGGGGGCCAGGGAGGTGAATGCATGTGCACCTCCAGGTGCTGCCTCACCTCGGCCTTGGAGCAGTTCCTGCCAGTCCTACTGCCCCAGCAGCCTCCAGCCAGCTCTCTTAAAGCCCAGGTATGGTACTAGGGCTCAGCTGTTTGGCTGGTAAGACACTGGTGGGCTTATTGATGTTGTGTGACCATCTACCCTGACACTTGTTTTCATGTTCTTGGCAGTACTTGAACCAGTTTGAGAATTGCTGTGGCCTTCGGGAAGGAGCCATCCTTACCCTGCTGAGTGACATTGGTAAGTCCCACCTTGGACACAAAGCCAGGCCCTTCAGGGTGGATGTGTGGTTCCCTGTGAGTCAATCTGTTTTATCTTGTAGTCTTACAGAGGATAGGGTGAAGTGTAGAAAAAAACCTAGTGAAGTGAGGTCAGCAAGGGCTAGTCAGGCATGCATTGAGCTCAGATAGAGCTCCCTTCCTTCCTAAGTCAACATGTGAATGATGGCATATTCAGAGCAAGAGACTTCCTTTCCCCTTAAAAAGCTCTACTCCCACCCACCCGAAATGGCTGCTGGTGGAGTAGATTGTCATCTGAATAGTTTCAGCCGTTGCTAGTGATTTTTTTCCTTCTCTGACACTGGCAGTTTTTTGGCAACTGCAGGCTTAGGAAAATCTGCTCTGAAAGTCAGCCCTGCCTTGAACCTCAGGAGGCAGACATCACAAGTGCCACAGAGGCTGGCTGAGGTCTTCTTCAAACATAATATGTCCAAGGTGGTTTGTGAAAATTGATAGTTTGGGCTTGCAGGGTCAGAGTGATCCAAAGTTGACCTTTGAATATATGCTCCAGATTTGGAGAATGGCTCTGCTTCCACCCTTCCCCTACCTCTTCCTTTTCAACCTATACATATAGTTCATATACTCAAAGTTCATACAGAAAGTTTGGAGTAATGTGACAAAGCCGCATGCCCTCCCCTTAGATCCTCCTGTCGTTAGCATTTACCCCATCCATGCCGCTGTGTTCTCTAATCCCTGGTCTGCATGAGTGGGGAATCTCTCACCTTTCAGACACTGTCTCTTGCCAGTGTGGATGCCTCTTCTTACTCTGCTTCTTTGGATAGAGGGGAGGAAAAGGGTGTGTCTGACAGGGGAGTGAAACAACTGTGTATGAATCTCAAGCCTTCAAATACCCACCTCCCTCTGTATCTTGTCTTTTCCCTTTGGATAGTCATATGGAGGACAAGATGGCATTACTCCAGTCTTCCCTGACTTGAGTGGGCAGCCACTTCTAGCATCTGATTTTTCCATGTGTTGATGCCCATGAATCTGCTGGAAGGGCCCCATCTCTGTACCTTCAGGGTTCAGTCCAGAGGTCAGGAATTTCAGTTCCTTGACACCCTATCTCATGTCTCACCCATCAGTGTTTTGCCTACATGTTCACCTGATTGTATTTCTTGGAGTCCATGGCCAAATTACTAGTATGTTCCTGTTGAACTGGGTTGAAGGCAGGTTAGAGGTTGAGGAATGTTCTGTTGAGCTGGGTTCAAGACAGGTTAGGGGTTGAGGAATGTTCTGTTGAGCTGGGTTGAAGGCAGGTTAGGGGTTGAGGAATGTTCTGTTGAGCTGGGTTGAAGGCAGGTTAGAGGTTGAGGAATGTTCTGTTGAGTTGGGTTGAAGGCAGGTTAGGGGTTGAGGAATGTTCTGTTGAGCTGGGTTGAAAGTTAGGGGTTGAGGAATGGTCTTTTGCTTTGCATGGGCAACTTTTTCTTCCCTTTGGTTACAGCTTCCCCAAACTATATTTATTTGATGTTAAACTGAAAATGGTGACTTATACCTGTAATCCTAGTACTTCGGAAACTGAGGCCAAAGAAATGCTGTGAGTTTGAAGATAGGCTCGGCTACAGTAGAGACTGTCTCAAGAAAACAAAAAAGCAAACAAAAATTAAAAGCCTTTTAAATCAGTTGAGCATGGTAACACACACCTTTAGTCCTAGCACTTGGGAGGCAGAGACAAGCAGATCTCTGTGAAATGGAGGCCAGCCTGGTCTACATAGTGAGTTCCAAGCCACCTGGGGCTATAAAGAAACCCTGTCCTAAAAGGACAAAAAAAATTTTTTTAATGATTGGCTTAGGAACACTAACTGGCTGCTGCTTAGATGACCTTTTACTGCTTTGTGTATGATAAGTTAATTATCTATTTGTTTGTGTGTCTGTGTGTCTGTGTGCATGTGCATGGTGGGAGGGAGAGATAGATAAAGGGAGAACTTCTCCCTGCCCCCTTGGTGGGAATGGAATACAAGGACTTACATATGCTAGACAAGCACTCTAACATTGAACTTTAGCTATCCTTGAGGCAAACTTAAACTTTAGTCATTGCTTTGTCTCAATTATCTAGAAAAATAGTAGCTAATATCACCTTCTCTATAAATATTTATATAATGAATGAAATAAGATCCAAAATAAATTAAAATATGTAAGAACTTATTTGAAGATGGACATTCCAATATTAATGCTCTCAGCTCAATAGCCAACTCTTGATTTAGTAGTCATATGACCTGTAGCACGTTACTTAGTTTTTCAAAATGTTGGTTTTATTAGCTGTAAAGTGGAAACATTACTCACTTAATTAAAATTATTGAGGTGCTGTATATAAGCTCTTAGCACAACACTCATTTCCTAGCAGAATATACAGTAATTCACTATGATCCCTTGCCCTTTTCCTTCCCTGATTTGGATTTTTTGACTCCCCTTTTAAAAACTCTGTGTCCGTATAATGGATTATAACTGGTTGGAGCCAGCAAACCCAGTAGGTGGGTGTCTCCTGAAATGCCTTCCTAGAAATCAGAGCTGGGCTGTGTTCATATCCTCTTATTCTGTGATTGAGGTTGCAGCTGGACTTTTTCTTTCTTTCTTTCTTTCTTTCTTTCTTTCTTTCTTTCTTTCTTTCTTTCTTTCTTTCTTTCTTTCTTTCTTTCTTTCTTTCTTTCTTTCTTTCCCTTCCTTCCTTCCTTCCTTCCTTCCTTCCTTCCTTCCTTCCTTCCTTCCTTCCTTTCTTTCTTTCTTCTTTTTTTTTTTTTTTTTGAGACAGGGTTTCCCTGTAGCCCCAGCTGGCCTGGAACTTACTGTGTAGACCATGTTGGCCTTGAACTCAACAGAGAGCCTCCTGCCTCTGCCTCCCGAGTGTTGGAATTAAAGGTGTGTACCACCACCCCCAGCTGCTGAGGCTCACATTTTAGTGTTTTCCCCATTTTTGATTTGTTTATAAGACCCCTTAGATTTAGTCCTTTTGTAAAGATTTATGTCTGAGTCAAAGTTCAGAAGTTTAGCTTAAAGCAGTTCATCTAACATAACTTTTGTATTCTTAACTATTTCCTGAGTGTACTTCGTAGCAGTTTGTTCAAACACTGGCCCCACATTCTCGTTACTGGCGTCACACTGCTGTTCCTGCCTGTCTGTCTTCAGATAATTAGCCAGGCCCTTTCACCTAATCTTTGTGCAGCATCAAGATAACAGACACACAGATAGGATCCTTGCAGTTGCCAGGATGTGGTAGCGCACACAGATGCTTGCCTGTGCTAGGTGGGGCCTGTCAGGTCATTACCTTATACTGGCAAGATGTCAAGGGACAGATAGAGAGGCAGCCGGAAACAATTTGGAGCTCCACATAATGTGATCCTGAAATAGCTCCGGGGGGTTATATTTATGTTATTTAAATAGTCTTGCTCATTATCCTTTGGAAAATACTGGAATATGTTTCCTTCCTCCAGTGGAGGGCCACTCCTAAGCAGTTGGGTCTGAGAGCAGGTAGCAGTACTTCCTGCTGCCAGGGCTGGGGAGTAGAGGGTCCTGGTAGGTTTGGACTCACTGGTGGGATTAACATGGCCTTATTGGATCTCAGAAATAGTGTCCCTTGATACTCCAGGAGGATGGTTGGTTGTGGTGACTATTATTCATAAGCTTTCCATTGCTGTAACAAATGCCTGAAACAATCAGCTAACAAAGAGAAAATATTCATTTTTAACTTGCCCTTTTGCAACTTTCAGGCTTTCATTGTTGCTTTGGGGCTTAGAACAAGACAGTGCATCATGATGGGGAGCGAATGGTGGAACAAAGCTGCTTATGATCACCATGCAAGAGAGAAAGAGTAAGGGCCTGGAGTCCCATGTCCCCTCTAAGACACACCCCTCTTCCCTATTGACTGGAGACTTCTCGTTTGTCTCTACCTGTTAAAAGTCCCACTGCTTCCCAGTGGTACCGGAGGCTGGAGACAACGCCGTTCTTGTCTGATTTCTGTGGGACATTCAGATGTAGACAGTAGCACTGATGGTCTTATCTTCCAAGCCTTTAGGAACCCCAGCCCCTTCTTTGAGCTTTAGTCTCCACATCACCATCTCTACTCCTGTGAGAGCTGCCTCTGTCAGCCACCCAGTACTCCATTCGGAAGGAGCAGAGAGGGTCTTAGAGAACACGTGCTTGAGAGCAGAGGGAGGGTCTCAGAGTCCATACTTGAATGCAGACAAATCAAGTCTTGCAACTTGAAAATAACGCCCCCTAGTGTTTCCCTGCTGGTTAATTTTCTTGCTTGCTCTTTTGAGAGCATCAGTTTGACTTTACTGTTGATTCTAAAAACAACAAAAGATTACTTCATCTTTTAAACTACCTGTGATTTGGATAGCCCAGTCATATTAACAAATTAATGGTAATAATAGTAAAAGAAGACAAATGGCTTTCAGTTTCGGCTTTTTCCCTCTAAGAACTTGATACCACCACCCTTTATTTTTTTTTGAACTTGATTCCTTTCTACCATCTTCTTTCTTTTCACTGCACATCCAGACATGAGTGTCAAATGCATTTATTTATTTATTTATTTATTTATTTTTGGTATTTTTTGAGACAGGGTCTCCCTTTAGTCCCACCTGGCCTGGAGCTTGATCTATGTAGACCAGGCTGGCCTTGAACTCACAGAGATCCACCTACTTCTGCCTCCCAAGTGCTGGGATTAAAGGTGTGCGCCACCACACCCAGCAAGTGTCAAATTTAAATCTCATATTTGGAGCTGAAGAGATAGCTCACCAATGCACTTGCTGCTCTTGCCAAGGACCAGGGTTTGGTTCCCAGACCTACATGGCAGCTCACAAACATCTTTAACTCCAGTTTCAAGGGATCCAACAGCCTCTTCTGGCTTCCTCAGGCGCCAGGCATGTACATGCATGTATATAGACATAATATATGCAGACAAACACTCAAACACATAAAATAAAAATAAGTCTTTAAGTCCTATCTTTTAGAATCTTCTATTGCTGCTTCATTCTTCCTGTTAAAACAGTCTCCATATTGAGCTGCTCAGTTGGTAAAGTGCTTGATTAGCATGCATGAAGCCCTGGATTTGATCCCCAGCAATGTGTAAACTGGGAATGGTGGCACATATCCTAGCTTTGAGGAGGTGAGGCAGAAGGATCTATAGTTTAAGATCATCCTCAGCTCCATAGTTTGATGGCAGCCTGCCTTACAACAAACAGACAGACAGACAGACAGACAAAGAATATGAGGTCACCAAATCCCTTGAGTATCCTTTTATGTCCTGTTCTCCCTGCCTGTCCCATTGCCTCCCTTAGTGCAGCATCATAGCAGTCCGCTATCATGACCTTATACTGGCCTCCTTAATTGGGATTTGCTAACCCACGTTTTTATATTTATTTATTGTTTTTATTATTTATGTGTTTGAATGTATTACCTGCATGTCTGTAAATGCACTTGTATCATGCTGTGCCTCTGGAGGTAAGAAGAGGACATGGGATCCCCTGGAACTGGAGTTGCAGTTAGTTGTCAGCCACCATGTAGATTTTGGGAACCAAACCTGGGTCCTCTGCAAGAGCAGCCAGTGCTCTTAACTGCTCTGCCATCTCCAGCTCCCTCTAACCCATCTTTCAAAAGGGCATTTTCTTTTTGTGTTTTTGAGACGGTCTCACTGTGTATCCCAGGCTGGCCTTGAACTCACTGTGTAGCCTCAGACTCACAGCAGTCCTCCCACCTCAGCCTCTGGAATCCTGGGGTTACATGTGTGTGTGTGTTTCCATGCCTACCTGAAGGGTACTTTTATTATGGTTTGCTATGTGATAATGGCCAGACCTCTTTTCCCTGCCTTTCTCTCCTGTCTTTCTTTCCAACTATAGTAGCTACCCTCCAATGTACAGGACCTGGAGAACCCATTCCATTCCCTTGCTTGCCTATGCATTTGTTTCTCATTCTTAGGGTACTATTCCTATTCCTAACTATCACCAGGCACCCTCAGCCTTCCTGTCCTTTAGGGTCTAGTCCTAGACCTGTCCAATCACTAATTTCCCTCACAGAATACTTCTGCTCTTCATGGTCACTGAGCAGATGAGACAATGATTCTGCACTTTTGTCTTAGCACTTGGTCTTGCTGCCTTTCTGCCCTACTGATTAGTCATAGAACTTATTTTAGCCAAGAAACCTTGAGCCAGACTAAGTCTGTTTCTACATGTCCAACTTGGCCTTCTAGTCTGTTTTGCCTGGGAAGTCCAGTAACAAACTGGACAGCTCATGGTAGGCACACAGTTTTGATTGAGAACACAGACATCCTGTTACTTCATACTCAGTGGCAACTTGGACCACCCATTGGTTGGCCTCCCCCCCCCCCAAAAAAAAAAACACCACCAAGACAGACCCCCAGCCCCTATCCATTTCTTTTCTTTTTCTTCTAATTTCTGCCTCAAAGTTTTGGTCTATTTGTCTTTCCATTTCTTTGCAGTAGAATGTATCTCAAACAAGTGCACTGAAGGAAGTTTAACAAGCCTTTGGGATTATGGTATGGAAAGTAGGAATTCACAGACCCACCCCTTCAAAAACACTTCTCTGTATGGAAACCCAGCTGTTCTGATCTGTTCCCTAACTTATTTGTCATAAATACACAGTGTATGATTGGAATCCTGGTTTAGCAGTAAAAATACAAGGTTGTCATAGTCTTCCTATAGGCCAAGGGAATGCCATCCTGACAGGAATCTTAGTGCCTGGTTTTTGCCCACTGCCAGTATTCTAATTCATTTCTGTAATTGGAACATGAGGGCTTAGTTACTAAATTTATGTGCAGTGGTTGTGCGGCTTTCAATTTTTATGGGTACATTCTAGCCCTACACCCAATACTTAAGATTTTTTATAAACTTCCAAGTATAACACAGTCTTCTTAATCTCAACATTGCAGTTTTCATCCAATTTAAACTCACGTTGGTTCTCACAGCTTGAGACAAATTTGATCTGCTTCCTGACACTGTTCCTGGGCGGGGGTAGGGTGGGGGGGCAGCTCTTTTGTTAAATGTAAAGTCAAGACTGCCAGCAGCCAGGACCTGGTCTGTATGGGAAGCCGTTTAAGAGCCCTTGCCTCTCAGCATGCTTGCCGATTCAGCCACCTAGGGTCTACTTAGTCCAAGAAAGCACATGTAACTATACCTGTCAGATTCCTTACTTTCAGACATTATTATGTCAACAAATACTTGAGAAAAAATAACTACCCTGAAATGAAGATTAAAGATACTCACAGTTGCTCAGTGTCAAAATCAACAGCTGTTAATTAGTACTCGCTAGTGAGTTTGGCTCCTGCCCGCCATCCCTCATTTCTACAGGTCTGGTGACAACTTTTCATCAGGGTGGCCTAGAGGGTAGTGTTCAGTGTCTTCTGTGCACTCTTTGTTCTCATGGAGGTTCTTGCCAGGCACACGCCTTTAATCATAGCACTTGGGAGGCAGATCTCTGTGAGTTCAAGGCTAGCCTGGTCTACAGAGCGAGCTCCAGGCCAGTTGGGATTGCAAACTGATGCAATCACTATGGAAGTCGGTGTGGAGAACTCTCAAACAACCTAAAAGTGGATTACCATATGACGCAGCTATACCACTCCTTGGTATATACACAAAAGACTGTGTATATTGGGGAAAGACCACACTTTTCCCAATAGCTAGGAAACAACCTCAGTGTCCTTCAACTGATGGATGAATAGTGAAAATGTGATACAACTTTTATAAAAGAATACATTTCCCTGTGGCTTTTTAGACATTCTTATATTGTTATTAATTTCTCCTTCCTCCCTCCCACTCCCTCTGTATTTTCTTCTCTCCCCTTTCCCTAATGTACCCTACCCCTCCCCATCCCCTGCTTTTCCCGTTTCTCTCTTGACAGTACTATATCTTAGTATCCTCCCATCTGGAGCTCCTTCTTTTCCCTTCCCCACATGGTCCCTTTCTACTATTCAGGTTTCTGTAATTTTTTCGGGTTAATATGCCTATATCTAAAGACTTGGAGCTAGGATCCACAAGTAAGAAAGAACATGTGGCATTTGTCTTTCTGGATCTGTCTGGGTTACCTCACTCAGTATACTATTTCCCAGGCCCATCCATTTACCTGCAGATTTCATGATTTTGTTTTTCATTGCAGTTCAACAGAATTCCAGGGTGCGTGTGTGTGTGTGTGTGTGTGTGTGTGTGTGTGTGTGTGTGTGTGTATGTGTGTGTGCGTGCGTGTGTCTGTGTCTGCGTGTATGTGTGTGTGCATGCGTGTGTCTGTGTCTGGGTGTCTGTCTAACAAAACTCCCAGGGCCAGGCATAAGAAACTTTCCTTCAAGTTGTTGACCAGGGTAGTCTAGACCAGGTAGAGACTCTCCCAAAACAATAGAGGCAGTGTGTGGAGAGAGAGAGAGAGAGAGAGAGAGAGAGAGAGAGAGAGAGAGATTGAGATTGATTGTATATGGTAAGAAATTACATTTGTCTAAGAATGTCCAGGAATACAAAGGTCACAATGGCCAAAGCATAGAGAGTACAAGTCTGCAGAGTGTGGGTCCTTGGACAGGACTCCTGTGTTAAACTTTACTCACCCAGGGCTCAGGGACCATTGGGGAAGAGGGGGCAGAAAGCTTGTAAGAACCAGGGAGGAAGTGCATGACCATGTGGAAATAGAGTCCTACAAGCTCCTGGGACCTTGCTCACCTGAATCCACTGCAGTGATGTCAGCATGCACAAGACTCATGCAAACTCAAGCAGATCAAACCCCAGTACAGAACTGTGGAAATGGGCAGCAATCTTAGTCAGAGAATTATTGGCAGCTGATTGCTGCTGGATGAGGAAGAGTTGATCTTAAAGGGAAGGACCCTAGATAAGCAGACTAGACCTCAGTGGATGAACTTGTACTGCAGAATGTTTGGGGACACTAATATGACACTATAGGCCTTAACACAAATGATAGAACGTATGAATTTTGGGGAGGGGGATATGGGAGGGTGCCAGTGGGGAGGGGGTATAAAGATGACTATAGTCGATTGAGATGTTCTGTTTGAAATACGCAAAAATTCAGTTTATAACAAACAATACATATATGCGTGTATGGGAGGGAGAGGGGGGTGGGAAGTATGTGTGTAGCTATCTTACAGAAACCCCAGTGCCAGGCATAAGAAACTTTCCTTCAAGTTGTTGCCAGGATACAAAAGCGGTACGCCACCACTCCTCCTCTCCCTTCCTTTCCCCCATTTCCCAGCAGTGGCAGGCAAGCCCTGTACGGCTGAGCCACATCCTCAACTCCCTGTCCCCTTTGTGGTGTGCTGGGGAAGCCTAAACTCAGAGTTTTGTATGTGCTAGAAAGTGATGCTTTGATTTTATGTTAGACTTAGTCTTTCAGAAGTGGATACTGTAAGTCAAACTGCACGCGCACACGTGCGCACATGCACACACACACATACGCACACTATATTTTATAATTCAATAGATATTTCCATATTAACTTCCCCAGAACACCCATTTGTATTTCTTCCAGCAGTGTAATAGAGTACCCATGTTGCCTTACTCTGCATTTTTTGATACTAGTAAATGTGAACATCTATTTCCTAACCTGTTCACATGCTTTGGCCCTAGTTGGCCTGAAACTTGCTATGTAGACTAGGCTGGACTTGATCTCAGAGATCTACCTGCCTTTGCCTCCTTAGTACTGGGATTAAAGGTGTGTGCCACAGTGCCCAGCTTGTTTATAATGTCTTTGCCATAAACTTTCAAAATGTTTTTCTGCTACTACCTTACACATTCCTCCACCCCTCTTTGTGCAAGGTCTCATATAATCTTGGCTGGCCTCGATCTCTTCCTGAAGGGTGACCTTGAACTCCTGATCTGCCTCCACCTCCCAACTGTTAGGATTATAGGCATGTACCACCATGGCTGGTTTTGCTCCCCCCCTCCCCAGGTCAGAATTTATTTCATAGCATCTCATGTATAGCATTTTCAAGTACAAGATTCTGTCCAACATCTGTGACACATGAAAACAGAAAAGCACAGCTTGGTAAGGCACCTGTGGAGGAGCCAGGCTCCCCTTTTGGCTTGAGACTTCTGGGTAGCTGCTTACATGTCTGTTAAGCAGAGAACAAAGTTATGAAAAGTTTGTTTGTACACACAAGGTGAGAAGAGATGACAGTTTGGAGTCCAGTACAGTGTTTTTCAGGAATGTTAACCCACACTGAAGAGGTATCTTCACACACCCATCTCACAGAATCCCCCTGATATACCAAGCTGCACGTCCAGCCACTTTTCAACTTTGAAGAGAACTAACTTTACATTTTACTTAAGCACATACTTCTTAAAATTTCTCAGCTCCAATCCCTATTTCCACAAAGCAAAAAATGCAGGAAAACCTCAAGTACAGCACACTTTATGATTCCATAAAATGCAGTAACACTAAAAACTTGCAGGCAAGTGTCAACCCACTAGATTAGTGGCATAAACAGTCTGGAGGTGTTGAGTCCTAGAAGAATGCTTCCAGAACAGGTCCACACAGCATCCTTCATGCCACTTCCCTAGTGGCCCACAGGCAGAGTGTGAGGCCCAACGGTTGAAGCATGAAACTTCAAGTTTGTATTCCAAAAGCTCATCTGCTTGTTCTCCATTACATTCGCTTTATTGTAGCACTTAAAATTAAATAACTCATTTCCCCATCCACCTCTGTGCACAAAACAGACAGAGCTCCGACGGGAGGCTAACTTTCCACAGACAGCCGAGCACAGCAGGATGACTGTAATAACTAGGTCTCTTCCAAGCGTTTCCGCCAGTGAAGTAATGTTAATCACACAGGCTGTAACTAAACGCCTCGGGAAAGTATGGCTGAGAGCAATTGGACTGGGCTGAAATGTCAGTCACCAACAGTCCATGCTGGTTAAGTGATTAACCTTTGTTAAACAAAGAAATTCTTGAGTCCTATTTACTAGCAGGAAGAAGCTCCTGACCTGAACTATGGCCCGATCTTTTACTTTTTTTCTATAGAAAAACACAAGGTAAATTTTTTTAATATAAAAATATAACACAGAGGGGCTGGAGAGATGGCCTAGCGGTTAAGAGCTCCGACCACTCTTACAGAGGACCCGGGTTCAATCCCCAGCATCCACATGGCGGCCAAGAACCGTCTGAAACTCCAATTCCAGGAGAACTCCAGTTCCAGGGGAATCTGACACCCTCTTCTGACCTCCGTGGCATTGCACGACCCGGGTGCACAAACTTGCATGCAGACAGTACATTTCATACACTACAGAAATAAATAAAATTATAAAAAAAAAAATATATTATATATATATATATATATATATATATATTAACAACAGATCCACAGACAGAAGATTTCTGTTACGAGGTGTCCCTAGCTGGTGACTCCACCTAGCAAGCTGGGAGGTGTGATTCATTCTGTCCCTCCGGGTTACGACACTGGGAAAGGCTCTCCTGACACAGGGCTGCCTCAGAACAGTCAGCTGTAAAGTCTGCACCTCAAAGGACAAGCGCTAAAAGTGTGGTCTTCTGACTGCCCCCCAACAAGAAGGTGCTGAGTGACTGCGTCCCCTGCATACAGCACAGGGCCCTGAAGCTCTGGGGTCAGAAGGGTGCTCATCCCACATTCTAAGATGGTCCGGACATGCATGAATTAAGATAACAATTATACAAAAAAATACCTGTTTAAAGAAGTGACAAGAGGAAGGAAGCACACCACCATGGTATCTGCAGCCATGCTTTTGTGTGTCTGGAAGTCCCATCAGCAAACCAGCTGTGTCTGTGTGTATCTGTGTGTGTCTGTGTCTGTGTCTGTGTGTGTTTACAGACAAGGACATTTCAGCTGACTTAAGTGAATGTGCATTTGGCCCATAAGCATCTACTCTGGCCTCACAAGGTGCTCACTTCCCTGCAAATGGGACATGAGTGTGGCAGCCTTTTAAAGCATGCAGACAGGAGCTCCCTCTGCTCCCAGCACCAGGACACAGTGGCCCAGTACACTCAGTAGCCTTTAATGAGGAGGAGAGAGTCATTAGCCACATGTTCTCCTTTGCCCTGTACAATGCAGCAAATGTCATCCTGACATCCAGCTTTGAAAAGCCCTTTTCAGGGCTGGAGAGATGGCCTAGTGGTTAAGAGCCACTACCGCTCTTACAGAGGACCCGGGGTCGATCCCCAGCACCCACATGGCGGCCGAGAACCATCTGAAACTCCAATTCCAGGAGAACTCCAGTTCCAGGGGAATCCGACACCCTCTTCTGACCTCCGCGGCATTGCACGACATGGGTGCACAAACTTGCATGCAGACAGTACATTCATACACATACAGAAATAAATAAAATTTAAAAAATTAAAAAAAAAAGAAAAGCCCTTTTCAAATGAAATATAAATTAATCCAGAGGTCTACAGCTCTAAGTTTCCAGAGTTATGAAAAAAAAATCTTAACTTATTTCCAAATGTCTTTAACTTATCTTGCATATGATTCTCAACCCTAAGCTCACACATGGGAAGTTAAGGAAAGACGGGTACCCCCAGGGAGGGCTCCCCCAGCGATCACACACACGTTGTACAGAGTTGCCGAAGCTTAAATGCAGCCTCCACCATCTGCCATCCGCAAGCATCAGGCCAGGCAGCAGTACTTCCTCCACCAAGACTTGGACAGGTCCCGTACCTTGTCTGGGGTCCTGTTCTTACACTTCTTTGGCTGTTGCTGGGAGTCTGAGTGCAGGATTTCAGCAACAATGGCGACATCAAACATCTCTTGGAAGTTTTTCTGAGTCAAGGCTGAGCAATGTAGGATACTGCTTTGATTTCCTCGCACACGGCTTGGCCACCTTTTCAGGCTCTGGCTTCTCTTTACATCTGTCCAGCTCGGTGAGAATTTACATCTTCTCTGAGGTCTGACTGTGTTCCAACCAGAATGATGGGGGCCTTGGGGCAGTGA
The DNA here is from genome assembly GCA_009823505.1 of Rhizomys pruinosus. Lineage (NCBI taxonomy): Eukaryota > Metazoa > Chordata > Mammalia > Rodentia > Spalacidae > Rhizomys > Rhizomys pruinosus. The sequence goes on along the minus strand of VZQC01009088.1, from coordinate 1,439,166 downwards.
CACCGAATCTCAGGTACCCACTTCTCACTGACATTCTGGAAGGATGTGGGGCTCACCACACTGAAACACAGCAGAAAGATGTCCGCATTGGTGTAGCAGAGGGGCCTCAGCCTGTCAAACTCGTCCTGTTCTGCAGTGTCACAGAGCTGGAGTCTTACAGGCCCATCCACTGACACCACAGCCCAGAAGTTGTAGAAGGCCATGGGGATGTACTCGGTGGTGTAGCTCACCACCAGGCTGGTCTTGCCCACCGCACTATCGCCCACCACTATGCACTTGACACTGCGCCCCTCGGTGCCGCCCATGTGCCCCTGGCCCCCGGGTGCCCCGCCCCACTTCCCCCTCACAGGGTGGCAGCTCACAGCAAGCGGGCAGCGTGGGTTGACCCTGCTGCGGGGCCATCTCGGGACCAGCTGCCACCAGCGGATAAAGGCAGCATGAGGTCGGCCGCGATGTCTTTTTTGTTTTGTTTTATGTGATATTGGGATCAAACCAGTGTTTCATTCATGATTAGGTAAGCACTGTACTGACTGAGCTGTATCCCCAGGGAATAAGCCAAAAATGTCATGGTTAAAGTTTTATTCTCCTAGCCAGATGCCCTTCCCCCTTCCTAGACAACATCTGCTCCAGGCCCTTTCTGTCTGCTGAGGGTTCATATACCAAAAGTCAGAAAGTATGCATCAGAAAAATATACTGTATTGATGTTTTATAAGTTAGGCAATTCTGAAACAAAAAGCATTTTCTAGACATGATAAAGGTTCACTCCCCTTTGCGCTCTCTCAGCATCTGCACTTAGGTACCTTCATGAAAACAGAATCATCCATCGAGATCTGAAGCCAGAAAATATCGTTCTACAGCAAGGAGACCAAAGAGTGAGTGACCTTCCTGGGACTTGGGAGTCTTGGTCTGCTCCCCTGGGGCTGCTCAGTATGCCAGCTGCTCTGGCAGAGAACGTTATAGGTTTGCTTGGCTTCGCATTCGAGACATGCTGTGATTCTCTAGGAGAATTTGGGGGGGTATGTTTTTAAATAAACTGCAAACTATTCTTGCTGACATATTGAGACCTATTTGAACGGATCATAGTGTTAATTTCCCAAGTTGCAGGAATCTGATAAGGAAAATAATGTTTGTTATTCTGCCTCCATCCTCAGCCAAACACTTTTTGGACTTTTGTTTTCCATTTGTTGTGTGGCTCTGTCTGAGAAGAGGCACTTGGAGCTGCTATATGTCCATCCTGGGCCCAGCCAGCTTGCCATGACACAAGAGTTCTTTGTGACCCTTCGCAGTCCTGGATAAATATAACAATAACTGCCCCATGGGTCTGGATGCTGTGTTCTTTCCCATCTTTGTTCAACTGGGAATGAGAAGCAACTCCCCAGTCATCTCTCTTGATACAGCTTCCCTCACAATTCTCAGTCCAGTCCATGACTTTGGCAGGATCACCTTTGTTGCAGACATACTCATCCTTGCCAGTAGTTCTGAGTATTTCCTAGACAGGGTCTAGTCTGGTCTTTCATATTATAACTCAGTCTAGTGATCTTGAGGTCTGGTATGTGGCCTCTTAACTGATGTGAGACCAAGGAAGAATATCCACCCAGCATTTTTGCAGTGCTCTAAATCCACTGTGTCCAGGGCATTCTCCTGTGAATATTGTAGCTCTAAGGAATCTAGGATCTGAAACCCTATGAGAATTCAGAAATATCTTTTCTCTAGTGACAAATGTCCTTGTAAAAGAACATTTTATTCTTACAACATTCAGATTTCTTTTTTTTTTTTTTTTCAGTTAATACACAAAATTATTGATCTAGGATATGCCAAGGAACTGGATCAGGGCAGTCTGTGCACATCCTTTGTGGGGACACTGCAATACCTGGTAAGAAATGGGGCTCAGGGCTACAGAGATGGCTCAGCAGTTAAGAACACCAACTGCTCTTGCAGATGACCTAGGTTTGATCCTCAGCACCCACATGGGGGCTAAGAACCATCTTTAAGCCAGGCCTGGTGGTGCACGCCTTTAATCCTAGCACTCAGGAGGCAGAGGCAGGTGGATCTCTGTGAGTTCAAGGCCAGCCTGGTCTACAGATTGAGTTCCAGGCCAGCTGGGGCTCACATGTTTGCTTCTCAATCTTTTTGTTGTCCATGATTGTGAGTCTCTCTGTCCTTACTGCCTGAATCTCAGTCTTGCTGGCCCTGTGGCTGTTTCTTAGAATTGTGTAAGCTTGGAACTGGAGAGATGGCTCAACGGTTAACAGCACTGACTGCTCTTGCAGAGGACCCAGGCTCAATTCCCTGTACCCACATAGCAGCTAACAACTATCTGTGTCTCCAGTTCCAGGGATCCAGCACCCTGTAACCTCCAAGGGCATTGCACAACAGGGGTGCACTTATATTCAGACAGTAAATATACTCATACACATAAAATAAAAATAATAAAAATAAAAAGGATTGTATGAGCTCAGAACAATAATTTGCTCATGTGAGTGTTTTGTACCCTCTAAAAGGATGTAGTCACTGCCATGAAATGAGAAGGGCCATGTCTGTGTAATACACACAGACCCTGTAACTTTTCTGTGCTGCAGTGTTTGATTTGAGTAATGGGATCCCTCAGTTTCTTTTCTGCTTTGTGGAATATAGATTTTCCAGTGGTGACTGTAGGGACAAGATTCAGGTGCTATATCTATATGATGTTGTAATTATACATCCTACTAAGTGCAGTCTGGGAGTACTCACTAGCTCAGCAACAGTTGAGTTCGGTAATTCCATGCTCTGACCATAAGCCACTCAAGTTATTTACTTGCATGAATTAAACACCCATCCATAGTAAGACCTGGAGATTGAGCTAGTGATGCCCAGATTTCTTCTGGATTGGACTCTCGGGTCCTTCCTTATGTGTCACACATCCACCTTATACAGTCCTGTCTGAGCCTTTGCTGGTGATAATTCTGGAATGTCTTTTTCTGCCTGCTCTGCAAGGAGCCTTCTAAGCCCAGCTGAGGTCCCACCTAGGCTTCTTCACCCACCTGGGTCATTCTAGCGCTATTAACCTTGGTAGCAGTCTTGCATCTGGCTTTTTCTTGCCTGAGTGTAAATATTCTGTCCCTTTGTATGGCCATATATTTATTGACTTCAGGTTACTTGGTTCAGTGTGCACAGGCTGGTGTTACTTTCCTTTGTTGGGCGCAGCCCGTCTCCATTTCTGCACAGCACCCGTGGACTGGGCCCTGTATTTAGTATTCAGGAAGATTCTGAAATGCTGCAACCTTTATTTTTAAAGGGGGAGAAATTAAAGAGCATTGAATTGCATAATTGATTTAGTCTGGTCTATCTAGAAGTGACCTCTCAGGATAACTTCTTAGCTCTCTGTCAACACTTATGAGAATATGAGATACAGAAAATCTTAGGTGTCCCCAGCCAAACCTGCTCCAGTACTTGCCTCCTCATCCTTATGTAGATGCACATGTGGCCTGATGATGAAGATGAGAGGATGAGGGTGATTATATCCAAGAGGGGAGAGGACAGCTTAGGTGGCCCACCTCTGTGTTTCAGGCCCCAGAGCTGCTGGAGCAGCAAAAATACACTGTGACTGTTGACTACTGGAGCTTTGGCACCTTAGCCTTTGAATGCATCACCGGCTTCCGACCATTCCTTCCTAACTGGCAGCCTGTGCAATGGTGAGTGGGCCTGGTACTGGTGGGAGGGCTGCCTTTAGCGGGGAGTAAGCTTCATTCATGACTGGTCACCTGACCCTTCAGTTAGTTCCACAGGTCAGGCCCAAAAGGTCTGTTGTCTGTTCTCAAATATCCAGCTGTGGGAAGTTTAAGCTTCTCAATTTTGAACAAGAGAACAATTATGAGTAACATCTGTAAATATAATACTGTATGACTGCCACCAGTTTGTGGTTAGTAGTAGCAAGTCAGTATACTACATTCAATAAGTATGTATTTTCATTGAAAATGTTAGCAGATTATTAGTAAAGAGAAAGGATCTGTACATGACAAGTAATGAAAATATTTACATGCAAAGTAAAATTTGTCAACAGTAAGCTTTCATGTAGAATGTAGAATGTTTTTATGTATTTCCAGAGTAGTTGTAGGTTTATATGCTTTAAACTTATAAAGTATGAAAAATATAATGTAAAACGACCTCATCTCATGAAAGTCTCCCTACCGCCGTTGGGTCTCCCTCTCTACCAGACACATCTGAAGAGCTGGAAGAAGCACAGAAATGTCCATAGTAATTGTTTCCAGATGTCAGGTTATAGTGGATTCTTGAGTTTTAAAAAAATTACTTCTAATTTTAGTATATGTGCTATCAAAACGAATACTTTTAATTATTTCTGTATCTTCCAAAAGCTCAAAATTAATTTGTGGGGTAAATTATATAGCGCTTTCAAGCCCCAATGACTTATTGGTATTGTAAATAAACTACTCTGGGGGAAAATTTGGTATAAAATACTTTCAAGACATATGCAGGACAGTGCTCAGTTACAGTATCACTGTGGATAAAGGGGTGGGGAGACACAAGAACAAACAAGCTCATTCTGGTGGGGAGGGAGACCCAAAGACTTTATACTTCTTAAGAAACATGAATATCTAATTATATATTCTCTGATGTAGCCTGGTTTCACATCTATTTGGAACATGCCGAATGTCTTCCCATTATTTGGATGGCCTCTTTGATATTTTTATTTCATCTCAGGTGACAAGACAGCGTCAATTTAGGTTTTATTCTATTACGAAGCTACTTTGAATTTCACTTTAGGACCAGCCTAGGCAATGTGTATTTTATTTAATGCATCCTTTTTATAATTTCCCATTGACAGACAGATGCTGTTTTCTGTAAGAACATCATCATCATCTCATTTTAGAGAGCCTTGGAGCCTTTGACTTCTGTCTGTCACGCTTTCTACTAGAGCTGCATGCTGACAGCCTTTGTCATACATATGCCAGCTCTTGATTTCCTGTCTGCTCCACATAATCCAACTCACTATTTGCCACTGACTATTAAGGCTGAAAGTTTGTTTTTTGATTTTTTTTTTTTTTTTTTTTTTTTTCTTTTAGGATTCATGTTGGGCTTTTTGTTTTGTTTTTTTATCTTTTTGAGACAGGGTTTCCCTATAGCCTCAGCTGGCCTGGAACTCACTCTGTAGACCACGCTGGCCTTGAACTCACAGAGATCCACCTGCCTCTGCCTCCCAAGTGCTAGGATTAAAGGTGTGCACCACCATGCCTGACTTAAAGACGGTTCTTAGCCACCATGTGGGTGCTGGGAATCGAATCCAGGTCCCCTGCAAGAGTAATTGGTGCTCTTAACCACTGAGCCATCTCTCCAGCCCGGAAGCATTTTTTTTTTACTTGAATTACCCATGTGTTTTGGAAAGACATGTATTTGGACTTTGAGATAGAGTAGAAATTATACCAGACTTGAGTTCTGAGTCCTTCATTTTGCCCTTCTCTCATCTAGGATTGGACAGCGCCTGCTCATTTCCTTAACACTAGATAGCAGACCACTTGGGGTTATCACAGAAACCATGGGAATGGTGGCAGAGTACTTCATTGTCATGAAGCATTTTTCAAAATTAAGTTGTCTTTGTTACTAAGAAAGTTGGACACCACTTGGTTTTAATTTTTTCCCTCTTCTAATATCACTTTAAATATCTTAAGTTCCCAAAGTTGGGAAATGTAACATTCATTTTTTCTAGAAAAAAATGCTTAGCTACAAACATTTAAAGGGAAGTACCAGCAGGCCAGGTGGCTTAGTGGGTAAAAGGTGCTTGCTATTAAGCTTTAGACATAAGTTTCATCCCTTGAGCCCACAGTAGGAGAGAATAAACTCTCTTTATTTTCTGACCATTGCATGTGTATGTGCCTGTGTGTATGCACACATGTATTTTCCATTTCATATGTGATGTGCATCAGTGAGTGATTTAGAATAGTAATTTTTTTAATGTCTAACCACAGTATTTATCTTATGGGAATGCTTCTTAGTATTTTTTTTTTATTTCAGTTCTTTTTCTTAGTATTTCTTATACAAGGCTGCTTGAGCTTTTGTCCAAGCCTTTTCTAAAATATTACACAGTACTCAAAAGTATCAGGCTGGTGTAACTTAGCCTTTCTGGATGCTTAATGACCATACCCAATGCCCATACCAATTTGGCTGTGGGTCTCAAAGGATAACTTTGTTCCTTGCCCTCAGAGGCCAACCAAGTCCCAGGGGACTATGCATGGGGGCATCTCCCAAAATGTCCTCCAAATGTGAGTCACCAGTCCTCCTGTGCAAGGGAGGTCTTGGAAATCCATTAATGGGACTTCAGCCAATATCCAGTCCACAAAAAGGAAGGTCCGCTCTTGCTTCAGAAGGGGAAGCCTGGTCTAGCAAGACCTGACCTTGTCCTCAATTGGCTGGAACTAGTGATTGAAAAGCCAAAAGGAGCCAGGGGCTCCCTCCCCCGCCCCCAGAATAGTAATTTTATTCTCTGTAAAAATTCAAAAGCTTATATTCAATAAATGAAAAATAACCAAAAATGAGGTAGAGGTCTACAGTGCAGTCTACAGAATTTAGGACACAAGGGGCTGGAGAGATGGCTCAGCAGTTAGGAGTATTGGCTGCTCTTGCAGAGGACCCAGATCCAATCCCTAGCACCCACATAGTGGCTAACAACTGTCCATAACTCCAGTTCCAGGGGATCCAATGCCCTATCCTGAACTCCATGGGCACTGCATGACACAAGTGCACTTTCACATATACAGGCAATCTACTCATACACATAAAGTAAAAATAAAATATTTTTTTAAAGAATTTAGGATATAAGATTGTTAGTGACCTTGCTAAAGGCTGTCCTTCAAAATCTCATTCAAGCATTACTGGCCATGTTTTTGTTTTGTTTTGTTTTGTTTTTCATATGCTGTGAATTGAACCCACAGGACCTCATTCATGCTTAACACACACTCCCACTGAGCTACATCCCTCACCACATTATGGATCATTCATAAGCTCTCAAAGAAGCCATCCTACTAGCATACTGACCATTATTTCAAAAAGTTGTAAAGTGATGTTTACAGTTGTAAAGGGATGTTATAAGTGTAAACTGGGTCTTGACCATCGAGTGATGTAAAAGACATCTTAAAATAACATATTTTTTAGGCATAACAAAGTCCGTCAGAAGAGCGAAGCGGATATCGTTGTTAGTGAAGACTTGAACGGATCAGTAAAGTTTTCAAGCTCTTTACCCTACCCCAACAACCTTAACAGGTAAGCCACAGGGGCCTTAGTCTTGTACATATTTTTCTTCCTTTTTTTTTAGAAATAAAGGTTTGAAGTGACATCTGTTAACTTTTGAATAGATGCCAGGATATCATCCTGTGACTAGTAACTTGACCGATCCACCTCAGTATTAAATGTAGAATGGATTTCTATCTCCCTAGAATCATCTTTTCTTTTCTTGGTTGGTTATTTGACTTTCGCTGTGCTGAAGATGTAATCCATGTGTTTGCTCATGTTAGACAAGTGTTCTACTAGTGAGCTACATCCCCAGCCCCCAAATTCACAAAGCAATTAGTTTGTATGTCTTATTGTCCTTCATAGTCCTGTTCTAGTTTGCTTCCTGTTGCAGTGATAAACACCATGACCAAAAGCAACTTTGGGAGGAAAGGGTTGATTTCATTTTACAGGGTACATTCCATCATCAAGGAACACTAAGGCAGGAACTCAAGGCAGGAACCTCCAGCAGAAGCTGAAGGAGAGCCTGTAGAGGTCTCTCACTAACTTGCTCAGCTACCTTTCTTACACAGTCCAGGCCTACCTGCCTAAGGATGGAACGACCCACAGTGGGCTGGGCCCTCTGTTAATTGTAACAAGTAAGAAAACACTCCCAAAACCAGCTTACATGCGGGTCTGATTCAGACAGTTCAGTTGAAGTTCTCTTTCCAGGTGATGCTAGGTTTGTGTCAAGTTGACAGGTCTATACTTTGAATTACAGTTACTCATTTCTATATGGGGTTTGTCTCTTACTCCTCAAGAAGTCATTTAAGGCTAGGGATTATACCTTATTCCGCTTTGCACCCCTTGTCTGTCCCAAGAAAATCTTTGAGGTTTGAATGACATTATACTTAGAGCCAGACTATAAGCAGCTAATTAATGAATCACAATTGGATCATAATACAAAAGAAAACTCCAAGGCAGTCTCATATAAGTGAGCTACATGGGTGATTACTGCTGTGAACATTCAAAGACAGAAGCTGTCCTGTGAACTAGTTGTATCAAATGGCTCTGGATGTGCTAGATGTGTATATGGCAGGGGCAGGGGAGAAAGATGTACAAGACATAGACAGGAGAAGAAGACAGGAAGGGCAGTGGAGAAAGAGCAGGGTGAGCAGAGAGAGAGAGAGACACAGGGGCTTGGCCTAAGAGAATATCTGAGGAAATCTGAGGTCCAGGAAGCAGAATTTGAACCTTGCCTTGTGCATCTTGCAGGTGCTCTCAAGGGGTGGGATTAACAGTTTAGCAGCACAGGTCTAGACCAAGTTTGGTTAAAACTTCTACTTGGGATCTTTTTGTGTTCAAGAAATGTTTATATTACGCTCAATATATAAATACATGAAATTGGGGCTGGAGAGATGGCCTAGCAGTTAAGAGTGCTGACTGCTCTTGCAGAGGACCCGGGTTCGATCCCCAGCACCCACATGGCGGCTAAGAACCGTCTTTAATTCCAGTTCCAGGGGAATCCGAGACCCTCTTCTGACTTCTGCGGCATTGCATGACACGGGTGCNTTACGCTCAATATATAAATACATGAAATTGGGGCTGGAGAGATGGCCTAGCAGTTAAGAGTGCTGACTGCTCTTGCAGAGGACCCGGGTTCGATCCCCAGCACCCACATGGTGTCTGAGATTCCAGGAGAACTCCAGTTCCAGGGGAATCCGAGACCCTCTTCTGACCTCCAAGGCATTGCACGACACGGGTGCGCAGACCTACACGCAAACAGGACATTCATACACATAAATAAATAAAATAAAATTAAAAAAATAAATAAATACATGAAATAACTGAGCTTGGTGGTGCACATCTTTAATTCCAACAGTCAAGAGGCAGAGATAGGCAGATCCTTTTCTCAAAAAAAAAGCAAAAAGTAAGTAAATCAATAAGTGAAGTAGGGATACAAATTAAGCATCTACTGGCAGTAAATTATAAAGAAATTTATTTTTAAAATTACTTGTTATGGTATACATGCAGTTTTACATTTATTGGAGACAATGGCAGCTTGCACACTAGTGAGATGGGATGTACTTGTTTATTTTAGAAAAAGAATTAAATCTTGGCTGAAGTCTGTGTGTCTGTGTGTATGTGTGTGTGTTGGTTGGTTGGCTTGTTAGTTTGCTTGTTTTTTTGAAATGGTCTTATATATCCTAGACCTACTTCAGACTTGCTGTATAGCTGAGAATGATCCAGAACTCCCAGTCTTTCCGCCTCCCCTGGATTACATGACTACATCTCCAGCTCTGGCTTATTTGTTGTTGGAGAGTAAACCCAGGGCTGTGTGCTAATCCAGCACTGAGCCATGGCCACAGTCTTTGGCTGAATATTTCACACTACAGGGTACAATGAATCTTTGGTGTTTTCAGAGTTTAGTGATCTTTAGATTTTATAACTCAATGTTGACAATGCTACTTTGCATATATAAATAGCACAAAATGACAAAAATGTGTTTCGAGCCATTTCATAAATTGTTGGAAATTCTGTATTAATCTTAAGGCAAAATTCATTTACCATTTCTGTGAAACTCAAGTTAGCAACTCAAACAATTAAAAATCAAACATTCTAACACAATCCAAAGATACATTAACTTGGTGTGTGTTTGTGTGTGTATTAATATATATATATATATATATATATATATATATATATATATATCCTCATATCT